>JAFBJR010000374.1:0-52300 GCA_016785285.1 Brachirus orientalis | reverse complement strand
AGGTCCCCACAACATGAGGAAGACCAGCTACACACACACACACACACACACACGAGGACGGAGTGGACTTTGGACTCAGCACGTCTGGTTCTTCTTCTTCCCCGCTGGCTGAAGGTGCAGCAGAGAGGAAGAACAAAGCCTTGTGGGACGTCAGACAGACAGGACGCAGGTAGAGACAAAGACAGCGAGACAGTGAGGACGAAGCAGAGGGAAGGAAAGAATCTGAACAGCATAAAACGAGGAGAAAGAGAAGTAACCAGGGCCGCCCCAAGCTTTTATGGGGCCCTAGGCTGAATTCGACTTGGGGCAACCTTCCACTTTAACCAAATATTATTATACACATTTTAACAATTTAAAAAATCGATTTCGTAAACTAGAGTTCAAACTGCCAAAAAACGCACCTGGCAAATGTCGGACTGCAGAATATCGCATCGCGTTGATTCCTCTTACGCATCGCGACAACGTTTCAGGTGGTTTGAAAAAACATCGAAAGATGAGGTTTGTGTTTTCAGGTTCCTGTTTGTAATCCTTTAGTTTCTGCCTTAAAACTTAGACGTTTCTCACAATTTTCCTTTTACAGTATAAATTTGGCACTTCAACGCAATATGATGAAAAACTGACGATAAAAACGTCAGAAGATGAGGTTGGTGTCTCTAATTTACCGTCAAAAGTCACAATCCTTCAGCTACTGTCGGACAACAAAAGTCGCTTTTGGCTTAAAACTTCTTTTTACAGTGTAGTTTTAGTTCTTCTTCTTCACTGTTTACCGTCTAAATCCGTTTTATGACTCACCTCTGTTAAACCACGGTTTAAACAAAGATGTCGGACTGCGGAATTCTTACGTGTCCCCGAAAATATACTTGCGTGGTGAAGAATTGGTTTGATAAAAACATCGAAAGACGAGGTTTGTGTTTTCAGATTGATGCTTTTGTTAAAAAGTTGCAATCCTTTAGCAACCGTCGGCCAATGAAATCGCTTCTGGCGTAAATCTTAAACGTTTCTCAACCAGTTTCTCTTTACTGCGTAGTTTTAGCACTTTAACCAAATATGATGTCATTTTTTTACTGACTTAAGAAAGCAATTTCTTTAACTAGGGTTTAAACTGACGCAAAACACGCCTGGCAAATGTCGGACACTGCAGAATATCCTATCGTATTAATTCCTCTTAAGTATCCCGACAACGTTTCAGGTTTGATTAAAACACAGATGATGTTTTTTTGTTTTTTTTTTTCTTGTTTTTGCGTCAAAAGTTGCAATCCTTTATCATCTGGCTTAAAACATAAACGTTTCTCACCATTTTCCTTTTACAGTGTAATCTTAGCACTTCAACCAAATATGGCCTAACTTTTTAACGTCCAGTCCCATTTTCGGGCTCAATACAGTATTCTGCCGAATATTGTACCGCACCTTTATTCTCACGTTTCCTGGTCAAGAAAAGCTGACGCGAGGAAGTGATTTGGTAAAAACATCTAAAGACGAGGTTTGTAATTTAGCGTCAAAAGTCGCAATCCTTTAGCTACCGCCGGACGACGAATTTAAAGGCCCACATAGTCTGTACGAGATTTATCGTACAGACTATTTATCAAACTTTGACATAATTGGTCAAAGTAGAAAAACAGAAAACTTTGGTCCTTAAAGTCCTGTCCCCTTCCTACAAATTCTCTATCTTCACATATAGAATCTGTCTGATGTCTTTGCTTTGGAGGCTTCCGTCACGTCTGCAGCGCTCTAACGCTGTGCGACGATCCGACTCCTCCACTTAAACTGAACCAGTTTTTCTGCAGCAGGTTTAGATGTGGAGGCGAGTTTTTGTCCTCCGGAGAGCAGCGTTCGCCTCCATTCACAGTGACGGACTTCACTTGTGTTACTTCTCCAGTTCCACCAGAGGAGACTTAAAAAAAAAAAAAGTGTCACACTTTATTACTTCTATTTAAAAAGAGCGAGAGAAAAAAAACTTTGTTTCACTGCAGGAAATTACAAAAAAAATAAAAATGAAATAAATAAAGTTTATCTAGTTTTAGTCCCTGCATGATTTTAAGAGCCAGAAGAGCTTTTTTTTTGTTCTTGTATTTTTGAAGAAAAGTAAAATATCACTGTTGAAATAGGGACATAAATCTCTCTAGTGTCGTCTGAATTTATGAGTAAACATTAAAAAATATAGGAGAGTAGTTCAAATTTATTATGTTCCCCGTTTTGCTCAAGTGTTTCCATGAGACTTGAAAATAAATCTTCTCTCCCCATTTTCCATTTTCTGTAATTTTTCCTTTTTACTCATTGACTCCTATTAAAGTGATAGTTCTTTTTTTCCCTCATTGTAAGAATATCTTTACCTCACTGTCAGACAGACTTTTCCAACAGGAAAGTGAAGTTTGTAAACCACTCACTCTCCCACACCAAAGTCCATAGAGAAAATCAGTGATTTTAGCTCACAGGGACACAGGAGCTGTTGGTCTACTGCTGCCTCGTGTGGTCACTTTGTGTCACTGATTTAAGTATAAATGAAGGATTTTAAATGCCGAATTCACAAAATAAGATATTTGAACTTAGTGATAAAGGCAGCAGTGGATCAACAACTCCTGTGTCCCTGTGAGCTAAAATCACTGATTTTCTCTATGGACTTTGGCGTGGGAGAGTGAGTGGTTTACAAACTTCACTTTCCTGTTGGAAAAGTCTGTCTGACAGTGAGATAAAGACGTAAACATGTTCTTAAGAAATCATAGAGTTAAACTGATGTAGATTTTATTAGCTGACTCTTTTGTTAAAGGTCTAGTGTGTAATATTTAGTGGCTAAAATCTGTTTTTAACACGCCACACCAAAGTCCATAGAGAAAATCAGTGATTTTAGCTCACAGGGACACAAGAGTTATTTTATTAGACAAATCTTTTGTTAAAATAATTTATTCCTTCAAAAAACATCTTCAAGATAAAATACAAAGTTTAAAGAGTTTTAATTGGATACTTCTTTTTATAATAATAAAAGACAAATCAGTGCTGATATTTCTTGTAGCGTAAATAAGAACAAATTTCCCATGAGATGGAAACACCTGAACACAACACAGCACTTGTCATGTAGCGGCTGCTCCTCCACGCACACACGTCTGTCACATGTCGTTTTCCGCGGCTGGTCACACGTGTCGGCATCGATCTGTCTGCGGCGTCACTCAGCGGAGTGAGGCGAAACGCGAGACGGCGTCACGTCGGCTGCAGGTAGACCGTTAGCCGTCGGATCAAAACAGGAAGTGGCGCGGAGCGGAGGCGCTGACAGGCGTCACGGCGAGAACACGATACGGGTTTGGAGTCGAGGCGAGGACAGATGTGATGAGAGAGGAAACATGGAAAGCTGCTGCTGACAAACCGGAGGAATCCGGTCGTGACTGACGTCTGCATGTCGGAACACAAATCTGTTTCATCGCTGTACGGTGGCCGTTTTGGGACATTTTTATCTGCCAGGCTCATTTTCTAGACTCTACTACTTAAGAAAATAAGTTGATTAGAGAGTTTTTTGTTTTTTTTTGTCTGTGAAGACAATGTGGAGTGATTGAAAGCCGTATTCTGGTGAACGTCCA
The DNA here is from genome assembly GCA_016785285.1 of Brachirus orientalis. Classification (NCBI taxonomy): domain Eukaryota; kingdom Metazoa; phylum Chordata; class Actinopteri; order Pleuronectiformes; family Soleidae; genus Brachirus; species Brachirus orientalis. Next base: position 48,734 of record JAFBJR010000374.1, on the reverse strand, counting down.
TCAGAGGGCGACTCCACTGAACGTCAGGAAAATGGTTCATAAACTTTTTAAAAAATGGCTTAATTTGTTAACAGACACATGAATCAAGTTAAGACAATTTGTAATGGTTTAGTTTGAATTAAATTAATTGATTCGTAAACTGACACTTTAAAAAAAACGTGGCATCCATTTTGTGAATTGTTTCCATTAAATGATCACATAAACCAGCCGTTTCCAAATTTTACAAACCCATTTTAAACATCTAAACTAAAACCTTGAATTAGGTTCAAATAAAATAACTATTATTTTTAAGCCTTCTTTACTTTATATCTACTTGTTTTGGGATTCAGCAGAATTTACTTTGTGAAGTTGTTTAGAATTCAAAACAGAGCTCAAAAAAATTCTTCATAAATTCTTCATATCCTTCATCAGAAATGTAGCAATTTGCAAAGTGAGTTTTTAAAAATGTAATCCCAGTTATTGGATGAGTCCACCGGCACTTGTCATGGTCACTTCAATGGTTGAACAGTGTGGGTTTTTCTGTCAGCAACTTCCCATCTTCCGTTTTTGAGGAATCAATCGGAATTTTTTTGTGACGTTTAGTAATGTTCCCATTCAATTTCAGTAAGAATATACCCGCTGATGACGTCAGGAAAACTTATCATATTATCAGGAATCTCACACGTTACAATGGCCAAAACTGTACGCAAAAATGTATATATATATATATATATGTACATATACACGCAGGATCGGACACTCTACCATTAGATTACAGATTATGCATTACATAATTACACAGATAGATAACAAATTACCTGGATTAGTTATTATGGATTTGAATAAATCCATAATAACTAATCCATAAGATAATAAGATGCTAACAGCTATAAGAAGGTAAAGTTCTGTAGCAACTTCCTGTCTACAGTTTTCAACGGGATCAAGTTGAAATTTTGTGACGAGTAGGCGATCGCCCAAATATGTGTCCATTCAATTTAACGTCACAAAAAAAAATAAAGGGCAAAACTGCGGATTCACGGATTTGGCATTGAATTCAAATGTAACATATTTCATCTGAAGAGATTTTCTCATGTTTATGTGAAATGGTAACAGCTACAAACAGGTAAAGTTCTATACAGATCCAGAAAGTTCTTCTGGATCCAGTGGTTTAGAACACAGGTGTTAAAGTCTGTGCTTCCTCTTCTTAGTTTTGTGTTTTGTTGTTGTTGTTGTTGACGACGACGACGACGACGTTAACTGACTTTAAATCCCGTTTCTGTGGGGAAGTGTCCCATTTCTCTTTTTTATTAAACACTCGGAGGCTTTAACGGGAACATCAGTGGCTCGTAATCACACACACAAACACATACAGTGACAGAGTGAGAAGATTGTGAGGTCCCATTAATGAGCCTCACCCCCTCACCCTCACCCCCTCACCCCACCCCCCATGATCCCCAGATGCATCCAGGGAAACGGCAGCAGCAGATTCAGCCTCGGGCTCTGATGCTGCAAATTTATTCACTTTTGTAGGATAATTGAATTTTTCCTTCATAGTAGGCTGATTCCACAGGGCTGTAAGTACGAGTGTGTGTGTGTGTTCATTTTTTCTTCTGCACTATTAATAATTGACTGCTTGGCGTTTCTTTTTCGCTGTACAGATTCATTTCACCTCGCTTCTAATTCGGTCCTTTCTCAGATCTGATCTCCAGGTTCCTCAGGTTTTTCTGTCATTTTAAAAAGTCCCTTTTATGAATTAACTAATTTATTTTATTTTCCTGTCGGTTGATGTTTTTTACAGTCAGGACGAAGACGGACGGGGTCACGGCGTTTTGGCTTGATGTGCGACGTAACTTCAAGCGACAGGCGTAAACAGCAGCACTTTAAAACCGCAGCGTTCGTTGTGGTGTTATTTGATGCATGGAAAACAACATTGACAGGTGTGTAAGTTTGGTCTGACAGCGAATTCACAAGAGCCGCGTCTCCGTCTCAGCAGGAACATTAAAGGAAGAAAACATCAGTTTTCTTTTTCAGACCATCACCAGCTCGGGCGCACTTGTTTTGTCCGTCGTTTCTATCAGACGTGATCACAACTCTCACACACGCACAACACAACACAACACAGGAAGCCTTCAGCGTGTTCGACTATCTTTTCCAAAAATAAGTCGCGGAAGAAGCAGAATAAAACCAAAGTGTTTCGAGGAATGTGTCGCCGCTCGGCAGCCATCTTGGTAACGCCTCCAGGCCGCGAATTCAGACAAATCCAAATTATATAATTATTAATCTGAATAAAATGGACATACTGTAGGTGTCCACAAAGAGACACCTACAGTCTGACAACACCTGACAATCTTTGGATTGTCCCAAAGAGTCAACAATGGGCAGGTAAACTTAAAAAAAATGGACCTGAGTTTCCAAACTGAAGCAGAAAATGGACAAAGGCGTCCACAGAGAGTCAAACAGAGACAAAATATTAACGTAGGTGTCCACAAAGAAACAGTGATGGACATAGATGTCCAGGTAAATGTGAAAAATGTACTTGTATATCCAAACAGAAAATGCATGTAGATGTCTATAGAGGTCAATAATGGACGTAGAGTATGTCCAGGTAAACTTAAAAAAAAGGACTTGACAGAAAATGGATAAAGGTGTCCACAAAGAGGCAAGAATGGACGTAGATGTCCAGATAAACGTGAAAAGATTTTGGATTGTCCCAAAGAGTCAACAATGGGCAGGTAAACTTAAAAAAAATGGACCTGAGTTTCCAAACTGAAGCAGAAAATGGACAAAGGCGTCCACAGAGAGTCAAACAGAGACAAAATATTAACGTAGGTGTCCACAAAGAAACAGTGATGGACATAGATGTCCAGGTAAATGTGAAAAATGTACTTGTATATCCAAACAGAAAATGCATGTAGATGTCTATAGACGTCAATAATGGACGTAGAGTATGTCCAGGTAAACTTAAAAAAAAGGACTTGACAGAAAATGGATAAAGGTGTCCACAAAGAGACAAGAATGGACATAGATGTCCAGGTAAACTTAAAACTTGGACTGGAGTGTCCAAAACCAGAGACATAAAATGGACATGTGTGTCTACAACACAATAATAATGGACTTAAATGTTCAGGTAAACTTAAAATACATTTGTGTGTCTGTAAGGAGACAACATGGGACACACTATGAGAGATGAAGTGGTTTTAATTGCTACACCATAAGACCATAAAAGACACAAGTAGTGGACCCGTGACCATGTAGAGACAAAATCGACTCGCCACTGTCCATGTATAGATAAATTTAGACACGGGATTCCAGATGTAGAAGATAATAAACCTCCTCATGTTGATGCAGAAATAATAATGGACTCACTCGTCCACTTAGAGACGATAATGATCCCTGAAGTGTTTTGTTTCGAGACTGTAATGGTCTCCCAGGCCTACACTTGTAGAAAGTACCGCGCTCAGAGAAATGATAATAGACTCCCAGGTGTCCACGTGAAGACATTCATGGACTCAGGTGTCCACGCGTGAGGAAATATGAAAGTCACAGGAGGAAACTCTGCGATAAGAAGCTCATTATTTCCTTCCATCAGAAAACGGGCTTTTCCTTAATTGTACAGAAGGAAATCATTTGTGAAATTTTGCTCCTGAGGATCATATTTTCAGCCTGGTCTCCACAAAAATGTGCGACTTTTCTGTAAAAACCAACAGAAATGTTTTATGTGTACATTCTACACTGTAAATAGTAATAATAAAAAAAGCTTGCAACTGGTTTCATACAATTCTAACAATTTTATTTTTTAAAGTGACAGTCCCCAAGTATTTCTCAAGTATTTAAATTTTTCAGTGTTTTAACATGAAATGGTGCATTTAAAACTTAGTGCAATGACGTATTTAATACAGTGAAATATATTTTCATGCAGTGAAATGGTGAATTTTATGTCATGTTTCAGCGGTGACGTGACGTGTCATGTTTTAACGCAATGATGTATTTTATATGCTGTGCCAAGTTTTAGTGCAGTGTCGTGTTTTAACGCAATGTCATGTTTTAATGCAAACACAGTGTTGTGTCAGGTTTTTACGCCGTGACATGTTTTAATCTGGCGTGATGTTTTGTGTCAGGTTTTTACGCCGTGACGTGTTTTAATGCGGTGTGATGTTTTGTGTCAGGTTTTTACGCCGTGACGTGTTTTAGGTTTTTACGCCGTGACGTGTTTTAATGCGGCGTGATGTTTTGTGTCAGGTTTTTACGATGTGACGTGTTTTAATGCGATGTGATGTTTTGTGTCAGGTTTTTACGCCGTGACGTGTTTTAATCTGGCGTGATGTTTTCTGTCAGGTTTTTACGCCGTGACGTATTTTAATGCGATGTGATGTTTTGTGTCAGGTTTTTACGCTGCGACGTGTTTTAATGCGATGTGATGTTTTGTGTCAGGTTTTTACGCTGCGACGTGTTTTAATGCGATGTGATGTTTTGTGTCAGGTTTTTACGCTGCGACGTGTTTTAATGCGATGTGATGTTTTGTGTCAGGTTTTTACGCTGTGACGTGTTTTAGGTTTTTACGCCGTGACGTGTTTTAATGCGGCGTGATGTTTTGTGTCAGGTTTTTACGCTGCGACGTGTTTTAATGCGATGTGATGTTTTGTGTCAGGTTTTTACGCTGCGACGTGTTTTAATGCGATGTGATGTTTTGTGTCAGGTTTTTACGCTGCGACGTGTTTTAATGCGATGTGATGTTTTGTGTCAGGTTTTTACGCTGCGACGTGTTTTAATGCGATGTGATGTTTTGTGTCAGGTTTTTACGCGGTGACGTGTTTTAATGCGGCATGATGTTTTGTGTCAGGTTACGTGTTTTAATGCGATGTGATGTTTTGTGTCAGGTTTTTACGCGGTGACGTGTTTTAATGCGGCATGATGTTTTGTGTCAGGTTACGTGTTTTAATGCGATGTGATGTTTTGTGTCAGGTTTTTACGCGGTGACGTGTTTTAATGCGGCATGATGTTTTGTGTCAGGTTACGTGTTTTAATGCGATGTGATGTTTTGTGTCAGGTTTTTACGCGGTGACGTGTTTTAATGCGGCATGATGTTTTGTGTCAGGTTACGTGTTTTAATGCGATGTGATGTTTTGTGTCAGGTTTTTACGCGGTGACGTGTTTTAATGCGGCATGATGTTTTGTGTCAGGTTACGTGTTTTAATGCGATGTGATGTTTTGTGTCAGGTTTTTACGCGGTGACGTGTTTTAATGCGGCATGATGTTTTGTGTCAGGTTACGTGTTTTAATGCGATGTGATGTTTTGTGTCAGGTTTTTACGCGGTGACGTGTTTTAATGCGGCATGATGTTTTGTGTCAGGTTACGTGTTTTAATGCGATGTGATGTTTTGTGTCAGGTTTTTACGCGGTGACGTGTTTTAATGCGGCATGATGTTTTGTGTCAGGTTACGTGTTTTAATGCGATGTGATGTTTTGTGTCAGGTTTTTACGCTGTGACGTGTTTTAGGTTTTTACGCTGTGATGTATTTTAATGCGATGTGATGTTTTGTGTCAGGTTTTTACGCCGTGACGTGTTTTAGGTTTTTACGCCGTGACGTGTTTTAATGCGGCGTGATGTTTTGTGTCAGGTTTTTACGCTGTGACGTGTTTTAATCCGGCGTGATGTTTTGTGTCAGGTTTTAACGCCGTGACGTGTTTTAATCCGGCGTGATGTTTTGTGTCAGGTTTTTACGCCGTGACGTGTTTTAATCCAGCGTGATGTTTTGTGTCAGGTTTTTACGCCGTGATGTGTTTTAATCCGGCGTGATGTTTTGTGTCAGGTTTTTACGCTGTGACGTGTTTTAGGTTTTTACGCCGTGACGTGTTTTAATGCGGTGTGATGTTTTGTGTCAGGTTTTTACGCTGTGACGTGTTTTAATGCGATGTGATGTTTTGTGTCAGGTTTTTACGCGGTGACGTGTTTTAATGCGGCATGATGTTTTGTGTCAGGTTACGTGTTTTAATGCGATGTGATGTTTTGTGTCAGGTTTTTACGCCCTGACGTGTTTTAGGTTTTTACGCCGTGACGTGTTTTAATGCGGTGTGATGTTTTGTGTCAGGTTTTTACGCTGTGACGTGTTTTAATGCGATGTGATGTTTTGTGTCAGGTTTTTACGCGGTGACGTGTTTTAATGCGGCATGATGTTTTGTGTCAGGTTACGCGTTTTAATGCGGCGTGATGTTTTGTGTCAGGTTACGTGCTTTGTCATGTCGCGTTTTTAATCACAGTCAGGTCTGTGTTATGGGGACGTCCTGGTGTTTTAACACGGTGACACTGGGTGGATATTTTTACTCTCATGGCTTTAAACCATAAATATTTTCATTCAAGAAAATAAAACAATCTTTGTTGTGAGTAAAAATAGCAGCTTGTGTCAAATGATGGTTAAAGTGTCTGAAAATGAGCGTCGTGGCGGGACGTCTTGTTGGTAAATTATCTTTGTAAATGAGACAAGATAGTGAGTGGTGAGTCTTTCTTTCCTCCTCCTGCATCAAATGAATAAAGTGAGACCCAGTTCTTATCTTTTCATTACTTAAAAATAAATAAAATAAAGTAAGACAGAAGGAAAGTTAGTGACTTTTGCTTGTAAACAGATGCAGATGTGCTGCTCTTGCCAGCTCTGATCGAAGCCACAGTTTGTGTATTCAGGTCAGTTTGTGCATTTTCAAAGCAAACACAAACCATGTTCCACTACATCTTTAATGAGCATCTTTCTCTTTCACACACATGTGCTGTATAAACTCACACACACACGCACACACACACACCTTGGTGTGGTGGTCAAATATTTATGGTCAAGGAGAAGCTGCTGTGTTATTGTACTTGATGTAGCTTCAGGCGTTTTCTTTTGCAGCAGCTTCGCTTCAGTCTCAGCCGCGGCTCTCAAATACAAAATGCTACAAATATAAACTTTTTCTTTCGTCTCTTCAGTCACAGTTTCGAGCTAATTTATTGAAGATTTGGCCAAAACTTTGCTATGTTTCCCCCCCTTTATTTACACTGTAAAACTTTGTTTCGAGAAAATAAAATTTATTTTATTTTTGCCTTAGAAGGAGGATACTTTAAGCCTTAATTAGCAAGAAAAGACAATTGGTGTGTGTCTGTTAATCAGGTTAATCAAGTAAATGAAGACACTTTGTAAGTAAACTTTTCTTACATGACACGCTTTCTTTGCTTGTGATAAGTAAAACTTTTCCTCATTGTAATGCACATAAAGTGGTTAAGTTTTACAAGCTAGTTTTTTAAAGAATTCTAGCCAAGCAAAATGTGCTTTAAGGCATTGGCAAGTTATTTTTAAACAAGAAAATGTAAATGAATATAAGAAAATCTGGCCGTTTTTAGGAGGGCAGTGTAAATATGAAATATTCCTCGGTCGACTTGATGCTAATGTGTGAGTTTAAACTGTGTTTGCAGCTGATTAATCAGAGTGGGTGACAGTTTTCCTCCCGAGTTCTGACCTCAGCTGCAGCGCACGCACACACACATGCACGCACATGCACACACATGGACGCACACACACACTCAGGTCAGCGCCGGCAGCAACACTGGTGTTACATCATTCTGTATCTGCCATGAAAAACCAGCAGCAGCAGTGACACACATACACACTCCCTCCTTTCATAGATACCAAATATGTGAGAATGCACTGTAAACAATATCATTCATTTAAAATACTAATTAAACACCTTTAATGACATTGTTCAAACATGTTGCTGTTTTTAAATGTAAATTATAATTATGATGTATTTGTTTCAGAAAGCCAGATTAAAAACAACAACAAGCTGTAATTTGACCAGGCTTTTGGGTGTCAAACGATAAGTAGTGTAGGATTTAGTGTAATCTGGTGGTAAAATTTCATATTACAACCAATTGAATACTTTTTTTTTAAATCGTGTGTTTATACAGCATGTTCTCGCCGTGGTGCGTGGGTTCTCACCGGGTTCTCCGGCTTCCTCCCACAGTCCAAAAACATGCAGATTTGCCGATTAGGCTAATTGGACTCTCTAAATTGCCCGTAGGTGTGAATGTGAGAGTGAATGGTTGTCTGTCTCTATGATGGACTGGCGCTGTGATGGACTGGCGACCTGTCCAGGGTGTGACCCCGCCTCTCGCCCTATGCTAGCTGGAGTTAGGCACCAGCGACCCCCCGCGACCCCTAGTGGATAAAGCGGTAGAAAATGAGTGAGTGAGTGAGTGAGAGTGTTTATACATGAATTTACATTGGTCCTTGTGTTTCAACAAAACCTGAAACACCTGGGCTACGGTACAAACACGGTGGATTTTGTTGAAAATAAAATGCTTGGACGGATGCAGCCTACTTTGTATGCACTTTGAACGAAACAAAGCAATACCTTCGTAACTCATGGGGGCGGTATAGAGTCAATAGTCTAATCAGTCAAGAAAACAGTGAAGAAGAGTCTTCGTAGGCTTTTAAAAATGGTGGACAGTTTCGTGGAGAGTCTCTGTGAGGAATGTGAGGGTCTATCCGGCAAGACATGTTGTCAAAAGTGATGGTGGACAAACGAAAATAACAGCTCAGCACCGTCCTCTAAAGCAGTGCTTCTCAATTATTTCCTGTAACGCCCCATTTGCGGCTATGAATAGTATCATTAAATGTCTATAAAATTTTGGGGATTTCGCTGAAAAAAACTCCAGCGGTTCATCAGCGTGATTGGGGTTTAATGTCTTTAATTTATTTGGCTTCGTGCTGTCCGCCGCCAGCATTTTTAGACACAGTAAACACGCCGGTCTTTCCTCGTCTCCCACCGTAGTCACAGTGAAGCCAAGCGCTAAATGCGCTTCGTCATAGTTCCTCGTCTTAGCTTTCTGATGATTTTGTTTTGTCTCATTATCTTTCTTTTCATACCTGGTAAAACATTTTTCCATGTCGTCCCTTAAGGGTTTGAACACTGCACTTTGCTTGATCAGTGCAAAAATAACCCTTCACCGTAGAGCTAATGCTAATTTGACAACGAGAGCGCCACTGCCAACTACTGCAATGGATGTGCTGTGTAACATCTACACGGAGATGACGTTTGGGACGGACCGACGTAAAATGGACAAAAGATTGCAATATTAAGTGAAAGTTTGCAAGTCTGGCCGTGTCTTTGCCTTTTCCTCTACAGGGCTCCCCCTACAGTTTGGGAGTACAGATTTTTAAGGCACCACCACCATGATGTCCGACGTTTACTCGTGTGTGTGGCCGCTCGCTCGTCGTTTCTTCTTCCTCGCTTCCTCCAACAACACTTTACTCTGCTTCTTTTTTTGACGCCTCTGCCATGATTAAACTATAAAACAACGCTATCGTGACACTTCACCAGACCTGAATCCGAGGACTCGGCAACCCTGATCTTGTAAAGCTCGCTTTCAGCTAACAGACAGTAGGGGGCGGTGGAGACAAGACATTTAAGTACAAATCTGCTTTAAGGTGTTGAAAATTTTCAGTGTCAAGCTGAAATAAATGTGAAATAACAGACAAAGAAAAGCCTCAGAGACGAAAGAAAGTTCAGACTCTTTTATTTCCACCGTTTTCTTGCCTATGAATTAATTTATGGATTTGGAAAACGAGGAAACGAGGGAGGAGGCGGCGGTGATTTGGCATCGGAGAGCATGAAAATCTTTGAAAGAAAAAAGTCAACAAATGATTTTGATCTCTCCTGCTAATTAGTGAAAAAGCAAATGACACTGAAATATCTAATATCCTCGTCTCTCTGACTCCTTTTCCTTCATTTTCTGCCAACAACCACCTTCTTTTCTTCTCTTCTCTTCCTCCAGTGCCTCCCTCCCTCCCTCCCTCTCGTCGTCTCCTTCCTTCCCTCCTCCCTTCGCTCCTCTTTCCTCAGCTCCGTGTCGATTAATTAATTGCCGGCTAATTTAATTTCTCAAAAAGTAATAACTTGTTTAAGCGTGAATAAGGACTGACAAGGAAAAGTTCTAATCTGACCCAAAGTTTAATTAGAGCCGACGAGGTTTGCACACAGAGTCAGACGAGGGGTCAGGGAGGGAGGAGGCAAGGGAAGGAAGCAAGGAAATCATAAAAACATTGATTTTTTTTTTTCCTTACAGCACCAGCTGTTATATTTATTTTCTTGCCTCGTCCCGTGAACCATCTCGCCAAAACTCCGCCTCCAGATCATTGGATCAAGGCGTGTTTTTACATCGCTAACATTAGCTCGTCCGTTTCCTCTGTGAATTTGTTTATGGCTTCTCTGAATGTTTGTCGCAAAATTTAACGCTGAGCATTAAAGTCACTGGACTCTGTGTTTTTACGATGTTAGCAACATGTTTTGGTTAAGGGTTTTTTTTTTTTTGGTAACAGAATCTTATTTAAATTATTTTCTCTTTATTACATTTTTTGACATCGTTGTAAAGGTTTGAGAGTCTAAATTTAAACATCAACAAAAAGCTTGCAACAACCCATTAATGTCATTAACATTTTTTTTTGTTAATTTTCGAACATTCATCCTCTATCCGTACGCTTTCCAAAAGTTGGCCACAAATACGAACAAACAGACTCCGCCCATAAAGAGCCTAACATCAATCATATTTTACTAGCTGCGTAAAAAAATACAAAATATGTTCCCCCCCTTTACTCCCATTGGCCGTCTGCTGAAAGCTCCGCCCCCCAGGAAGCTTCACTGTCACTTCCCGATCTGTGCCGGAAACCTGCTTTACGAAGTACAGCTACTTCCTGTCAAAACAATCCATGTCAGTTTCAAGGATTTAAAGTAAAATAATGTTACATCAAGATTTTAGTAGTTATTCTTACAAAATAAAACACATTTTGTTTTACATTGTATCTTTAATTTTCTTAGAGAATTAAATACAAGGTTTTATTTTGTCAGGGACAGGAAGTAGCCGCACTTTGTGACGGGCTAACTGGTTATAGTCATTCAGAGCATGTGCTAGTGGGCGGGTCAGTTAGTGACAGACATGTGTGTCGGCCAATCAATCATTTCGTACATTATTGTGAGGTACAGATAACTATTGACAAATATAACGTGACAGGGATTTTAACAGTGAAGATAAAAAAATAAAAAGTTAGTATTTTTCTATGAAATAACCACAGTAGAGTTATTTTATAGTGTGTGTGTGTAGCTGGTCTTCCTCATGTTGTGGGGACCTAAATGTGTCTCCACACTCACATTATGGGGACTTGTCTTCCTTATGGGGACAAAAATCAAGTCCCCATAACGTAAATGACTCCATTTTAAGGTGAAGACATGTTTTAAAGTTAGGCTGAGGTTAGGGTTAGGTTAAGGTTAGGGTCAGGGTTAGGGTTAGGACACTAGTAATTATGGTTAAGGTTAGAGTAAGTCTGCAGGAAATGAATGGAAGTCAATGGGATGTCCTCTGTAGTCATGGAAACCAGAGTGTGTGTGTGTGTGTGTGTGTGTGTGTGGTTGGAGGAGACATGCAGAGAAAAGCAGTGATGTGAACACACTCTCACACCTCTGCAAACCTCCATCTGTATTCATGTTCACACACCACCTCCAGTTTTGTGCTCTGAGTTCAATAATGCTGCACACTCACACACACACGCACACGCACACACACACACACACACACACACTCCTGCAGTGCACGGTGATCCTGCTGTGTCACTTTGTGCTGAACTCTCTGTTCCCATTAACATTTTCACCGTTTCATCGCTTTAAAAAAAAGAAACGTCCAACGTGACGTTTTTTTTCTAAAAGGTGGAAATAAAAACACGACAAAATAACCAACAAACATTTTCTCCTCCTCCTCTGTTCGCTTTCATGATCCTGTCAAATGAAACATGCGTGGTCTTTTGAGGTACAGTCTGTCCACAGTGTGAGACGTCCTGACATGGAACAAATCTGTAAAAATATTCAGAGTCATCACAGGAGTCGTCTTAAAGTGATACCAAAGTGCTAAGAAGCAGGTGGCTGCTACCAGCAGGGACATCAGGACAAACTGATTTAAGCCACTTAATGAAAGACTCACCCAATAAAATCCATGTCTACAGTATCTTCACAACACGTTCACATCTTTATCTCACTGTTAGACAGACTTTTCCAACAGGAAAGTGAAGTTTGTAAACCACTCACTCTCCCACACCAAAGTCCATAGAGAAAATCAGTGATTTTACATCACAGGGACACAGGAGTTGTTGATCCACTGCTGCCTCCATCACTAAGTTCAAATGTCTTATTTTGTCAATTCGGCATTTAAAATCCTTCATTCAGATTTACCTCAGTGACACAAAGTGACCACACGAGGCAGCAGTAGACCAGCAGCTCCTGTGTCCCTGTGAGCTAAAATCGCTGATTTTCTCTATGGACTTTGGTGTGGTTTGTAAAAAATTAGATTTTAGCCACTGAACAAAAGACTCCCTCAAATAAAATCTGCGTCAGTTTAAGTCTACGGTATCTTAAGAATATGTTCACGTCTTTATCTCACTGTTAGACAGACTTTTCCAACAGGAAACTGAAGTTTGTAAACCACTCACTCTCCCACACCAAAGTCCATAGAGAAAATCAGCAATTTTAACATCACAGCAGGCAGGAGTTTTTCATCCACTGCTGCCTCCATCACTAAGTTCAAATTACTTATTTTGTGACTTCGGCTTTTGAAATCCTTTGTTCAGATTTACCTCAGTGACACAAAGTGACCACACGAGGCAGCAGTAGACCAGCAGCTCCTGTGTCCCTGTGAGCTAAAATCGCTGATTTTCTCTATGGACTTTGGTGTGGGAGTATGAACCACTGGGTTTCTGTTGCCATCATCACTCCATATTTAATGCGTTAGATTTGATCTTAACCTAAATACTCCACTCATTTTTATACCATGATTATTAAAACCAGACAGCCCGGTCCAATTTAACAAAACCATCTTTCAGTACAACACTGTAGTCTGATGTAGCCTCCATCTTGCTTCAAAGCCGGAGTCACAAACTCAAATCAAACCACATGAGCTTCATGTGCAACTGTGTGGGAAACAGCAACCGTTCAGTCGGGGTGGGTGATATCAGAGACGAGCAGTTATCACAACAATAACCTTTGTGACGATATGTTAAATCATTTAAAAATAAAGTGTGTTTGTTCATGATTCACAATGAAAAACTTATTTATGATGCAAAATGAGTCTATAAATATCAAAAGCAAACATTTAAAAGTGACTTTGTTTCTTTTTCTGTCCTAAACACTGACCTTGTCAGGACCAGTAAAGTCCTCATGGAGACCAAAACCTGGTCCTAATGAGGCAGAGCCTCATTTCTGAGGAACTGGTTAAGTTTAGGACTAAGATTTGAATTGTGGTTCTGGTTAAAGTTAGGGTTAGTCACTGACTGGCGCTTGTGTTGCGTCACAGCAGATTGTGGCGTGGGACGCAGTAACAAGTCGTCCGTTTCCCCCTCGCTTTCTTTCAGCTCCTCGTCAACTATTGTGTCTGTACGATAAACTGTCGTTGCTGCAGAAAAGGCGTTAATTGAAGGTTTTTCTTGCCACAGCTGTAACTATAACCCACACACACACACACACACATGAGCGTGCTTCACAGTAATTAAACACATTAACACTTCGAGCCGAAGCAGGAAGAAAGAAAAAAGAAAGAGAGGCTCTCTCTTTTGTGTACGTTTTCCAGTTATCACCAGGACGGAGCAGAAGGAGGAAGAGCCAGGATTTAACATATCTGTGTGAAGAGGAGGAGGAGGAGGAGGAGGAGGAGAGAGTGAATCAGCTCGGACTCTTTACTCCAGCTGACAGCGTAAAATGTCAGATACTCATCTGGAAATTATTTCCATTTCGTAACATCTTCCCAAGTGAGGACTCTGAAATCTAATTAGTTTGACCGTAAAAAAAAAAAAAAAAGAAATAGTAATGACAAACCAAGGTAGCGGAGTGTATTATGCAGAGAGAGAGGCCGTCGGGGCGAGCGAGGGCCCCCCGGGGTTAACTGGAACTCAGGAGTGAAGATGAAAAAAAAGTCAGGAGGGCCGCTTCATTTTAAACAGCCTCCACTAATGGAAGGAACCTTGTGACGTTACGATGCTAAGCTTCGCCGCAGCTAAGAGACAGAGAGACAGACAGTTGTCTTCTCCTCAAGGTCACAGAAGAACTTTTTAAACGTCCCTCCAGTTACTGATGGGGAACAGGAAGTCACAGCGCTGCTGCTGCTGCTGTAAATCTCCAACTCCAAGTGAGCGAGTAAACGCCAACTCAGCTAATAAAAGCTACGATGTCTTCACAACACGTTCACGTCTTTATCTCACTGTCGGACAGACAAACCACTCTCTCTCCCACACCAAAGTCCATAGAGAAAATCAGTGATTTTAGCTCACAGGGACACAGGAGCTGCTGGTCTACTGCTGCCTCGTGTGGTCACTTTGTGTCACTGAGGTAAATCTGAACAAAGGATTTCAAACACTGAAGTGACAAAATAAGACATTTGAACTTAGTGATGGAGGCAGCAGTGGATCAACAACTCCTGCGTGCTGTGATGTAAAATCACTGATTTTCTCTATGGACTTTGGTGTGGGAGAGTGAGTGGTTTACAAACTTCAGTTTCCTGTTGGAAAAGTCTGTCTAACAGTGAGATAAAGACGTGAACGTGTTCTGAAGACACTGAAGACCTAAAGTGACGTAGTTCTTATATACCTTTGAATTAATCCTGTGGAAAGATTCCTGGAAGCCCTTTCAAAATAATTGTCTTTCAGACATAGTTTTACTCTGACTGGGATGTTTACAGGTGGATTTTTATTTTTAATATTCAGTCTAAAACAATGATGGTGAATAAGGAGTGAAAAAATAAACGCCTGTTCTGGTGCCTTGAGCCAGAAATGGCTCCAGGTTCACTCTGATCATAATAACATTGAATAACATATAGAGACAATTTTTTTGCGACATATAGAGACAAAAAAACACAGTTAAATGTATGTGTTTTATTTGATAGATTATAATTTGGCAGCAGGCTTCTAAAAAGAGCAGGTGATTTTACATATTTCTATAGTTTCTTTTATTGTTTGGCCTCAGGAACTCTTTTGCCTTGGGGCAGTTTAGGGCAAACAGTTGTGTTGTGTTTCCAGGCTTTTCTGGGAGTAATAAACACTAACAGTCATTTTCATAGGCATATAAATATTTTATTTTTCTTCAGAATCAGGTTTATTACCAAGTATTACTTTCAGAGTTCAAGGCATTAGTTTTGGTCGTTGGTGGAAAAAGACAAGAGCTAAAACAGAATAAATATTAGAGGGAAATAAAAATAAAATAAAGAATAGAGTGTGCAATAAAGACAATATTAATATTAAATAAATATAAAATAGCTTTTATTTCAACCACTTTTGGAATAAAAGACTTTTAACAACCAGGAAACAATATTTGACTCGAATCTTTAAGTAAAAGACAAAAGGACAGAGTTTAAACCTTGTTTCTGCAGCTAAAATGATATAAGTCGTTAAAAACAAGCGTTGGTCACTTGTTCGCATCTGCAACCGATGATTCTTCTCATTGATTAAGTCACTGACTATTCTCTTGATCAGTTTTCAGTTTCTTTGGTCAAATGGCAGGAAATGGTGGAGGAGCAAAGAAACGAGTACATATTTACATTTGTGAAACGGTTTGGTGAAATAATAGTAAAAACTAAAATAATGCTAAAGGATAATTATTGCTGAAAAATAAATATACAAATAATGAGGTAAAATGCAGGAACTTCTGTCTCAACATATTAAAATCATATTATAGTTTTTATTGATCAGTTTTCAGTTTCTTTGGTCAAATGGCAGGAAATGGTGGAGGAGCAAAGAAACGAGTACATATTTACATTTGTGAAACGGTTTGGTGAAATAATAGTAAAAACTAAAATAATGCTAAAGGATAATTATTGCTGAAAAATAAATATACAAATAATGAGGTAAAATGCAGGAACTTCTGTCTCAACATATTAAAATCATATTATAGTTTTTAAATAATAATATTTACATGCATATTCAGTACATTTTCTTTATGCGACTGCAATGATATATTACATATTTTTATAATTGTTGCATATACTATCCTGTTTAATGTATTTATTTGTTAATCCTATAACTATTGTATTTTCATTATAGTTATATTATATATTGTAATAATATAATAATAGTGTTTATCCTGTAGTAAAATAATATTTTCACAATTAGTTATCACAGTATATAATAAACAAAATGTTTGAGTTTCTATGTTTGTATATAAAGTTGCTGCACATATTATCCTGTAAAATAATACATTTTTATAATTCTGTAAAGTATTTTTATTATAGTTATTGCTCAATAGGAATTATCATTTTTAAATGTTAATTCCTATGACAGTAATTATAAAATAACATGTTATATTGTATGTAATAACAATAGAGTACTTTTACTGTAATTTTATATATTTTTAAAATATATTAAATCAACTATTTCCATAAACATTAGAGGAATTAAACCTGGACTGTCCCTAAGACCATGGCGTCTCTCCTCCTTTGGTTTTGTCCAATTTTTCAGTGTTTGGTGTGATTTTTGAGACGACAGGAAGTGACAAAGTTTGCATTTAAAGGAACGGCAGCGGAGAAAGTAGAAAGGTCAGAGACGGAGGCAGAAATCTTGATGTCCTGCGTGACATTACATCATTCTTTGACTCAGGAGACTCTGGGCTGATGGGGGACGGGGACGTGGACGTGGACGTGGACGTGGACGAGGACGAGGACGAGGACAGGGACGGAGCCGGTCCTCGTGGGAAAAACATTTACTCATTTCCCCAAAATGCCCTTGGCTTCATGCATAATTGAAATTCATTGGCCTCCTTTTTCCCGCAGCAGGAGCAACAGTGGGCTGTCGGTGTGCGCGTGCAGGTCGATGGTGTGTTCGTTCTAATCCCAGCGAGTGCTGAGTCGTGAGGCCGCGCTCGCTCCAGGTCCTCCACACATTCCCACGACTGCCTTTTCCCATGAAAAAGCACTGTGCTTGCAGAAACGCCAAGTCGTGTGCGAGTGGGCTCTTGAATAAGTACTTCCTCCCGTGAACCTGGCGTCAGCAGGAGGTTTTTAGAGAGCGTCGCCGCCTCCAAACGTTTCTTCCTCCAACGACAGTGAAGGAAAATGATGATGATGATGATGATTTCTTTCATCCCGTGGCTGCGAAACCGACGACGAGCGAGCGTTGAACCATCTTTTAACAAGACTTGAACACTGTGTCACTTACGTTCCCACGAAATCTCTACATTTTGATCCACCAGAAAGTTCTGGATCTTTTAAGATTGATCTGAGATACACACATCTGAACTTCGTTCGGTGGGATTGAACCACGTTACATTTAACACCAAATCTGTAATCTGGATGAAACCATGTTACATTACAACCAAATCTGTAACACCAAATATTTATAATCGTCATTACATAATTAAATTGCAGCCAAATCCATAATATGAAATACTTATAATCGTTATGGCGTAGTCACGTAGATGGATTATGGAATATAGATTTATAATCCATAATCTGTCTATGTAAATCTGTAATCTATGACTTAGTCTGGTGTTAAAGTGTCTGATCCTGCATGCACGTACATAATTTCGCTTGTACGTGTATGCAGGCGTGTGAGACATAGTTGTACAGTTTTGCCCATTATAAGAGATGGGGATTTTTGTGACATCAGTGGGTAGATTCTTACCAAAATTGAATGGGAGCATATCTGAGTGATCACCTAAGTAATTAAAAAAAATTCACCCTGATCTGTTAAGATGTTGCTGAGATATACACATCTGAACTTTGTTCGGTGGGATTGAACCACGTTACATTTAAATTTAACAGCAAATCTGTAATCTGGATGAAACCATGTTACATTACGACCAAATCTGTAACACCAAATACTTAAAACATCAATACGTGATTAAGTTGCAGCCAAATCCATAATATAAAATATGTATAATTGTAATAGCGTAGTCACATAGATTGGAATACAGATTTATATTCCATAATCTGTCTATGTAAATCTGTAACATTTGACTTAGTCTGTTGTTAAAGTGTCTCATCCTGCCTTCATGTACCATATTTCACTCAAATCAGACAAGTTTTCACAGACATGTGAGACATAGTTGTACAGTTTTGCACATTAAAAAAGATGGGGATTCTTACCAAAATTGAATGGGAGCATATCTGAGTGATCACCTAAGTAATTAAAAAAAATTCTCCCTGATCTGTTAAGATGTTGCTGAGATATACACATCTGGACTTTGTTCAATGGGACGAAATCTGTAATCTGGATGAAACCATGTTACATTACAACCACAAATACTTGTGTAGTTACATAGATAGATTACGGAATACAGAGTACTTGTAATCCAAATATGTCTACGTAAACCTGTAATATGCGATTTAGTCTGGTGTTAGAGTGTCTGATCCTGCATTCACATACCAAAACTGAAGTTTGTAAACCACTCACTCTCCCACACCAAAGTCCATAGAGAAAATCAGTGATTTTACATCACAGCACACAGGAGTTGTTGATCCACTGCTGCCTCCATCACTAAGTTCAAATGTCTTATTTTGTCACTTCGGCATTCAAAATCCTTTATTTAGGTTTATTTCAGTGACACAAAGTGACCACACGAGGCAGCAGTAGACCAGCAGCTCCTGTGTCCCTGTGATGTAAAATCACTGATTTTCTCTATGGACTTTGGTGTGGGAGAGTGAGTGGTTTACAAACTTCACTTTCCTGTTGGAAAAGTCTGTCTGACAGTGAAATAAAGACATTGTAGACTTAAGCTGATGATAATTTCATTCAGTGAGACTTTTGTAAAGTGGCTAAAAATCATGTCTTTTTCTGCTGTACCCATAAACACTGACGACATCAAAGTACACCAAACAACTACAATTCAAAATCTCTGAACTTTAACACTGAAAATGACTCTCATGTCATATCCTGTAGGTAAAAAAGGGTGGGGGAAAAAAGCCACTAATTATTTTATTTTTCTCTTAATGTTCTGTTTGTGCGTCATAATTAGCGTTTCAACGAAACCTGAGCTGCTGCTTGTTTTTCCCTTGTTCTCTGTTCTCTCCTCTTACACGGAGCTGATCCTGTTTCATGCTCAGCAGCCGCTGTTTCAGACGCAGCTTCAGCCTTTTCAGCCTCAAATTAAGCAACGGTCCTGGCACTTTGTGAACTATTAGTGACTTTAAAACTACACACTGAGCTTTAATTAATTTTTCTTTGTTGAAGCGAGAGAGAGAGAGGGAAGCCTGAGTGTGGATAAAGGGATAATGACAGTTTTAATCAGCCTGTTTGCAGCTGAAGTGTGACACTGCTCTCTCTAACACACACACACACATTTGTGAGTTTTAAGGAAACAAAAAGCAGATATTTACACACAGAAACACCACAGAATCTGCCTGCTGTCAAATACAATCTGTTCACAATTGACTTCACTTCCCTGCCTTTCCGTCTGAGAGGAAATTGCTTTGTAAAGGATAAAATCGGCACCAATCACCTATATGCAAGGAAACACCAAATAATAAACATAATAAACAGTAAAGCAGAGGCAAATTGAGAATAAAACAGATTAAAATAAAGGCAGAAACTCCAGACAACTGTGGAAAAATACGTTAACACCCTCCATCTCTGGGTGAAATTATATTTTGTATAAATTTCTCAAGCATATAGGCAAATAAACACACCAGCGTGTCTCGACTCCAAGTCTTCATAAATGTCTGATAAGCATCTACTCTGTGTGTAAACCACTCACTCTCCCACACCAAAGTCTATAGAGAAAATCAGTGATTTTAGCTCACAGGGACACAGGAGCTGCTGGTCTACTGCTGCCTCGTGTGGTCACTTTGTGTCACTGAGGTAAATCTGAATGAAGCATTTTAAATGCCGAATTGACAAAATAAGTAATTTGAACTTAGTGATGGAGGCAGCAGTGGATCAACAGCTCCTGTGTCCCTGTGATGCAAAATCACTGATTTTCTCTATGGACTTTGGTGTGGGAGAGTGAGTGGTTTACAAACTTCAGTTTCCTGTTGGAAAAGTCAGTGAGATAATATTCTTAAGATACCGTAGACTGAAGCTGACGTAGATTTATAAGGCGAGACGTTTGTTAAGTGGCAAAATTGTGTTTTTCCTTCTTTCCCCGCCTCTGTTTCATGATTGTCTCGCAGTTTTCTTCTATAAACTGTGGAACACATGCAGAGTCCAGTTGTCATGTGTAATTAAACAAACGTCCTTGGTGAAAAACGTCAGTAAAGACTTTCCTGCCGCCGTCACTCATCATTGTACCATCTTCAGATGTTGTTTCCAGGTCACTCATCCTTCTTCTTCTTCTTCTTCTTCTTCTTCTTCTTCCTCTCCGCAGACCTCAGGCCCCTCCCCGACGTGGCAATGACCGGTAACTGCACCCGCGAGTGCACCGAGTTCGGCCACTCCGACTCCTGCTGGATGCCCGGCCAGCCGTCCCCCAACCGCAAAGTGAATGCCAAGAACGCCCCGAAGCTCTCCACCTTCGTGCCTTACCAGGAGATGGACGGGCAGGAGACGCTGATGGCCAACGGCAGCCCCAAGCCCCTGATGACCGAGGAGCGCGGCACGGGCGGCGGCGGTGGCGGCGGCGGCTCCAAAGTGGCCAACATGCGCTTCATGACCCCTTACAGCAGTGCCTACCCCGGGGGCGGAGACTCGTCTGTGAAAGACTGTGGGATGGAGGAGATTCCGCTGAGTCAGCCGGTGGAGTATCACTCCGCCACCACCCCGACCGACCAAACGTCTAAACGAGAGATCTATCTGTGAGGGCGCAACTCTCCACGCTAACACCCCCCAACACCTCCCCCCCGTCCGTTCCCACCACGACTACCACCCGCTCACTGTCGCCCCCCTGTGCCTATTACTCGCAGTGCCACTTCCCCCTTTCTCTGTTTTTATAGCAGCGTCCACAGTACAAGGCTTTAGACCCCGCCCACCTCGCCCACTGCCACCGCCCCCAACCTCTAGAAACCAATCAAATGTAAAATAGAGTTAATCAAAATCGACTGAAGAAGAACACGCGGCCCGCGCGGCTGCGGGCGGAATGTAAACTACGACACACCGTTGTGATAATTTATGGGAAACTCTTTAGCTACTCGGTTGGATTTTTTTTTTTGTGCGTCGCTTTAGGCTTTGTCGTCAGAGCAGAAAACGGAAAAAAAACAAAACAAAAACAAACAAACAAACTTCGGGGGGAAAAAGGGAACGAACTTCTTGTAAATCCTACTTCAATATACTGTGTAATACTATCTATCCTGATTTTTATTTTTCAGACTTGGATTACTTTTTTTGTTGTTTTTGACTCCAGAGGAAACACACTTGCGGGCCGAAGCAAATCAACCGAGCTGGACATTTACAGGAAAAAGAAACAACAAAACAAAACTAAAAGAAAACACGGCTTTTTCGCTCGTTGGAGTTTTATTTTTTGTTAGCTTTTTGTTGCCGTGAGGCGTTTTATTTGTTGAACAGATCTGTAAATACACGGGACAGTGACGGAGGAGAAAATCTGCAGCAGAGCCGCGACCTTCATCCAGAACATGGACGACAGAGCGGCGGACGGACGCCGCGGCACTTGCCGCCGCGCCGCGGGATCCTGGACTCTTGCGCATCACCAACGGTGCCGAGTTATAAAGACATTTTTAGTTTCATTAGTTTTTCTCTCCTCTAAGAATTGGGTTCACGTGGGGACAGAAACACTCTGAGGTGAAGCAACAGCAATTTTATCCAGAACCAGAGAGTCTGAGCGGATCCAATCGGAGAAGAGATTCTATTTCTCACGCTGTTGTCAGTCGTGTGCCGTGAAATGAAAACTCCACATGAATGTTTGAGGCAGTTAAATGAAACCTCGGCAATCAAGCCACTAAACAAAACAAATAAATAAATAAAAAAGCCAAATGAAACCTGGTTTCCCTCTCACAAGATAAAATGGTGACCCCTGCAGGCTGCATAATTCACTTACAGAGTCTCAACTGCTCGTTATTTCATCAAAATCTGCAGCTCATCGTTTGAAAATAATTAAATTATTAAATAATTCTGAACCAAAATCAGTTCGTTTCTTTTGCTCATCCTCTGGGCGACACAAATATTCCAAGATTTTACGTTTTATTCCGAGTCGGAGTCAGATGTAGCGTTGACGAAGCGAGTTTAGGTTCAAGGTGCGTAGAAATTTGCTTCTGTCGTTGCTAAGCAACCACAACCCACGGACTGAGATGGCTGAGTTACACTCAACTCGTAGAGTTGATCGGTTCATTCTTGTCACATGACTTCACGTACATTCCAAAAAAAGATTGAGATGAAATTTTCCTCCTCTTGAAAAACAGTCGCGTGGCCCAGCGGTTCCCAAAGTCTGGTTCAGGACCCAAAGACGGATCGCAGCAAATTTTATTTTATGTTTTTATTGTATGTGTATATGTTTAAATAACATGCATAAAATGAAGTTTTAATTTTCTTACCAAATGAAATGATTGGAAATGATTTGTTTGCAAATTCGAAATGACAGATGTTACAGCTGTACATTTGTTGCTACATCATGCACACACATTTGCTTTTGTCATGATTTAAATTGTAATTTGGGTCAAAATAGTTTTAAAAAAGTCAAAGAAGTCAAGATGTTTCATCCACATCAAGTTTGCGCAAAATTGAAAACGGAGCGCTAACACGTCAGAGCGAAGATACTGCCATCGCTGCCGGTGTCGGCCATTTTAGAGGAGGAAATCAGAATATTGACACGTTCAACAACACGGGAAATCGTGCTCAGCACACGATGAAGTTGGAGCGTTTAGAGAACGCGCGTTACCTCTTTGTTCACATCATCTCGACGTTATTGGCGCGTTCGGGTTGTAGGCACAAGTTGGAATTTTCCGAGCTACTCACATTGCTAACAAGTGTTTGCCGGAGTTACGTTGGAAGGTTGACGTCACTCAAGTCATGTTATGTACGTGATGGAAACTGCCAGCCTGGTTCTTATGCTATTCTAAAATGTAGGTGCAACCTGTCCCCTGAACCTTTGTTAGCATTTACGAACAGTAACTTTCTCTCTCCGTTCATTCGTCTCCTAGTTTTTTTTATTTACTTATTTATTTTTAGCTTCCTTAAATAATAAAATAAAATAAAGAACAACAACTAGCCCATGATACATTCATACTTGGGACACCACGCTACGTTCACGCACCATCTCTTGGCCAATCTGCTCACGGTGTCCACGGGGAATCGCGATCTTCGCACAAGTGAACATTTCAAAGCTTAAAACGGTTAGAAACGAGCTGCTACAACAACGCTTGTGTCTGCGGAAGCGTCAGCTCGTCTCTTCTCGTCTCCGCTGTGTGGGGTTTTTTTTTTGTGGCGACTGTGGCAATTGTTTCCCCCGCTGTGTGTGTTTTACTTCACTTCTCTCTCAGCTCTCTCCGTCTGTCTCTCTTGTTTGCTCCTTCCTCTTTACTTCCTCAGCATGAGGCCGCTCGCCGCTTAGCAGAAGCAAAGTGTTTGTTAAAGTATTTGTTAGCTGCATGCGGCGGGGAACGGGGACGCCGTGTCCTGCGGCGGCGCGCAGGAAGGCAGGATTGACGACACCTGTACAGGCTTCACGTCCGCGGCGGAGAAACTCTAATTACAACCCAAGGCTCGGCACATCACTGGCACTAATTTGCAGCTCGTTCATTCATTCGTTCATTCATTCGTCCATTCCGAAAAGGAGATTTCAGCTGAAGTGATGAACTCCTGCTGTGACTGGAACGAACGCGAAGCAGAACAAATCTCCTACGCAAATCTAAAATAAAAATAATACGTGTTACAATGATTTCTTTCAGATCTTTTTCAACCCGAGGCTCTGAAACACGTCCCATTTTTCAAAATGTGGAAACATTCGCCCACAAGGAACCAATCAGAGGCCAAGTTCTCTCATCTGTTTACAAAGATGTAAAAGAAATTCTGAGCAGATTATCCGTAGCAAAAAAAAAAAAAAAAACACGCAACCAGAACCACAATTATCATCATCATCAGTTTTAACTCATCTGTTGTCTATTCTTTAATTGTTTGGTTCATAAAATGTATGAAAACAGTGAAAGTGTTTGTATTTAAACCTTGAAATTATGCCATTATCGAAAAAAGCAAACAGATTAATTTAAAATTCAAGGATTATACGATTAGAAATTCTTCAATCACCTTATTTTGTGGGTTAAAAACCCACGTATGCCCACTCATTTTTATGGAACAGTTATGGTCATTTCTATATTTCCCCCCCCCCATTCTGTTTTCTTGAGATCACAGAATAACAATAACTAGTTCTGTTGAACCGAGATGATTTAACCTGTTATGGGTGGAAAACAAAGTTATGTAATGCGTCGTCTTTTTATGAGGAAATAACAAAATGAATTACTGCATCATCCCAAGATAACTTTGTTTTTATCATGAGATGACGCACGCATTTATCTCGTTACCACGAAAAAGACCGACCTTGTTATCTCGAGAGGACGCAGCAATTCATCTGGTATTGACGACACAATGGACCTTTGTCATGTGACTGATTTGCGATCGCGTTGCGAACGTGATTGCGCGTTAATTTATCCTGTATCAAGAGATATCAACTTATCCTTCTGTACTTCATTAATTAGCCTTGTTATTCCTTTATCTCGTTATCACAAGATATGGAGCCATAACCACAAAGTAACGGGCAGTTATCTCATAAATGAAGATGATTATTCCATGAATCCCAAATTAAAGGGAAAAAAAAAAAACGTGGACGCTCTCAGCTTAACGTGGATTTTGGTGTAAAATAGGTCAAAATGTAAATGCGTGAGATTACATCTTTTATAACAATGTTTTTAATTATTATCTAGATATTTTACAACTATTTGACAATGATGCTACATTAAGCGAGTGTTGAATGCGTTAGTTTATGGTTTAACATACCGGATTATCTCTCTCCTGCTCAGGAAAAAAAAAAAAAAAAAAGTCTTCAGATTAAATAACATTTCAACTGTTTTGCTGCTGCTTTGACAAGAGCAAGCAAATATGAACAAGCAGCGGCTTCAACGTCTGCACATCACGTGACACTCTGAAAGAAAAAAGGGAGGGGCCACGTGAACGGAGAGCCAATCGGGCGGCCGACGGTGGGCTCGCGCTTCACTATTAGAGCCTTTAATGCTTTGTGTTGTACGTGAATTTATTTTTTTTTATGTCAGCTCAAAACACGATTCGTCCTTCAGGTGATTTGATTTATTGTCGATGTATTTCACACGCGCACGCACACACACGCGCACGCACACACACACACGCACACACGCGCACACACACACACACACACGCACACGCACACACACACACACACACACGCACGCACACACACACACACACACGCACACACACACACGCACACTGCACATAAATCAACAATCATTCAACTCTCTGACAAAGATTTAGGGTTTGCCACGTCGCTCCCTCATGCTCCCCGTCTTCCTCTGGTGATTTAACACCGGTACTCACATTGATTATTTAAAGGTCCAACATGTCGGTCCACGTCCTCGCTCCTTCCTCTCCTCGCTCTTCTTCCTCTTCTTCGCTACACGTCACTGTCTCGCCGTAAACTCGTCCATCTCTGGCCTCGTCCGCTGGACTGTCCGACTCCCAGGTGGCCGGCGTCTTGTGCTGTGTAAGCAGTTTAATCTCAACTCTTTGACCCCAATTAACTGGACGTGTCATTTTCCACAACTTCATAGTTCCTCCTCGACGTGGTCGTCATAGAAACAGCCGTGACGACGCAAACACACAAACACGTGACGTTGTTTTCTTTTTCCTCACTTTTCTAAACAGATGAGTTCACTGAACGGTTCAGTCCTTCCTGACTCCGTCTGACACAGTCACTGAAGTGAAATACGGCTGAACGGCTTGTGATTGGGCTCACCATCTCCGTCTTTCAGCAGTGCTGTCGCTAAATACACCAGACTCCTCTGTTAAATATGGACATTTTACAAATGTCCTTGTTAAATGTTGCAGATTAACGCATGTTTTCAGGATTTTCAAGTCTTTTTAACTCATCTACAGTTCAACATTGTTCGCGCTCGTGACTCTTCCAGTGACGACGCTCTCTGACCAATCAGTGGCCGGCAGTCTGTCCACGTCACATGTTAGCATCGGCTCGACTGGAACCTCCACAGAGCAGGGACTAAAAAACAGAACCAGTATGTATGTGATGTGTTCAAAAAAAGAAAATACAAGTCTACAAATGTCATTTTAAGACTTTTTACGAGCAGTTGACAATGAGAAGAATTGAAATGGCACTAAAATACCAAAAAGAATTAGGACTCGGTCACATTACTGTCAACGTACACAGGTTTTAAATTTGTCTTCCCAGGATAATTTTAAAACAATAATTGGATATGACGAAATAAATGGTTGTTGCGACAGCTCTATAGCGCCTCCTTGAGGGCAGTTCTTTAAAAGCACTTGATTGCTGGCCATTTCTTTTACTTGTTTTTTTTCTATATTAACATCAGACCTTCTTATACTGTGGACACTCTGTTTTTGTTCTTAGCTAACAGATTAGCCACATAAGATACAAATATTTCAAATTAAATCACTTTCACCAGCTGACAGGATGAAATTGTGTCGCACTGCCCCCCAGGGGCCAAAAAGCCAACGAACCTTGAAGTGAAAATTAAGTTTTCATTTGAAATCTCATTGAATAATTTAAACATCCGTGTCACTGATTTAAATGGGAGGAGGAGCACATCATATTTCACAATCATTCATCTCAAATCAGTATAAACAGTGTAAAGAGGAAGTGATCAATAGGCAAACATCACTTTGATTCTGCCAGATTTGGGAGCAGCATTTAAATTTTAAATTTGTTTTTACTGACTCAGCTGTGAAAAACTCTTCTGGCTTCTCGATGAATTATGTCGTTGTAGCTGTGAGTCGGACACGGTTTATTTTTGTGAGTCTGTGCTGTTTTATTTTAATTTTTTTCCCCACTTTGATGTATTTTAACCAAAAAAAAAAAAAAACCCTGTCCCTCTTTGACCTTTGACTCCATTTTTCCACCAATGACGACTCAGTGAACGCCTCATCTTTCCTCTGTCTCCACTACCAACAATATCGGAACAAGTCTGTGCTGCTCGCGTCGTCTTTGCTTTTCACGTTCCTGACGTTTTGCGCTGAAAGTCACAGAAAAGTGGAACTCACAAAGTGTTTGGTTGTTTTAAGGTTACGTCCCTAATTTAAATTGTGACAACATAAAAATAAAATAATTATCCATTAATCAAACAGTCAAATCTGTCAGTGTCAACAGTTTTTTACAAATTTACGTTTAACGTAACGTGTTTTTACTGCAAACTTTTTGTTGAAGGTGTAAATGTTTTACGTTTAAACGTAAAATCTTTTGCACAATCGCTAACAATTAATTCAAGGGCATGTCAGTGGTGTGATGTTAAAGATGACGTGTTGAAACCTAAATTTCTTCATGAAGCTGGTAAACATGATGATTTATTCACTAAAAAACTGAAAAATGTGGTCTATGGAAAAAACGTGAAACATCATTTAATCCCGTGATTCCACTGACCACAGACTTGTTCCGACATGAAACTGTGACACGATGGAGTTCGGGTTGTTTGCTGTTTTGTTTTTATTTTTTATTTT
This sequence comes from Brachirus orientalis, assembly GCA_016785285.1. NCBI lineage: Eukaryota > Metazoa > Chordata > Actinopteri > Pleuronectiformes > Soleidae > Brachirus > Brachirus orientalis. Next base: position 21,111 of record JAFBJR010000374.1, on the reverse strand, counting down.
TTTGGGTTGTGTATTATACTGAGGCTGAGGCTTCAGCAGAGCATGAAACAAAGCCAACTTTATAAATATTATACATTTCTGTTGTAGTCGCGTTGTTTTTAATCAATGTAATGGAATCAACACTGCTGTAGACATGCTGTGTGAATATAAATGGTTGTTGCTTTTTTTGTTTTTTGGGGGGTTTTTTTAGCAGGCAGTGGTGGTGTAAATGACTTTTCTCAGCCGGGCTCACTGCACTGAACTGGACTGAACTGGACTCAACTGGACTCTGTGTTTTCAGTTTCTTTTAAAACAACATGCTGGTGATTTTGATATTTACGATCACAACTTACCAGGTGCGTTACGATTTAATTATGATGATTTTATTTCCTTGAAGACACTTTGCCTTAAAAGGTCAAAAAATTTGGACGTGATTGTTTCGCAGTCATGAGATTGAGAGATAATCCAAGTCAGTTATTCCCAAATTTAACAGTGAAAATCAAACCAAAAAAAACAAAAAAACAAAAAAAAACAAAAACAAAACAAAAAACAACAAACATAAGATAACAGGGTGAAGTAGTTAAATTATTTATTTCAGGAAAAAATGGTGTTTGAACTTGAAATCACAAAGCGCTACATAAAGTATTGATAAATATAACATTGTCATTGACATATAGAATTTCCAAAAATACATTTTAACATACATTATAAATATTCTAATTATATTCTAATTATTTAAAGTTACTGCAGGCACTCTTACTGTCCACCAGGGGGCCAGAGATCTTACTCCCAAAAGGTGATGTTGATTTTTCTAACCTTAATTAATTATGTACATTATTAAAATAAACCCAAAAGAAATGGTGAATCTACAGTTTTTAAACAAATTAGATCTGTGTACAAAATAGAAGAACTTTGGACTCCATGATATTTAATTTTGTTTAAAAAAAAACAAAAACAAACATACAAAAAAAAAATCTTTTTGAAAAAACAGACAGCGATAACTGCATGGTGTTCAAGGGTATGTAACGACACACACGTGCAATTTTGTTTCCACAATCCTTTGATTTTCTGATTATTTGAATTTTTAATATTGGGGGAAAAAAAAAAAGGTATAATATTGGAGATTTTATTTTAATTTGGAGAAGAAAACTGCAGGACGAAGCTGCCCAATCTCTTTTGTCTTTACAGGAAGTCCATGTTTGTAGCCTAACTGTTGGTCGGTTATATTTATATAGGAACAATGATAGTGATGCCTTGTTTTTTGTACAGTTTTATGTACATGCAAGTGTAGGTTTTTCCCAAAAAAAAAAACAAACAAAAAAAAACAAACAAACATGAAATTAAAAAAAAAAAAAAAAAATTATATCTATATATTCAAAATGACGTGAAGGAAATTTGACCGTGAACCTGTAGGATTATATCGTCTAAAGTATCGTAGGCTCTTAAATTAAACGTAGGAGTGATGAGTCGGATGCTAGCGCCCCCTCCTCCGATCACCCACACGCTTTAAACGCTTTTATTTTGTTTCGCATCTTGAACTTTTATTTATTCATTCATTTTTTTTTTGCCTTTATTAGTGTATAATTTCTGTTTGTTTGTTTTCCTGTTGTGGGAGGAGGACGTTGAGGAAGTGACGTTTGTTTTGACGCCTCATCTGTTCTTTGATCTGCATTCGCATGTTTGAATTTGAACAAAACAAAACAAAAAAAAATGTGGTCTTTTATTTTTGCTGAGCAAATCAAAGAAATGATATCTTGTAATTACTCCTTCCTTATAGCTTTACAATAAAATACATTCAGTCAAAGGAAGACGGCGCTGTCGCTCTGTCTTTACTTGTCTTGTGTTTGTGCGGGTGCGAGTCGGGTAAAAACGTCATCATTGAGAGTGTGAAACGTTATTTTAGCAAACATCGTGTCATAAAATCTGCCAAGTCGTTAAAGCCAACTTAAAATAAGTGTAAACATTGAGTGCGTTCCATTTACATCGGAAGTCAGAAGTCGGAACTGGGAACGTCAGTTGAGAAGTCAGAAAACAACATGGAGGCACACGTATCTCGAGCTAGTGAGCTAGCAAGCTTGTCAGCCATTGTTAGCCATCGTTAGCCATTGTTAGCCATTCCAGCTGATAACAAACGCTAAAGTGTTATTATTTGTAAAAGTACAAGTGGCAGCCATTTTGGAATCCAATTTCAGGATTCATGAGGTTGTTCTGACTTTTAGAGTTGGGTTTCCGACCTGAAGGGGGCGCTCCCGTTGAAACTTCCAACTAGAACTGGAGCGTACCATTAGCGCCGCAGGGTCTTTGTGTCGTTGACAACTTCCCCTTTAATTCCTTTAACACTTTCCACCCTTGTCTCATGTTTCCTGCGTCTTTCCTTTCCTTGCTCCCTGTCTCGTTTCCTCTCCTCTGTCTTGTTTTCCATTTGTCTTTTTTCTTTCATCTTAGCGTAATCGTTCCTTCATTCTCTTTAACTACACTCATTTCCGCACTTGCTTCCTGCCTCCTTTCCTGTCCTCCCTTCCTGTGTCCCCTCTTTTCGACTCTCCTCTTTCCTTCTTTCTTTGTCCTTGAACTTTTTCCCTTCATGTTCTCTCGTCTCCTCCTCATCCTTTCTTCCTTTCCTGCATGTTCTCCTCGTTTCTTTCACTTTAATTTCATCTTCCCTTCAACACACTCGCTTCCTCATTGATTTCCTTGCTCTTTGCTTCATTTCCTTGCCTTTCTTTCTCTCTTTTTTTAACCTTTTTCACCTCCTCCTCATCCCTTCTGCCTTTCCTCTATTTTCCTCTTTCTTCTTTTCCTTCCTTCCTTCTCCTCACCTACACTTGTTTCCACCCTTGGCTCCTCTCTGTCTCTCCTTGCTTCCTGTCTCCTTTTCTGTCCTCTTCCTGTCAAACCCCATGTTCTCTCCTCTTTCTTTCTTTCTTTCTTTCTTTCTTCCCTTCATCTTACCTCCGTCATCGTTCCTTCATTTCCTCTGTTTTCTTTTCTTCGCTGTCTCTCGTCTCTCCTCCTCCTCCTCCTCCTCCTCAGTTCTGGAAGCAGCGATGTGTAAATCAAACCTAGAACAGGAAGCGGACGACGATGTAAAAACGTAGCACGAGGCTCCATCGTTTCTTTCCAGGGAAATCAAATATGAAGACGCAGGAAATTCAGGGTGATGAGGGCACGTTAAGATAAATGCAAGTATGTGACTCACTATATGTGGAGAATTTAAAGGTCCAGTATGCAACACTTGAGCTCCACTCGCCCTCATGTACTGATATTTATTTCTGACATCATGTAAAACTGAATGTTGAATATTTTTCCTTCAAAATGAAAAAAGGAGACACTCAAACACAAAACACAACTAGAAGGCGACTACTAATTAATTGGCAATCATTTTGTGAATATTTCGTTGGTCCATATAACAAATAAATCAATCACTTTGAATGAATAATTGTTATTTTTGAGGTTTGGAAAACACTGATCAGTATTTTTCAGCACTTTATGACATTTTATGAACCAAATTAATTCATTACTGACAAAATAATCGACAGATTAAGTTCATTGAGTGTTTTTCTAATCATAGAAACCAGTTAATCTTATTTTTCATTTTCTTAAATGTGAATATATTCAGTGTTTTTTTGTTTTTAAGAAAAAATAATTTTCTTTTAGTTTGTGGACAAAACATTTAACAACATAATCATTTCCAGGTTTGATAAACACTGGTCAACATTTTCTGACATTTTCGGAGGAAAATAATCAACAGATTAGAGATTCAATTTCAGCAGGTTTCATACCAATTAAAACAGTTTTTCAGATTTATCCGCTCTTCAGATGTGAATATTTTCTGGCCTATTTGCTGCATACGACAACGAAATCATTATATTGGAAAACAATGGTCAACATTTTACGACAGAGAAAATAAAGGACGGATTTAATCGATGATGAAAATAAGTGTCAGTCTCAGCTCAGGTTGGTCGACAGACTCTCAGTTTGTTTCTGAGCTGAGGTTGAAGAGGAAGAGAGACAGACAGAAACAGAAGTCAAAGGTGAAGAAGAAGAAGATGATTAAGTTTCCTTTAACACTGTAAGTGATGATTTGCTAACACTTTACAATAAGAGTGCATTAATTAACATGACTTTGTACTATAACAAGCATTTACTAAGTGTTAACTAATTAATTAAACATTTATTCATTTATTCAGCCTAATGAAGTCATCTAATATTACTCTTGATATCAGTAATTTTACGATTTAAGTGACTGTTAATGTCTTTGCTTTGTTGTCATTTATTAAAAGATTCTCCGTCCGTGCAGTTGAATATTAGTTTTACCTTCACTGACACTTTATGTATAATAGCACTTAATCATCATTATTTAAACATACATAACCTTTATTATTGCTTCTCCTGACCCTTAAAACATACATCTCCTAAATATGATTTCATAAATGTACAGAGTAAGCATTATGTAACTAAAATAATGCATATACTTAGCTATAGTTAAGCATTTATTGTGATCCTTCTTGTAAAGTTTAGTATCTGTGTGATTGGAAAAGCATGAATTAACATCAATAGTCGTTAATATCTGTTTAATTGTGCTCATGAGGCTTACTGAGCATTTATGAAGCAAAACAAAGGTTTAACAAACAATTAATTATTGTTAAGTAATGCTTATTTAGTAGAAGTAAACATGTATCATTGTGTTAACTGATGTTACCATTAGTATGAATTATTACCTTAATTAACACAAAAAATATTATTAAATGTTCTGTTAAAACATTAATTGAAAAGTTAAACAATAATTATCATAATTGGACATCATCTGCTCTTATTTCTATAGAAAGTATATAAATTCTGTCCTGTAAGATATATTTACTTAAGTATTTAACTTGATTAAACTGAATTTAAGAATAGAATTTCCTAAAACTTGCTTGTCAAGATCATTTTTAGGCAAAATACATAAATATAACAAAATAACTATTTCCCAGAAACTAGGCTGATTTTACTTTCTTGAAACTCAATTTTTTTTTTAAATAATTTTTTTATTTTTGCAGTGGGCTCCTGGTGAAGAGGGTGACAAGAGGGTTTTGTCTCCTTCCGTCTTCATCACCTGCACTTTTGTCCTCTGTTGAAGTAGCCGACCCGATGACACCATCAGAGAAGATCTGCAGGTCCACGACTCTGCTTTTATGATCTGCATCTGGTCTGTGACCTGCTGAAGAGCCTCTTCAATCTTCAGCCTGATGTTTCACTTTTCTCTGACTCCACTTCAGTAAGTTCCACTCCTTCTGTCTTCACTTTCCTCACATGGATTGAAATGGTGAGGTTTTGTTCCTGTTCCTCAGGACGCTGAACCACGTTCACACCAGCTTGTATTCCTGAGAATATAAAGTGAATATTTTTTAAATCAGACATTTTTAGTTAATGAGGGAAATTTTACACATTCTACTTTCCTAAACTCTAAAGTAGGTGTAAAGTAATACATTTTGTATATTACTACACTCTAAAGCAGAAAATTCTACATTTCGTGTAACGTAATACATGTTGCACTTCACTACGTTCTAAAGTAGAACGTTCTATATTCTATTTTATGTGTAAAGTAATACATTTTGTATATTACTACACTCTAAAACAGAAAATTCTACATTTCGTGTAACGTAATACATGTTGCACTTCACTACGTTCTAAAGTAGAACGTTCTATATTCTATTTTATGTGTAAAGTAATACATTTTGTATATTACTACACTCAAACAGAAAATTCTACATTTCGTGTAACGTAATACATGTTGCACTTCACTACGTTCTAAAGTAGAAATTTCTATATTCTATTTTATGTGTAAAGTAATACATTTTGTATATTACTACACTCTAAAGCAGAAAATTCTACATTTCGTGTAACGTAATACATGTTGCACTTCACTACGTTCTAAAGTAGAACGTTCTATATTCTAATACATTTTGTACATTACTACACTCTAAAGCAGAAAATTCTACATTACGTGTAACGTAATACATGTTGCACTTCACTACGTTCTAAAGTAGAAATTTCTATATTCTATTTTATGTGTAAAGTAATACATTTTGTACATTACTACACTCTAAAGCAGAAAATTCTATATTTCGTGTAACGTAATACATGTTGCACTTCACTACGTTCTAAAGTAGAAATTTTCTAAAGTAGAATGTTCTATATTCTAATACATTTTGTACATTACTACACTCTAAAGCAGAAAATTCTGTGTAAAATACGTAAAATATGTTGCGCTTTACTAGACTTTAAGGTAGAACGTTCTACTGTATGTTTTACTTTGCAAATAAAGTAATACATATTGTACTTGACTACACTCTAAAGTAGAATGCTCTACATTAAACTTCTTTTCTTGTTGTTTTGCCATGAAATTGGAGGAAAAACACCTCATCACTCGTCCGTCCGGCACTTGACATGTAATTTCTTTTTATTTGACAAACAGCTACATTGATTCTTCTTGTCCAAAGATGTGTATCAGTAATGTTGGAGAGAACACAGCAGCACAGTGAAAACGGCCCGCAGCTCTGCAGCTGATGATTATTTTCTTCTTTTTTTTTTCCTCCACATGAACCCGGTGCTACTGACCTCCTCTCAATGAATGTGAGAATTAGAATGTGTGGACCTTATCACAGCGCTCCCAGCTACAAGTGTTCCCATTGAAATGCAAGGCGTGATGTTTAATCATTGTAAGCGAGAGATCTGCGGTGGCCGGGCTAATCTCCATTTTAACATTTCACACAGCGCCCGCAGTTGTGTGTGTTTTTCCTGCTGAAATTACGAAACAATACCTGTTTTTTTTTTGTTTTTTTTCCTTCTTTTTCTTTTTTCACAGCGGTCGATGGTGGCGCCACCAGCAGTGAAATAAACTTGACCATGGCAGGTTCATGCAAATTCACAGCTAGAGGCAATAACAGCTGCTGCCGCCACTGAAACATTAGCCTCACTTAAACTGGTTCTACACACTCATCACCTCCAGGGTCCGTTTATGAGTCAAAACACGACAATTACATTAAATTAATTAGAGTTTGATGCAGTTCTGGACAGTCGCATGATTGTTTGCCTCAGAAAAAGGGTTGCCGCTGTCATATCAGTGTCTCTGGAGCATGGAGCACAAGACAGTACGGCATAGTTACGGCCTTATGCAATTGTAATATGTTTGCAGTTTTTATATGAAATGTAAGTAAATATGAGGTGAAAATATGTGACTTAATGACGTACTGATAAACACATAGAAATTTAGTTGTGGGTCAGTGAAAATAATCATCAAATGCACAATATAATGACTTCAGTCACTTAATAGTTTTTTTTTTTTTTAAAGTCTTCGATATTTTAGGTTTAAGTTTGTAAACCACTCACTTTCCCACACCAAATTCCATAGAGAAAATCAGTGATTTTACATCACAGGGACACAGGAGTTGTTGATCCACTGCTGCCTCCATCACTAAGTTCAAATGTCTTATTTTGTCAATTCGGCATTCAAAATCCTTTATTCAGATTTACCTCAGTGACACAAAGTGACCACACGAGGCAGCAGTAGACCAGCAGCTCCTGTGTCCCTGTGAGCTAAAATCACTGATTTTCTCTATGGACTTTGGTGTGGGAGAGTGAGTGGTTTACAAATTTCAGTTTCCTGTTGGAAAAGTCTGTCTAATAGTGAGATAAAGACGTGAACATGTTCTTAAGATATCGTTGACTGAAACACAAGGAAAAACAGATTTAAGTCAAGTTTTCATACGTCACGTTAAGATGTCAAAAAGTCGGGGGGGGGGGGGGGGGGGGGGGGGGGGGGAGGCAAGGAAAGGAAGGAGGAAAGATGTTAGTCTTTAAGTTGACAGAGAGAATAGGAGATAGTAGATAGGAAACAAGGAAAAAAGAAAAGGAGAGTGTGTTTGTGTGTGAGCAGGAAGAGAGAAAAATGGAGTGAATGAGGGATGAGGAAGGGAAGTTTATAAATGGAGGGTCAGAAAGGAAGAAAGGAGGAGGAAGGAGGAGGAGGAAGGAGGCTGGGGGACACAATTCGTCAGAAGCACCCTCTCCTCCCGTGGTGTGATTGATACAAACGCTGCCTTTGGAGCGTTTGTATGGCCCTGAGGGGAACCTCTTAACCCCCGCCCCCCCCGTCTGCCTCATCCATCCATCCATCCATCCATTCTTCCTTCCTGTTCCTCTTTGCTGCGTTCGCTCCCCCCATTGTTTTCCCTCCTCCGTGGCAGCCCCGAGGCCGACAGTGATGGAGGGAGACCATGAACATCAGAGACACCAGGGGGAGGAGGGGGGGAGGAGGGGGGTGTGTACTCTGCCTGAGACTGTAGAAAAAGGTCCCGCCTCCTCACGTCAACCTATCCTCCATCCATCGCTCCTTCCATCCATCCATCATGACGTCACAGATTTTAGTGATAGGTTTACATTCGATATGATTATTAAAATTAAATATCAGTTTTGTGCAATAGGTAATTGTGGTACGTCTATAAAAATCTGGGCTCACTTAAGTCTACAGTATTTTCAGAATATATTCACTGCTTTAACTCATGGTAAGAAAGTCTTTTTCCAACAGGAAACTGACATTTGAAAACCACTCACTCTCCCACACCAAAGTCCATAGAGAAAATCAGTGATTTTAACATCACAGCACACAGGAGTTGTTGATCCACTGCTGCCTCCATCACTAAGTTCAAATGTCTTATTTTGTCACTTCAGCATTTAAAATCCTTTATTCAGATTTACCTCAGTGACACAAAGTGACCACACGAGGCAGCAGTAGACCAGCAGCTCCTGTGTCCCTGTGAGCTAAAATCACTGATTTTCTCTATGGACTTTGGTGTGGGAGAGTGAGTGGTTTTCTGTCTAACAGTGAGAAAAAAGACGAAGAACATGTTCTTAAAATATCGTTGACTTAAACCGACGTAGGCTTTATTAGTTAAATTGTTACGTGAACAACTTTTGTTCCTCTGTCGGTTTGACTGGCAGCACAAACGATCACCCCACGGTTCTTCACCACCTCAACGGTTTAAGGTCACGGGGTCAAACATCACACTGGCCGCTAACGAGCGTTCTCTCCCGCTCGGCGCCGCGGTTTTCATCAGGAAGGTCAACGGAGAGAAACTCCTCAATCACTCCATCACTGCTGGTTATGAATCAGCATCATTAGCATGATGATGATGATGAGGATCACAAAGGGTGATGATGACGACTGTTACCGTGGAAACTTAGACGTAGAGGTTAAATGTTAAGTAAAAGTTAAGTAAAAAAGTAAAAAGAGTGACTTTTTTGTTCCACAGACAGGAGGAAACTCCCTGTGAGGAAGAGGAAGAAGAAGGAGGGAAAATAGAAGAGTTAATGAACAAGTGAGGACAGAAAGAGAGGAGGATAAAGGAAATGAGAGGGTAAGGAAGGAAACAAGTGAGGGAGGAGGAGGGAGAAAAGTGGATAGAGGAAGGAAGGAAGGACAAGGAGAAAATGAGAATATAGGAGGAAGAGTAGGAAAGTTAGGGGATGAAAAAAAGGAAGAAAAAAAAAGGACAAGTTAACAGGAAAGTAAAGGCAGAAAAATGAGAGGACAAAGAAAGAGGAGGAGGGAGGACAGAAGGGAGCAAGAGAAAGGAAGGACAAGAGGAAAAAGGGAGACAGGAAAAGGAAGCGTAGGAGATGAAACGAGAGAGAAAGAGCGAAAGACAAGAAGGTGAAGAACAAAAAGAAGAGAAGCGAACAAGACGGATGAGGAGGAGAGTGAGGAAGAGAAGGAGTCGGGGCAAGGAAAGGATGCAGGATGTGAGAAGGAGAGAGTAATAGGAAGAAGGGAACAAGAGAAAAGAAAGGAAAAGAGGAAAAAAGGAGACCAGAAAAGGAAGGATAGGAAGACAAGAAGGTGAAGGTGAGAAGAGACGGCATGAGGAGTCATCTCCCTTCTCCTCTTTCCTGCTTGACCTCCGTCCTCTCCTAGCTCCCTCTCCTCCTCCTCCTCCTCCGTTTCCTCCCTCCCTCACATCACCTGACGCCTCCTCGCTCTCCCACAGCTGAACCAGACGGCTCTGCTCCTCCTGCAGGTTCCTCCACAGGGGAACCCAAAACACACGAGCGAGTCACCGCCGCCGCCGCCGCAAAACACGGGGTCACGTGACAGCTGCCCCGGGAGGAAGAGGAGGACGAAGGGACAGCATGGTGCAAAAGACAATCTGGTCCAAAGATGCAAGCTGGGAAGATGGAAGGAGAACCAGACAGAGGAGTGATGAAGGAGGGGAGGGGATCATGCAGCAGGAGACAATCTGGTCCAAGGAGGTCAAATTCATTCATTTTAACTTTATTGTCATCGTGAAGCGACAACAAAACCCCACAAGTATGTTGGAGAAAATGGACAAAAAGTTTTATAAAGTTTTGTACAATAAGGGAAATACATGAAAGTGGTTCAGAATAGCTCAGAAGCGCCCCCCACAGGTGAAACCTGGTAGGACAGAGCCAAACTTCAGTCGAACCAAATTCCACAAAACCTGGTGGGAACATGTCGCGGCCCAAGACAAACAAAAAAATCCATTAAAACCAAACCGTGGCCTCAAGTCAAGGTCAGCCATTTTGGATTTGGCCTCCATCTTGGTGGATTTGCACCTAAATGAACAAATTCGTCTGAGCACGTTAATCACGCCAACGTAGACAAGTCAATTTGTACGAGACGCATCAAAACTGAACAGCTATCAAAAGTTCTCGCCGATTCAAAAAGGGCGTGGCCACGGCAACAATCAGAATCCCGGCGAATTTGAACCATTCGCAACAAAACAGGAAGTACCTTGTAACTTCAACATACGTTGACCGGACGGCTCGAGACCTAACACGTGACACAGGAGACCGACCTGGAACACGTCTGAACACGGACATGAGCTTCACCCAACAGGAAGTCAGCCATTTTGAATTTAGCCGCCATTTTGCCACAAAATAGAAAGTGTCTGGTAACTTTACACGAGAGGACCGACCAGAAGCTTCACCGCTTCACCACGTTAAAAACTGCGTCAAGGGCACAGCGCCACATGCTGGCAGCACGGCGGCTGCGAGGGCTGCTTGCAGCTTTTGTCTTTAATTTTTTTTTTCTTCTAACTGACTTGATTGAATTAAATATCAGACCAGAGGCTGAGTTTCTCCACTGTTACCCTCCTCTTTTTCCATTCTCCTCTAAATTAGCATCATTTTCTTGCATGTTGGGAAATGTTCTTCTCCTGTGGCTCGGAGGCATTTTATCTTTTTTCCTTCCTTTTTTTTTTTTTTTTCTTCCACCCTCAAACTGTCTGATTTCATTAAATCCCCTCAGTTGTTTTCATGTTGTTTTCCCTTCATTTATTAACATGTTAGTCATTTCTTTTCTTGCTCATATTAGATCATTTTCTTGTCGTCGACAGATCTCAGGAGGAGACACTTCAACAGTCAGCGTTTCCTGGTAACAAGCAAGTTTCCTTAAACGCTGGATGACATTTTCCTTCATTATTATGAACACACACACACACACTGTTCTGCTGCCCCAAATACTCACGAGAATGAACAGTGTGTTGCTTTAGTCGTCGGTTGGGCCTGGGAATGATGTGCGCTCCAGTTTCCACAGACCTCACTTTACAAGTCAATTTGCGGTGGTTAGCTTAGCTTAGCATTATAGCTAGAGGGTCAGGTGACTTTTCTTGAGACAGAATAAGGTTTGAAAAAGATATTTATAGTAATCATTATACTAATAACCAAAAAATATTTGCAGAAGGTGATACATTAACTGAAATAAGCTTCTACAAAGAAGACGTAACATCAGGGCCTTGAAAGATAACATATTATATATGTCATTATATATAACAGAATTTTTCAGTTTCCAAAATGTTGGGGAATAAAGTTAATGTTTGCCAGTATGTACATATTTGATGGTTATAATTATCAAGCTCAAGGTTTATTTATTTGTTAAATAAAAGAAGATATAAAGTGATTATTTTGTCAACTAACATCCATTATTTCTCGTAAAGTATTTGTCAGTTTACCTACATTTTAAACTCTAATTACAAATCACTCATTAATCCAACTGTACCTTCAATAAGCTAACACACTAGCCTAGCTCCAAGTAACTGGTTATTCACACTCGGCTTATATTTCCAATAAAAGGAAAAACAAAAACACCCCATAACGACCAGAGTTATTTGGCTGATTTGCCCCATTAAATTATCGTTTGACTGAAGCCATGACAGTTTTAAGAAACGGGAAGTTCACCTGCAACCAGGCTACTATTGGACTGTACCAACTGTCAATCACACAGGGGTCCAGTCAAGCGTTATGATCCATTTTCCTCTAAAGTGGAACATAATTTACAAAACTGCCATCACGTTTGTCACTGGAAAAAGAAAATGGCCAACAAACTTACTTAACATACTTAAATTTAGAACTAAAATGAGGAAAACTTTGAATGGAAGTAATTCACCATTTAATTAATTAGGAAAATGTTTACCGACTTAAATTAGAAGCTCATTTTCACATAGACATTGCCCTCTGGTGGCTATTCAGCATAGTCTTACTTCTTAATTGGCCTCATTGAGCAAACTAGATGACTAGAGTACACGTAATATATATTGGTGTACGATGAAAATTAAACCTTACATTTGAGAGTCATCTCAAACTGTGAATCCAGGGCGTGAGGTGTTTGTAGGGGGCGCTCCAACTGAAACTGTGGGGCAAGTTTGGCCACTAGGCGGCACCGTCCCTGTTAAGTTCCCCCTGATTTGATCCCAGAGGTTGTAAATTAAAGAATTAGAAGTCTAGTTCTTTATCAGATCTTTGTATTTACATTTAACTGAAAGATAATTATGAATTTATTGGTTAACAACCACAAAAGCATGTCACCTACCCCAGCTTTAAGAGCTGTAAGCATAAGTAGTGATGTGTTTTTAGTGGAATGTGACGAGATTTCTTTGTTTGTTGTGACATTAACCTTTAACATGTCTAATCAGTCTGTGTATAAAACAACTGTGAACTTTGACCCCGAGGCTGTTTGTGCTCGTCTCCATCATTATTCCTTTTAAATCATTTCACAGTGAATTATTTAACTCTGAATAACGAGCTGTCAGTGTGTGTGTGTGTGTGTGTGTTTCACCTCAGGGCTGACAACAGCAGAGCTGATTCACTGCAGCTGTTCACATTTTGAAGTCAATTTATTTATTTATTTCTTTACATTTTGAACATTTTTCACAAATTAAAATGTTCTTTGGAGGCACAGGTTGGATTTTAATTAACTGGTGTGTCGTTTCTGCTGTTTGTGTGAAGCTCATGACTTTCCATCACAACATGTGACGTGAGAATTCAGAACTGAGAGCCGGAATCATCGTTTATGAAAAACTATCATACAGTATTAAGTCCGAGATAGGCATCAAAATGTAATTAAAGTGATGATCAGTGTATGAAGATATTTTTCCACTGGCTTGATGGTCACTTTGAACTGGAGTTAGGAAGTTGGTTGGTGATTAATGTATAATAATGTTTATCATTTATTTGCTGAACATACATAGTCATACCTATTCATTTCCTATGGTGGCCATTTTTGTCCAGGAACACTATAAGGGTGACTAAATTGATTAACCATTCAAATTACAGTGATAATAATGATCAGTGTATGGGAATGTTTTCCATCGGTTGATGATCATACTGGAGTCTACCCATTCATTTCCTATGGCGGACACTTTTAACCACAAACACCAAGAGTGTGACTAAATTGACTAAATTGAATGAATTGAAAATGGTAATTTAGGAATATTTTCCATATGTTTGATGGTCAGTATTAACCCAGTCACCCAGTTAACCCAGTTGACTCTGAAGTCGATGTAATTTTATTGATAATCAGCTGATGGATTTGTTCAGATGTTTAGTGTGGAGGATCTCATGAGATTTTGGGGCCTCAAGATGAAAAACACAACATTTCCGCATAACGGTAAAATCGGGCACATTAAATGAAAAAATAAAAAAAAAATTCCGCGTGACGGTAAAATCAGTCTCATTAGATGAAAAACAACATTTACGCTTAACGGTAAAATCAGTCTCATTAGATGAAAAACAACATTTCCGCATAACAGTAAAATCAGTCACATTAAATGAAAAAAAAAAATCCGTGTGACGGTAAAATCAGTCTCATTAGATGAAAAACAACATTTACGCTTAACGGTAAAATCGGGCACATTAAATGAAAAAATTAAAAAAAAAAATCCGCGTGACGGTAAGATCAGTCTCATTAAATGAAAAAAAAAAAAAATCTGCGTGACGGTAAAATCAGACTCATTAGATGAAAAACAATATTTACGCTTAACGGTAAAATCGGTCACATGAGACGGTTCTGACACATTTTGTTGTAGTCGGACAATAAATGGGATAATTGTTCAGAAATGAAAGGATTGTCTGCTTCCATGTCTTAAAACGGCAACAATGAACCGTTGTTATGGAAACGTCTGCAGGTTTCTCATCAGGACGCGCAGATGTGTGTTTACTGACCGCTGGACTTCTGAGTTACTCTGGAACTTTTCCTCTCTTTTCTTTCCCCTTTTTTGTTACAGTGAAATGTTTCCTGAAGGGAGTTCAGAGATGAGACGCGAGCACAGGACGACACGCACACGCATGCACACACACACACGCACACACAGCAAACAGTGCAGCTCATATTGTTTCATATCAACACGGAGCACAAAACTAATTTCTCGTCTTTCTTTCTCCTGCAACAGATATTGGATGAATTTTCTGTGAGGAATTTCTGCTGAAGCCTCCGACTCATTTCTCTGAGAAAAGAGAAAGAAAATTAACCTGCAGGGGGCGACGCTGCCACGCCCTGTGTGTGTGTGTGTGTGTGTGTGTGTAGGGGACAAACAATATCTCGTCAGCCCTGAGGAGAAAGTTTCTTTGGGAAGTGAAAGTGTTATTTTTGGATTTTGGAAAATGAAAACCACATTTTAGATGAAGATAATAAATTATCACCAATGACAAATGTGTTCAGTTACCTTCTGTAGACCATATTTTTTTAATTTGCAAGTAAGTAGGAGTCCCATTTCCTGTTCTAAATAGCCTGTAAATGTCAGGTCAGTTTCTTACGTATTTGGAGGACAACATGAGGACACTTATTTTGCTCGGTGTGGATGGCTGAATGAACGAATGAATAAAAAGTTGGCAATATAACTACATCAAAACTGTTACTTGTGACACCAACTCAGACACCAACGACACGTATATCATAACTAGTTGTGGTTTTACCTGCGACTGCTGACTCCTTAGTTTTACTGGCGCTTCTTAGTGTCGACACGTCTCTTGTACTGGATGATCTCATGCCTGACCCCTGGTGGTGGAGGCAGCTCCCACGTATTAAAATAGCAAAAGAAAGATGAGGCAATTTGCCTGATGACAGTCTAGTGCGGAAAAATTACAAATAAACGTGCGGATCATTGCGAATATGTTGAGTCTTGTCGCTGCCAAAACTAGCTAAAAATGAGACCTAGCAGCTTGAATGAATTATCGCGCAGATATTTCTTTCAGAAGTTTCCAGGCTCCGCCTTCTTCCTCTTTACGGAGTCTTGCTCTTGCTAGGTGTTTGCACCTAACAGCATGTACAACTCCAGGTGTGTTGTGTTACACAAATATTACATTGTAGTTCAAATATTTCTGCACAAGCAACTGATGCTAATTTTGCTGCAGCCTCCCTTAATTTAAATCACCACAATTCCTTAACTCCAGCTGAAAGATTTGAAGAAAATATTAAAATTACGACCTTTTTGGGGACAAAATATTGCTTTGTTGTAGAAATATGGTTTCAAGAGATATAAAATGTATTTTTTTTAAATTGTCGTAAAAACATATAGCTAACAATAGAACGATCACGTTGCCTCCTTTCGAGTTCTTAATTGTTGCAGGTTTTTGTTGAAACATCAAACTCAGTTTCTCCTGTTGCTCGAAGCTTGTTTTTAAACAGACACTTTAATCTGTGAATTCAAATTTGTCCATGGAACGGTCTAAATACTATTGTTTGCTCTTTGTTCGCACTTTTATTGAGTTTTTCTTATTAAGTTCTGCAAAAAAACGAAAGAAAGAAAGATAATGAATAGTGCGGCAGGACTTTTTCATCAAACTGGCAGCAGAGAGTAATTAACCCAGATGAAAAAAACAATTAGTGGGCGACCTTCACGTGTAACAAAGGAGCCGAGCGGCACAAGCTTTAAAAACTAATGAACAACTTTGTGTCCAAATCTGCTTCATTAACAAGTGAAAATGAGGTTTTTATGTGGACTTTACTTTGAAAGTCTGCTCAGGTTAAAATCACTCTTCGTATCCTGACAGAAGTCAACAAATAAAGTTGTCGAAAAACAAACAAAAATATTTCATGTATGTTGGAAAAATGGTTAGCGTAGCCAAAACTTGGGGGCGGAGCTTTGACCTGTCGTTCAAGACTCATTTAATGGTTTAAAATTATTTCTGTCATAAACAGAAATGGGAGGAGTCTTCTGTCTTAGCACAAAAACAGATGTTAATCTGCCAAACATTTATATTTAGTTAATTTACTGTTCTTAGAATTACAAAAAACACGAGTAACTTTACAAAATAAATACAGCAAAGTTTTGTAATATTGCAAAAAAAAAAAGTTGCTAATGTTACGAAAAACCAGTACATCATGTGTTTTGGGGCGGAGCTTACAGGAGTGGGTGGGGCATTTTGTAAAAGTGCCTTCGTGTTTTGCTAACTTTTCTAAGCTAATTTATGCTCAACGCTAGCTTCGTGAGCAGAAATGGGAGGAGCCTCCTGTTTGCAATCCACCTCAGTTTGATTGGACTAAAATAAGGATGTTAATCTCCTGAACATTTCCCAGTTAACTTATTTACAGTTAATTCATTGTTAATAATGTTACAAGAAAGATGAATGACTACAAAATGTTATGTAAAAAAAAAACAAAACAGGGCTGCTATTGCTAACTTTTTCATATTTACTGACCCGCTCAAAGTTAGCATCACAACCAAAAATGGGTCCGAATTTATTTGACTTATGTGGTGTGTATCCATTAGCTTTTAGCTTTAAGTTACTGCTAAAGAAAAAAATGGCAGGAAAAACAAACATGTTAGAAAATTTTGTAATTTTATTAAAGTTACACGTTTGCTGTTGTGATACAGAAAACCTGGAAGTTTGGTTTGGCAGAATGTGATATTTACTCAGATAACATTTGTTTCTTGTGTATCTGAATGTTGCACAATGTAACTTTAAATAGGTTCCGTCATCTCCATAGCAACAGAACACACACACACACACACACACACACACTTGAGTAAATCTGGCGCTGGATCAATAAAGTTTGTCTGTCCAATAATTTCATTTTCCTTTTTAACAGCATCGAGCGACATTTACACGATTAACACGGCGACTGAAGCGAGTTCTCGATGTCACTGAAGGTTCTTCACTGAACTTTTCTCTGCTCCGACACTCGATACCAGTCGAAAATACAAAAATACACTGGAGTGTTTGTTTGGTGTCACACGCTTCTCCCACCTTCAGCTGAAGTTCAGGATTATTTCACACTCACTCGTCATTAGCTGGTTGTCATCGGCAGCAGTGTGTGTGTGTGTGTGTGTAGCTGGTCTTCCTCATGTTGTGGGGACCTAAATCTGTCTCCACACTCACATTATGGGGACTTGTCAAAAATCAAGTCCCCATAACGTAAATGACTCCATTTTAAGGTGAAGACATGTTTTAAAGTTAGGCTGAGGTTAGAGTTAGGTTAAGGTTAGGGTCAGGGTTAGGGTTAGGACACTAGTAATTATGGTTAAGGTTAGAGTAAGTCTCCAGGAAATGAATGGAAGTCAATGTGATGTCCTCTGAAGTCATGGAAACCAGTGTGTGTGTGTTTGGGGGAGGATGTCACACACAGGTTGAGGAGTGTTAAACCCCCTGTGGTCCGTCTGGAGGACGCAGCAGAAAATTAAAGTCTCACTAATTAGTGAGCGGTAAAAATAGTCGTGGAAACGGTCGGATCTGGATCAACCTTCGATTCACAGAGACGACGAAATTAACATACAGAATGTGTTAGAATCTGAAATATAACAGAGCTGCACAGAGTGACAGGATTATGATTAATTTTGACCAAAAGTCTGTTTTTAAATCATGTTTTCTAACGCAAGTTTTCAAATAAATGATCCCGTAGGGTTTATGTATTGACAGATATTCCTAACAAAGTAAAAACTGTTATAATCTGCCATATTTGACTTGAATTTTTCCCATTAGAGACAAAATATTGGATGAAAATTTTCAGATCTCACTTTTGACGTGAAAATACATTAAAATTATTGTGAAATAAAGCCCCCCCCCCCCCAGATCTGAAATGAACAAGTCACTTTGAGTCAGTTTCCTGGTATCCTGGTAATTTTTCTCACTTCTGGTTAATTTGAAAAAAAAAAAAAAAAAGGTAACATTTAAATCTTAAAGTTTCTGGTGTTTAGTTTGAAATTTCTGGATATTTAGATTGAAGTTTCAGTTTTTTATTTTTAGTTTAGATTTTCAAATTTTTTGTTAAGTTTTTTAAATTTTAATATAATATATAATATCCAAAACTTTAATTTAAATTTTAAAAGTTTAAATTTTCAGATTTTTAAAATTTCAGTTTCTTATTTTTTGTTTGAAATTTCAGATTTTTAGCTTAAATTTTCTGATTTTTAACTTAAAGTTTATTTTTACTTTGAAATTTCAGATTTTTAAAATTTCAGTTCCTTATTTTTAGTTTGAAATTTCAGATTTTTAGCTTAAATTTTCTGATTTTTAGTTTGAAATTTCAGATTTTTAGTTTAATATTTCAGATTTTTCGTGTAAACTGTCAGATTTTTTGTTTAAATTTTATTATTAGTTTAAAATTTCAGATTTTAGTTTAAATTTTCAGATTTTTTGTGGAAAGTTTTTTATTTTTGTTTAAAATTTCAGATTTTTGTTTAAAAATTCAGATTTTTAGTTTAAATTTTCTGATTTTTTAGCTTAAAATTTTCAGATTTTTCATTTAAAATTTCTGATTTTTATTTTAATTTTTCAAATTTTTAGCTTAAAGTTTTTTATTTTTAGTTTACATTTTCAGATTCTTAGTTTGAAGTTTTTTATTTTTAGTTTAAATTTTCAGATTCTTAGTTTGAAGTTTTTATTTTTAGTTTGAAATTTGAGATTTTTAGCTTAAATTATCTGATTTTTAGCTTAAATTTTTCAAATTTTTTCGTTTAAATTTCTGATTTTTTGTTTTTATTTTTAGTTTAAAAATTCTGATTTTTAGTTTAGATTTTCTGAATTTTAGCTTAGTTTTTATTTTTAATTTGAAATTTCAGATGTTTAGCTTAAATTTTTCAGATTTTCAGTTTAAAAATTCAGATTTTTAGTTTAAATTTTCTGATTTTTTTTAGCTTAAAATTTTCAGATTTTTCATTTAAAATTTCTGATTTTTAGTTTATATTTTCTGATTTTTAGCTTAAAGTTTTTTATTTTTAGTTTACATTTTCAGATTCTTAGTTTGAAGTTTTTTATTTTTAGTTTAAATTTTCAGATTCTTAGTTTGAAGTGTTTTATTTTTAGTTTGAAATTTGAGATTTTTAGCTTATATTATCTGATTTTTAGCTTAAATTGTTCAGATTTTTCATTTAAAATTTCAGATTTTTAGTTTAAATTTTTCGAATTTTTTCGTTTAAATTTCTGATTTTTTAACTCTTAGTCAAAAAAATAAAAACAACATATATATAAACATATATTTTACTTTGTGTGCTATTGTGTTCTATCATTTATAATCCAGGTCTTACATTAAATCTATTATGAGTTTCTACCTACACATGTATTCTTTTAACTTCATTTTAAATCATTTTTCTCATTAATGAGCAAATAAACCAAAAATAAACCCAAAGTCTCCTTTGAAAAATAGGATTTTTTGTCCTGGTTAAATGAAGGTTAAATAAAATAAAAACAAAAATAATAATATCAGTTCAAGTAAAATATATTCCCGCAGCCTGTAATCTTAAGGATTTAACATATAATCAGAGCTTGTGTTTGATAATGAATCACAATAAAAAAGATTTAGTTGCAGTTTGATCATCATGAGAGAACAAACCGGATGTTTTTTTGTGATTAATGCTGTTCAGTTTTATTCTCAGGAGATTGAAACACATGAAACATCAATGAAGATGAACGTCGTGTCCACAGATTAAGAATCACTCCAACTGAATTATCCTCATCATTAATATGTGCATAACAAGAAAGAGCTAACACGCCTCTGCTGCTGCTGCTGCTGCTGCTGATGAATATTCAAACCGGAGAAACTGGGCTTTAAAAACACTAAACACTGAGCCTCTTAGAGAAATTAGCCTTTATTAACATACTGGGATCTGGAATCATGTGTGTGTGTGTGTGTGTGTGTGTATGTGTGTATTAGCTTAGCACAACACTTTGATAAGTGTGTGGAAATGCAGGAGCATATTTACATTTGCATACAATATGAGATGAAGCTGACAAACTACAAAAAAGACAATTTTATGTTTTGAATTAAGTTAGGAATTATTAATCAGGTGGTGATATTAAGAAAACTTTCATATTATTTGCTAACTAAAGTTGTGGGTTTAATTTAGTGATTGTGTTAATTCAGAGAGTGAAAATAATCTGATGTAATCATACATGTAAATATTCATTCGTGTTTTATTCTCATTTTACTGGTTTATTGGTTTATTGGTTTTCCTTACTGTTTTATTGTGTATTTTACAAACTTGAGTGTTTTTTTTTTTTTGTTTTTTTTTAAATAGCTTGTAGATATAAAGTGCTATATAAATAAATATTGATTGATTGATTCAAGCATATTTACATTGGTACTTTTTGTTTTGTGATAATCTATGAATTTATTTGGTCACCTTGGAATTTCTCAAATAAAAGCAACAAAAATGATGAATCTGATTTTTTCTTTTTAACCTAAATGTGTTCCAGTGTAGTTTAGCCTGTCTGGAAATTTTTTCACATGTTTAGCTGGAAGTTTCTGGAGTTTAGCTTCAAGTTTTGGCAAAACATCAGAGACTTTAATGTAAAGATCAATTACTTTAAGCTAAATATCCAAAACTTTCTGCTAAATATCCAAAACTTTAAGCCAAATAT
>JAFBJR010000373.1:1978455-2121667 GCA_016785285.1 Brachirus orientalis | reverse complement strand
AGGTCAAAGTTCACTTTTGCCAACAACAATTGGAGTATTTATCTATCTTTGAAAAGCTATAGCATCCACAAATTTTATTAATACTTCATGATTTCACTTTTAATGGACAAAGTATATCTTGTACTTCATGCACCAGTATGATAAAGTACTTTTACTATGCACTTTTGGAGTAATCCAGGGTCAAATGTTGCTTTACTAAACAAACATTAGAATATTTATCTATCTTTGAAAAGCTATAGCATCCACAAATTTTATTAATACTTCATGATTTCACTTGTAATGGACAAAGTATATCTTGTACTTCATGCACCAGTATGATAAAGTACTTTTACTATGCACTTTTGGAGTAATCCAGGGTCAAATGTTGCTTTACTAAACAAACATTAGAATATTTATCTATCTTTGAAAAGCTATAGCATCCACAATCTTTATTAGTAGTTTATGATTTCAATTTTAATGGACACAGTACTTCTTGCACTTCATGCACCAGTATTATAAAGTACTTTTACTGTATACTTTTGGAGTAACCCAGGGTCAAAAATTACTTTACCGATCAACCATTTGAATATTTGTCTATCTTTGAAGAGGTATAAAATCCACAATCTTTATTAGTAGTTTATGATTTCAATTTTAATTGACAAAGTACTTCTAGTACTTTATTTACTAGTAGTATGAAGTAGTTTTGCTGTGTACTTTTAGCGAAATCTGAGGTCAAATTTCACTTTTGCAAACAAAAATTGGAATATTTATCTATCTTTGAAAAGCTATAGCATCCACAAATTTTATTAATGCTTCATGATTTCAATTTTAAGGGACACAGTACTTCTTGTACTTCATGCACCAGTATGATAAATTACTTTTACTGTGTACTTTTGGAGTAATTCAGGGTCAAAATTAGCTTTACCGATCAAACATTTGAATATTTGTCTATATTTGAAGAGGTATAAAATTCACAATCTTTATTCGTATTTTATGATTTCAATTTTGATGGATAAAGTACTTGTAGTACTTCATGCACCAGTAGGATGAAGTACTTTTACTTTGTACATTTGGAGAAATCTGAGGTCAAAGTTCACTTTTGCCAACAAAAATTGGAATATTTCTCGCTAAAGCTATAGCATCCACAAATTTTATTAATACTTCATGATTTCACCTTTAATGGACAAAGTACTTCTTGTAGTTCATGCACCAGTATGATAAAGTACTTTTACCGTGTAATTTTGGAGTAATCCAGGGTCAAAATTTGCTTTACTGATCAAACATTTGAATATTTGTCTATCTTTGAAAAGCTATAGCAGCCACAATCTTTATTAGTAGTTTGTCCATTAAAATTGAAATCACACAGTACTTCTTGCACTTCATGCACCAGTATTATAAAGTACTTTTACTGTATACTTTTGGAGTAACCCAGGGTCAAAAATTGCTTTACCGATCAACCATTTGAATATTTGTCTATCTTTGAAAAGCTATAGCAGCCACAATCTTTATTAGTAGTTTGTGATTTCAATTTTAATGGACACAGTACTTCTTGCACTTTATTTACTAGTAGTATGAAGTAGTTTTGCTGGGTACTTTTAGAGAAATTTCTCTATCATTTGACATTTTAACAGCACACGTTCAGCACAGTCTAATGATGTTGACTTAGCTTTTGACTTAGCTTTATTTTAAAATGGGAAATAGCCCTTCTTGTTTTGGACCGTTTCACTCGATCGACTGTAAAGGAGAGAATATTGGCACAATTAGGAGCGGCTGATTTGGCCACGGGAAAAACAAATGACGGCTTGACTGCAGTGTTTTTCAAGCCCCAAAATGGCCTCCTCTTTAAAATGTCGCCATCTTCGTTATTTCCAAAATGCCTTAGATCTTATCCATACACCCTTAAAACACCTCTAGATATTTAAAGTAGATAAATGTGATCCTGCAAGTAAAGACAATGCAGTTAATGTGAACAGAAAGGTTGTTTATTTTGTTTTACAATATTATCTTGGTTACATTCGTATATAAACTTTGTTTTTTTTGTTTTTTTTTACAGAATGACTAATGTTTCAGATAACGTAACTAGAAAATCAAGGGAATACATGCATCCTAATAGGAACAGCATTTAAAAAGGAAGAAACTCCACATATGACGTGTAGAAATTCACAACCGCGAGCTCTGCTCGGTCTCACTGTGCTCATCAGTCGAGACGAGGAAGGAATTTCTTACATGGCAGAAGATTTTTCAGCATGAGATCGGAGCGTTAACGCAGGAAATCACTCATAAACATGAGGCACCACCACGAATACAACCACTGAATTCATCTGTTGAAATGGACACAGGAAAAAAGAAAGGTAGTGGAAAAGTGCACTTAGTGGGTCTGTCCAGCACAGACCCTGTCCAAACAAATACCAGCAATTCCCGGGAAGTTTGAAACACTAGACCGCAAAGCAGCTCCCGCACACGGACAGCAGCAGCAGGACTTTGCAGGATTCTCGATGTGTTTAAGGACAGGGGCTGAATCCAGGCTGCATAGGACAACAAACAAAACTTCTGCTGCCCCTTTTCCCTACACTTTCCCCCGGAAATGTGCGCCCACACATCCCACATCACACTGTCACCGAGGCATTTGCTCACACAGACAAGAAATGTGATACATCGCCACCTCATGGAGAAGGTGTGAACTCCTACGCTGTATCTCTCGTGTAAGAATATCTGGTCTGTAAAGATGGCAACATAAAAATGAACACAGATTTATCAACTGAAATCAAACTATTACGTTTACTGGCCAAAAAAAAAAAAACCCTGAAAACACTGGAATCTAGAAAATCTAGAAGAAAGTCAGCAAATGTTTTCTCGTGCAAGTTCAGCTCCGGTTACTGATGGTCACACATTTCATGGGCAAAGTGTAGAGACAGAGACAGCCATGATCTACGCGGTACGGTCAACAGCATTTTGACGAGATGAAATGATAACGAGCCAATGTTTCATCTTTACACAGAGGAGGAAGCTCTGGACTCATGATCGTGTGCAAGGCTTCAAAAAAAACAAACAAACAAACAAAAACATCTTGTCCCGTCTTTGATCTCACATACCAACCAAAAAAATGTACTCAGACTAAAATGTTAATATATATATATAAGAAGTAAAAATGTCAACGCAGATGAGAGGAATGTAAAACGAGATAAAAAAATACAAGGCATTTTTAAGATGATGTTAAGGATGAGACAGCGATGATGGCGATTGTGATGCGGGAGGTGATTTGGTATGAGGACAAAGATGAGTATAACGAGAGAGAAGGAGGGAGGGAGAGAAAGAGAGATCTGTGTTGTAGATATCCAGACTTTGTCTTGTCCTCCTCCTGGTCTTCACACCTCTGGGACAGAGTGATCCATGGATGACCTCAGGAGACCAGTGGACATCCTATAAAAGAAAATCACACCAATAAGTTTGACACCCCCCCCAAAAAATATTTTTTTACTAAAATAAAAATCCTACTGAGTGGAAATGTATTCCTAAAAAAAATACCAACAATCTCTTTCTCATTTGCACATTAATAAAAATATGTCCTCATTTCATCTCACCGTTTGACAGCATTTTCTGACTGGAGAGTGAAGTGTGGAAACGACTCACTCTCCCACACCAAACTCCACAGAGAAAATCCGCTTTTTTAGCTGATGGGGACACGGGAGCAGCTGGACTCCTGCTGCTTTGTCTGGTCAGTTTGTGTCATTTAGGTAAATCTGAAGTGAGGACTTAAAACACTGAACTCACAAAATAACACATTTGAACTTAAAGATGGAGGCAGCGGTGGATAAACAACTCCTGTGTGCGGTGACATAAAATTGCTGATTTTCCTCTATGGAGTTTGGAACAGGGAGTGAGTGATTTCCAAAAAAAAAAAAAAAAAAACAGAACAAACTTTAGTTTCCAGTTAGAAAAGGGCATCTAATGAGGACATAAAGCAGCAACGCTATTATAAAAATATCTTAAGATGGCTTACATTTATTAGGTGAGCCTTCTTTTTAAGTGCCTGAATTCAGTCTCTGAACTGAACTGCTCTTTCCTCTCTGCTATGAACGATGAGCATGTGACGCCCGGTATCACCAGCTGTTTTGAGTCTCACCTCTTGATCATGTGTTCATAGATGAACTTGGGCATGATGGTGATGGTCATGGCGCTCGGAGACGTGGTCAGAATATCCTTGATCTGAGAATCCTGCAATTTTCAAACAGTGACATGTCAGCAGCTTGTACTAATGATTAAGGATGACATGTTGATTCACGTGTTGCTATTAAATACAGGGATTTGTGAGACAGTTTTTCTCCAGTATGTTGAAAGAAAAAGAAAAAAAAAAAAAAGGTACTGGACATGAGTCACACGTCACCACCACAAGATGGCAGCACCCTGTATTTTGTCATAGACTGTACATAATAAAATGAATGTAATCCTCACATTTCCCTGTCTGAAGGAAGATTTGAAGTGGAAATTAAGTGAAGTGCCACCAGACAAAAAGAACAATGGTTGCAAAAAGAATATTTGAATGGAATTGTATGGGAAAATGAGCTTCTACTTCTCACTAAACAGTTAATGGTCTCAATCACTTGTTCTGGCTCTTCTTCAACAGAACTTGGTGATGACTTTGTAAATGATGATCCCATTTAGAGGGACATAGGTGATACAGTATGGCAGATATGAGCCTGATTGCAGGTGACGCCTCGCCTCTGAACTTTGGCCAAATATTGATTCTGGAGGCTTCGAAACATCGCAGCTGGTTGCCAGGAGATTTTTTTGTTCAGCGGGAGAAAGTGGAGACGAGACACCAATCTACATTACTGTAGCATGAAGTATGTGACGTTGTGAAAACTGCATCAAACCAAAAAGGAGGAAAAGCTGCATGTAAAAATTCAGTCTAAAAACGGAGGGAAAACGAGAGCTGCGGGACGACCACCAAAGGAAAACAAAACACTGAGCAACTGTAGCTGTTACGTACAAAACACATGGCACAGACTTCACAGTTGGTCATTTCTGCACTTACACTTATTCTGCTGATATGAGAGCAGTTATCCTGGTGCAAACTTAAAATCAGCCACAAACCTCGTCTGAGAACAAACACAGGTGCTGTGTCGATTTTCTTTTTTTTTTTTTATACGTAGATCAGTTGCAACTTTCTTCTAAGCTCGGACGCATAAACAGTTTACACTAATGAAACGACCTGATGCAAAAGCTCACGTGTACAGGAACAAGTGTCTGACCTTGAGTCCGATGACGTTTTGTCCGTTGATTTCACAGATGTAGTGATCCGTCAGCAGACCGTTGCGGGCAGCAGAGCCTTCCTTGACCAGGGAGGTGATTTTCCCGGACTTGTAGATGAAGCCCACGTGGCCTGAGCTGTCTTTGTGCATAGTGACAGTGCGCTGAAATGGCCTGCACACACACACGCAACAAAGATTAGGGATCCATGGGAGTAAAGGTGTGACAATGAGACAGTGAGAGAAAACTCATCATCGACCAAAGCCAGATCAGTGTGTTATCACCTGTAACTATGGAAACTGTACATATCACAGTTAATGATAGAAATGTAAGCTCACAGTACTCAGCAAGTTACTCTTTGCTGTCCTAAAGCAAAAACACAATTGTGTTAGTTAAAAAGAAAAAAAAGGACACAATAATATGTCCTCAGTGTACAAAAAGCTCATCAGCCCTCACCTGTCCCTGACCACGAGCTCGATGCGGGTCTCAGCTGCAGCCTTCAGGGCCTTGTGTGCCTTGTCTACACTCCAGCCGGCACAGTTCTGACCGTTGATCTGAAGGACCTGGTCCCCGAAACGCAGCCCGGCCAGCGCCGCGGGGGAGTTAGCCTGCACCAGCTGGATGAACACTCCCTGTGAGAGGAAGAGGAAACCGATAACAGTATTTAACACGACTCCAGGGAAGAACTCGGGCAAGAAAGAAGAGATTAGGATGATTTTATTAAAAGAAAGAGTGAAGGAAATGACACACGACGTGGAGCAACATATTTCAGTTTTTCATTGTGTATTTTGGGGAATTAAAATGGCGTTGTTGCTTCTTTGGTTGGTGTGTTTCCTGCAGACTGAGAGTGTTTCTCTGTCTGTTTCATTTCAAAAATAAATCCAGTAACAGTACACTGCATCTAATGTATTTTCCAGCTCATTTCAGATATCTGAACCCTGCCCACTCTATTAGTGCAACTGAATTATTAACTGCAGATGCTTCCAAATGTCTGAGACCAGAATAGGAAATTGGTCTGAGTTGTTTGGACTCCACTCTACTCAGATTATACCCATCATTAAAATTCATCAAATGTAGGGCTGCAACTAACGATTATTTACATAATCGATTAATTTAATTGATTTGTTTCTTATTCTTCCTTAAATGTCTTGTTTTGTCCACAACCCAAATAATTCTTTATTAATTATTTCTTTGTTATGTGAAGCACAGAAACCAGAAAATATTCACGCTTCAGAAACTTCAAAAATCAAAGAACTGCTTTTAATAATTCAAAAAACACTCCAGCCGATTAACTGATTGTCGAAATAGTTTTTCTGAACGTGTTCCTCATGTATGAAAACAAAGCTAATTTTGACAGACTTTGACAGATACTTGCTTATTCTTACTTACAAACAAGAATAAGCAAGTATCTTCTCTGAATTGTATCATGGTAGGGCTGCAGCAACTAATCAATTATTATCCGATTACTAAATGAATCGCCAAAATCTATTAATTAATTGGTTTGAGTGTTCTTTTTAATAAGTAAAGCAAGTTCTCTGATTTTTGAGCTCCTTCAACATGAATCTTTCCTGGTTTCTTTGCTCCATATAATAAAGAAACCATTAAAATAATATTTGTGGTTTGTGGACAAAACTAGACATAAGAGCATAAGAATGTTGTCATTTTTGAGGTTCGGGAAAAACTGATCAACATTTTTCTAAATGTTCTGCTATTTTATGGACTAGTGGTTACAGCTGTGTATTGCAGCCCATCTATAAACATACAGATACATGTTTTATCATGTATCTGTATGTATCTGTTTATCATAGCGACTGAAACAAAGTAAACGACTGCACTAGGTGAAGCAGATTGACTGGTTTCCCCCCTGAGCTTGTGTAGTACAGGAGAGGAAGTGGGTGTGGTCTCTACAGAGTCTAATGGTTGCTAAAAACGGTTTGTGCCGAGTAATTAATGCAAGCTGTGATGGTGACTCACGTTGTCGATGGCCCTGAGTCGGAGTCCCACCTTCCCGTCCTGGTCCTTACAGAGTATGATCTCCCGCAGCCCTGGGCGGATCTCTGCCCTCCTGATGCCAACGTCTGCCCCCGTCACGGGCCGCACCATGCCCCCAACACCCGAGGTGTACGGCAGTGCCACTTGCTGAGGAGCGAGCAACAACAGCCAGACAGAAAGGTGGGGAGGGTTGAGAAAGAAACAGAGATAAACTTATTCACTTAAATTCAAAGATAAAAGAGGGAGGATTCATTTACAGTAAATCTCCTCTTCAAACACCGAATGAGGTCAGGGATGTTTCAGGAGCTTTTAAAAAAACTCCATCAAGAGTTACCTAACAGGGAAGAAATGAATGAAATAACTAAAAGAATATACCCTCAGCAGCCACTTTATTAGGTATACTTATTCAACTGCTTATTTATGTAAATATTAATAAGATTCAGAGGGTGGGAGTCATAATTTAACATAAACAATATGTTTTACAGTGCCTTTGTTGAAAATGTATTCATAAGGAAACTGATTTGCCAGCGCAATTGAGGCAAAGGCTCAATCTCAGGAAAACAGTCACCACTGCTGCAAACTGTCAGGCACCAGTCTGAGAAACCTTGAAAAAAAATCTAGAGAATGAGATCTCTCCGCATTAACATTTTATCAGTCATCCTTTTTTACTGCTTGATTTATACCATACCAAGTAATTAAAACCCTGAATAAACAGTCAAGCAATAATGTCAGATCTTGATCTCCTCTGTGTCTCTGTACAGCAGACATTTCTAATCTAAATTTTATTTTGATTGATTCAAAACAGATTTTATACTGTGGACTGATACCATGTGCCCGTGGTGATAATGGTGTTGAAGTCTGTCCTTACTTTACGTCTTTTAAGATAATTTAATGGTTGAAGTGTCTTGTGTTTTGTATTATTGTTATTGTCATGACATGTTTTACTCCCAAAAAACGGTTCTCCTATGGGGACAATAAAGTTTTCTATCATTTCTATCTTAGCATCACATAAAAGCATGGATCCATCCTGTGAGTTCTGACTGGTGGCAGTGGTCTAATGGTGTAGGGGGGGGAATTTTCTTGGCATACTTCAGCACCTGAGTAGCATAATCTGTAACTACTTCCAGCAGGAAAGCATGAATGTTATTAATCAGCTCAAGCTCGTTTCTTTAACATGACAAGGACTTGACTGAAATGGTCTCCACAGTCACCAGATCTCAGTCCAATAGACCAAGGGACGTGATTTGCCTCATGGATGAGAAGCCGACAAGCACAGAGCAACTACATGACGCTGCCATGTCAGTATGGACGGAAAACTCTGAGGAAGGTCTGCAGCACCTTGTTGAATCGATGCCACAAAGAATTGAGGCAGGTCTGACGGCAAAGACAGGTCAAACCTGGTGCTAATAACGCATGCCTAATATAGTGACTGATAAGTTGATCAATAAAAAGCTGTGTGCACAGATGGTTAAATATCACCTTGACTTCTACAGAACACACAAACGCACACTCAGACACAAATTTGCAGGGGAGTGAAGAGCTCACACCCTCCCACACACAGCTCCAGGCCTGTGGTGAGTCACTCACTACTGTGGCTCTCCACAAACCAAGCACTGAACATTGTGTTTTCATACATCGACAGATCATACCTCATTCTATTTAATTAACTAAATTATATTCTGGCCATTGTGAGGCAGTGGGAACGTACAGAGTATTATGATTATGTACAATATACTGTATCTGGAGTCATCATTGTGGTCCGATCTCACCAACATAATTATTCATGTGTGGATTAGGGCTGTCACTTTTTATCCAAAATTCTAATGCCTTGTTGATCTTGGTTGGGGAGGTTCAAACTCAAATCTTAAAAAGTCGGCACTTCACACCAGCTTCACAGTGTGTGGAACATTCAGCAAGTCGTCGATGTTTTGTTGCTGTGTGTTAACAACAAGCACAAAGACAAGCCTGAGCCGTCAATCACGACACTAAACATACACAAACGGGATACAAAAATTAAGGTATTTCTGCAACTGACGAGATGGCCAATCAGTGTTGAGATTCTCCGGATGACATCACGTATTTGCCAGCAGCCATACTCCACTTGCAACGCAGGAGAAATGTATGACTTTTTAATGTGTGTGGACACTTGGAGCTCTGTGACACAAATTATTTATGTAAATATGCACAGAAGAGCCGCCATCTTGTACGGTTTCAACACCATACGACGCTGGAAACAACTTGGCGAGTTTTTATCGTTTATTTCAGGGGCTCCATATGGATGAGAACCACTTCCAATGGTACTTTCAAATGACGAGCAGTTTATTTGACGACTTGCTAGTTCATCAGCCCAGAGTGATACCAACTACCCAACTACAGGCGTTTCGTGCCGGCTGTGGAGTGTCTGCTCGACAAGCGTCTATCGTGCCACTCGACCAGGATGACGCGATAATCATGTCTATGCGTGTACTTTGTATAAACTTGTCGCATGACAAATTTGAGTTGCCTCCGGTGTGAACACGACATTAGAAACAAATCTGAGAGCTAAGCTAACAAGCAGGCAGTGGACAGGTCACACACAAAATGTCGTCATGTGTGTGTGACTTTTTTCAACAAGTGACAGTCAACGCATAGGCTGGTGAAATTTTTCAGCATCCCTATGAGTAAAACAAACTGCCTGACATTCATAAAAGTTGTAGAAGAATCCCCATTGAAAGAAAATGTGCACCACAAAGCAAACATATATAAGAACTTACATTGTCAGCCACAGGCACCAGAGCCAGGTTCCTCTGGACTTCATCACTGTTGAGGACCAGGCCCATGTAGTCGCCCAGCTCCTCCAGGTTCGGGTACAAGCCTGGGATTAACCAAGATTTGGGTGAAAGGAGAAGGAGGTGGGAGGAAAAGTGAGCCAAAGGAAAAAAATAGTTGTGGGGAGCAGATGTAAGGAGGACAAACAGGTCAGAGAGGAGGAGAATGGAAAATGGTTGGTAGAAGAGGGAGGAAAGGAGGAAATGTAGATTAGTACTGTATGTAGATACTTTATATTACTGTATATCAGCATAACTGCAAAACCAAAATATAATTTTATATGCTTACATTATTTTTACATGTATTCTTTTATTATTCACCTGCCAGGTTTAGATTTAAAACCGAAACTCCTGCAATCAGACGTGGATCAATCGTTTTATTGACACATTAATCTGTGATTTTCCTTGTTTCAACAACAATGCATTTATTTGTCCAAATAAAGTCAAGTCTCCAGTGAACATGGATTGAGTCATTTTAACCAAACATGGACTCAAACCCACATGATCAGAAGGGAAAAAAAAAGAGGGAGCTCATGCGTCATCATGCACTACTCCTACACTAGGCCCTAATAAAAAAAAAAATTAAAAAACTATACCCATCAGCCCACATCGAACAAAAATAAATCAAAAGACAAACTGTGCTGTGCCTTTTTCTTGACACATATATATATAATATAACGTGTTTTGTGCACTTACACATAAGCACACATAAACTCAGAGAGGTTTAATGAACCTTGGCAGAAGCTCAAATGCTTTCCTGTCCAACATAAAATTATCAACATCAGCATCTTTTCCATCTTCCTCTCCACTTTTGGCTGACTACATTTTAACGCATCTCAAATACAGACCCTCGTTTTTCTTCTCCTCTGTTCATTGTGATTTTAAGAGCAGTGTTGAGGCCTTTTAAGTTAGTAATGTTTGGTCTTTTTTTTTACGTGTTTTTGCCACTCACTGTGTTTGACTGACTCTGCTGGCAACCTGTTTGTTAAAGCATTATGAGCCGTTGACAGCCTTTTGTCCGATTGTAAACAATACCTTTTTTTCCTGTTGTTAGACACATTTAAATATGAGTATAAATCAGGCTTTAGGGTGTTAGAGTTGTTCAAAGAGGAGCGGTTCTCAAAATATACGAGTCTATGTAAGGCTATGACAGAGAGGGAGGGAGGCAACCGCTCTGATAAACATGTGGCAGCTTGTTCCATCGTCAGGGAACTACAATTAGCAACAGTCGGAGCTGTGATTTTCTTGAATGCAGGGATGGCAGTGAGGGGCAACATTCCTTGGAGGATAGAAGATGGGTCTGGTCCAGCACTGATATCAACCAGGTCGTCTCCTTTCACCTCCTTCTCTCTTTCACTCCTCCTTTTACCCCCACCCTACCCAACCCTGCCATCCTCCATTTTAATCAACTCCTCTCTCTCTCTCCTCCTCCTCCTCCTCCTCTCTGCCTCATCATGCCCTATCCCTGCAGAGACTGCCAGAGCTGGTCTCCATAGTAACTTATGGCCTGGACTGCTGAGGTAAAAACAAAAAGACCAAAAGCCCAAAAGACTCTCCATCAAAGCAGAGAAAAGACAAACAGAACAAGTCAGAGAGTAAGAACAGTTGGAGAAAAGAGTGAAAAATTAAGAAAGGTTGTCCTTCTAAACTCTAATGTGCACCCTGCTCATTTTTTTTTTTAGTCATTCTTATTCTTTGCTTGGAGTCTAATTTGGTGCTCTTTTTCATCTGCTTAGTGAGGAATTCAGACTTTCACACAAAATTAAAAAAAAAAACAAAGAGCCCAAATACAGAGTGAGAGAGAGAGAGACGTGATATGAACAGTCACAAGCACAGACGGGAATAAGGTTTCTGTGAAGGTGTTTTCTGCAACAAGTTAGAGAAAAGGTTCATCCAGAGCAGAAACTATGGAGGAAGAAGAGGTTTCTCTCAACAGTGCAGCATAGATGACACTCACTTGAACCTGATGTCCCAGCAGTAGCATCCTGAGGCTGGGAGGTTCCCTCGGTGATGGCAGGCATAGGGGCGGGTGTCTGGGCAATCTGGGCCTGGGCCTACACAGTAATTACATGCAGTGGTTAGTGGATGATGACCGGTTGTCATCAATAAAATACAAATGTGTAGGATGTTTTTACATGTTGTCTGCCTCATCTTCACGGTTACATTTTAGGTTTTAACACATCACATCTTCCAGAGTTTTCAAGCCCCTTATGGCAGTTCTAGCAACTGTACTTTGCTCTGCTTGACTCGACTGTACTTGGTTTGGCATCGGGCACGTCGTTTTCTATTACTTCATAGTATCTCCTCAATGTGGGCGGGGTCGCCACAGAACGGCTGCGCGAAACTGCCATGACGTCTCTTTACTCGTCAGAAACACACAAACTAGTGACAAGCAAAGCAGTTCTTTTCTTTGTATGGAATCATTGCAATCAGTTGATTAAAAGATTTGTTCTCAGAATCGTTCAGTACTTCCTGCATGACCGGAGCACAGACTCCATCTGACACAGTCACTGAACTGAAATAGGGCTGAACAGGTTGTGATTTGGCTCACAAGTGGCGGCTTTCAGCAGTGCTGTCGCTAAATACACCAGACTCCACTATTATAGAGTGAGATTTTTTAAATTTCTAAATGTTGGCGATGACTGTTGACTGATCTACAATTCTGCATTGTTCTGTTTGATTCTTGTGTTGGAAGTCACACTCATGACTTCCAGTGACGACACTCTACGACCAATCAGTAGCCGGCAGTCTGTCCACATCACATTAGTATCGGCTCAGCCTGCTTGGAACCTCGCCAGAAAGGGTACTAAAAAGGTATCAGGTACTATCCGTAAGGGAAAAGCAAACAAAAATTACAGCTACCAGGTGGTCTCACTCCGAGTGCTGTCCTGGCTGCTGTGCCTGAACCAAAAAGACTGCATTTTTGTCTTTGTGTTTGGCTGCACTGTGGTACACTGCAGCCCTTTAGGAAAAAATAAAACAAAGGTGCATAACTGTGTGTGTGCACACTTTTGAGTGTGAGTAAGAGAGAGGGACGGAGGGAGAGAGGAAAAGGTGATGCAAACTATACAGACAACAAGTCATTCATAGTTTATAATAATGGTGCCTCTTTTACTGCATTTTTTTTTTTACCAACCCACCCAATCCAAATGTATTTCCTTTTCAGTACAACTGAAACCAGCTGACCTGGGGGCGAAACAGCAATGAAAGGTTTGGCAGAAACTGGGTGATGATGTTGGACTAGTTACATTTTTAAGAAAACATGTTTGTTGGTCACAATAAGCCCCAGTTGAGTAGCCACCCACAGCTGCATGAGGAACTTTTTAGGTAGTCTACCTCTTAAAAAACACTTTAAACTCATCTGCATTACATTAATAACATTAAAAACATTTTTATTCAAGCTCCGGCCACACACAGGAGACATGTGTGTATACAACTAGTAAAAAGCAACTATTAAAGAAATGGCAACACAAACTTACCCTGATGACCTTGTCGACCTTTAGGTCCTCAAGAGATGGATACAGAGACATCCTAAAGAGAGAAGACAAACAGTGGTGAGTAGAGGACCTTCAGAGAGCTTCAGCAGCCCAGTCAGATCTGCCTCAGCAGCAGACTATTCTGCAGGATATACTCATGTTACCTCACTGTCATCCATTATCTTTAGACTCCATTAGGCTACATTTTACATTAAGACAGGATCCAAAGGTGCTTTGCTACTGAGAGTAAAAAAACAGGACAATGCTGGAGCCGCATTTGTCAGATAGTATTTGGTCCAAGAAAATAAATAAGCAAAAACAAGCTCTCAAAATGAAAGACTGAGAGGTCTAAAAGATTAATTGGTTTGAGAATAAAAGAAAGCTCTGGGATTTCAGCTTCTTAAATGAGAATACTTTCAGGTTATTTTGCTCCTCTGTGACAATAAACTGAATATCTTTGCTTTAGGCCAAAAGACACTATTTTTAGTAGGCCAACTTTCTGAGTTTTTGTGAAAAACGCAAATTGACAATTTTCTACAATTTATGGACAAAACAACAAATTAACAGAAAAATAATTGAGAGATGATCAGTTTTAAAAATAATCTTTAGTTGGCACCCTAGCTATGACAATAATTGTAGAACAACAGACATGAACTAGAATATGTGGATTGTGGAAAGACTGAATCAACATTCCTAACAACTACATAAGAATCATTTATTTTCTTTATCACCTGCAAATTATTGCTTAATTACTGCTCAACCTGCACAGTTAACTAAAAACAGTACAGTGTGACCAATATACTGATCACCCAGTGCTTAAATAATCTCAGTAAACACTATAGTTTTCAATGAAAAAACAGTTTAGCATTGGCAGCAAAGCTCAAGAAATAATCATTTTTACAAAGGCCATGACACAACAGCTAATAGATGAGCACATGCATTAAAGCTGTCACTACATGATAAGTACAGTGACAATACAAAGGGCACTTGGGGATGTGACCTCACAATACATCACCCTGGCACCACACCTTCAGTATGACACTTTACACAAGTGTGTTTACTGTTTGTTTCAATGCCTTGCTTTTGTTATTTTGTGTTTTACGTCAGTTCTTCCCTATATTTTCCTGTCTATATTTTTTTTACTTATGCGTTCCAGGGAAAGTGTAGCTATTTTGCACAAAAAATATTTCCTTGTGCAGACAATATTGGATGATTCAATGTGATTAATTGATCCTCATCTAATCTTATTCTCACAGTAAAAGCACTTGGGCTGAATGTGTGCAGTGACTGCAAATGTTGCAGAAAACTTTTGGAGGACAAAGGGTAAGTGTGTGGTGCAACTGTACTTCCTCTCTGTTGCTACGCTTTGAGTTGTCGAAACATGATACATAATTCAAACGCCAAAGTCGATAAACCTGAACCTGTACACAAGTTGACATGGGTGGAGTTCTCCAGACACATAAAAAAACACCGAGCAGAAGACAGAAGAGTAAATGGCCTTCAGGTTTCAATTATGTAACAAACCATGATGGTTATGTGTGACACAATGCTGTGAACTGCCAACCAAAACTGGACTTATTTTCAAAGCACATAAAACAAGTAACAGCTTGAACAGTCACACAGGTTACTGGCCTGACCTTATGACTACAGTACAAAAACACACACTCAGTAATGTTATGACAGCTGGTAAACACCAAATGTATGTTGTATGACTCTAACTCATTCACATTTACATGCATATACGGCTGAACATTTTGGAGAAGATATCTTATTGTGACTGAAAACTCTGCTCACTCCATTTTAGTTTGTGAAGATTGACAAAAACAGAGAGCTTTTAAAAACAATGGTGAGTTATACAAATTTGGTTCCTGTTTTTTTTTTTTTTTTTTTTTTTGTATCACCCATATCTGACTATTAGTTATGAACAAAAGGCTCCATTTCCTTTCATTTTCACTTGACAGTCTGATAACAGAAATCCTTGCTCTGACTAGTCAAAATTGCCGTTTCTCGCTAGTGGTAGTTTTTGAATTTAAATTGGAAGTTAAAATTTGTTTTACTTGCACACAGACTAGTAAGTGATAGTGAATTTGGCCTCTGCATTTAACCCACCCTACAAAACAGGCACAGGAGCAGTGGGGGTTGGGTACCTTGCTCAGGGGCACCCCAGCCCTTGACCTGTCCTGGTATTTGCAATGGCAATCCCCCAGTAACAAGCAAAATTTCCTTCTGCTTGGCTGTGGGATGCCTAATAGAAAAACACAAGCTGCAGATATATCCCATCATGAATTATGGACCCACTATATTTCCACTAGAACAGTGGTTCTCAAATGCTTCATACCAAGTACCACCTGAGGAAATATTGAGCTCGTGAAGTACCACCATTAACACCAATGTTAAAATACAGTGGTGTAAATAAGATACTCTGCTCTCTCATCATCCTCCTCTTCCTCACATATACTTCAGACAGTGTTCTAGTGAAATTATATTAAGATGGAGAAGATCAGCTCCACTGTTCACATACTCATATACAGTAGAACAATATTTCTGATTTTCCTCCAAGTACCACTAGAGGAAGCTTGCGTACCACTGGTGGTACACGTACCACAGTTTGAGAATCATGGCACTAGAACAAACCAACTCAAATGGGACTTAAACTCCCAGTCCCTGGCATAGGAGGCCAGTGCCTTATCCATTAGGCCACAAAGGGCTGCAAAAAAGAATAACTTAAAAGGAGAGAATTATTGCATATACACCAGCAGAGTACAACAACTGCACCTGAATGATGACATGACATCTATTTCCAGGTGTGGTAGTGTGGATGCAAATTACTTCAGACTAAAACCTGAAACGCTCATCTTGACACAGACCGTTTTTGGTTTGGAAACACCATTTTCAGCATTTTCAATATGAAATCGCAACCATAGCAAATGTGATTCCAGAAAATGTGGAACTGTGGAAGTAGCAACAATTCTAAGAAAACTCGGGTGTGTCTTGTGTGATTCATTAAACTTACATACCCATGGTATAAAAAGCAGCTGACTCTGCCTTTGCTCAATGTGAGTTCTAATGCTCTACTTCCTCTTCTTTTAAAGATCACTTTTCATTTATCCGTTTCACTTGAAACCCTATGTATCTGTGAGAGGAATTCCTGACTGTTTGGTGGACTTGTGGACATGACAAATTCACTTTAAATGCCTTTCTTAGAGTAAAAAAAAACTTATTTTAGGCAACACAAGACCAAACTGATTTGACAACCCACCACGATGAAGTGAATGAGTGAAGTGATGTATGTAAACCATAATAAAGAGGGGTATTTAATGTTGCTGTGGTCATAAACCCGACCCTGTGTATCAACTGATGAACCCATGAAATACTAAAAGACAGAAATGAAGAAAATCATGGAAAGGGCGATAAGGACTGACGCATCATTGATTCATCATCAATTTTCTTCACCACACCGTGTCACCATCACAAGACATGTGAACACAGTTGTTGCTTAAAAAAGGGGAAGAGAAAAAGTAAACAGAAAGCAGTGTGACAGCCTCACTCAGTCTCCCGCCTTATCCCCCACCTGAGTGCTGTGGGGATCCTGAGCCAATCCAAGCTGACACAGGGCGAAAGACAGAGCAAACATATAACATAACTCTTACATTCACACCTACGGGCAATTTAGAGAGTCCGATTAACATCAGCATTTTTGTTGGACTGTGGGAGGAAACCCACGCACACACTAGGAGAACATGCTACTTGTAGCATCTGAGCTTGTAAATTATAATGAAGTATATTTAATTCAAAAATTAAGAAGGGAACAATTTGGGTTTCTTGGGGGGGGGGGTTTTCTATTACCGTTGTCAGTCCTCCTCCTCCCATGTCTCCCCACACCCTCTGTCTCTTTCCCAGCCATGTCAATAGACCGGAACACGTTTTCAACAAGACCACATTCTTGTATCTAACCAATTAGTTCAGGCTTGCTGAAGTTAGTTCACTCTGTCCTATTCCAGTTTCTCCACAAAAGCGTTTACTTTGCTAGCTACACAACACTTTGAGGCCTTGTGAGGAGCAGAGCAGCTCAGCTGCTATGAGTAACAATTGCCAAAACACTTTGTGCTTCTGCATAAAGTTTTCCCCTTTTTCATCTGAGCTTCATTCTCAGAAATAACAGTGAGGACTAGAGGATCTCAGTGAAAGAGCCCCCCCCCCCCCCCATTACTCATTGTTTCCAAGCACAGTGGGGATGGCGGGGGTTAATAAAGGGAGCAAACAAACACAGCTGAAAAGTAAACACTAGAAGGTATTGAAATGCCCCTCTGTGTCCTCCGACACAATGAAGCGCTTGTCTGTGACGATTTAAAATATCAGAATAGAGTGGCAGCTGGAGTAGCTGGGAGAGTGAGATATCGCAGTAATGTGATTGTGGTTGGATGGATACTGGTTACTTGCGGGAAAACATAAAGTTTTAGCTTCCTGGTGTCAAAAAAGAATGTTTGCACACATGCATTACAGTGGGGTTTAGTCACAAACTGTTCAACCGCCATATGTTGACGCTACATTGGCCCAAGAATAATGCATCAACATTGATGCTATGTGAGCATTCTGGTTTGAGCAAAACCAGAATGGAGTCAAACTGAAATAAACCAGTTTTTTCTGGTTTAAGAAGTTCTATAAGATCTCAATTTCTCGAATGATGTCAGGTCCTTCACGTATTTAAGAATTTGTGATTTATGTAATTTCCATAGCAATTATATCAGTATAGTCCTAGTCCAGGGTTCCTTGTTTTATTATCCCTAATGGAAAAGCAAAATAAAAGCTGTGCTGGAACTGTATAGTGGAAAATGCCAAAGGTTCCCAGTTAAGACAATAAAGTATTTATCTATCTATCTACGTATCTTATCTCAACACTAGACAACCTTCACAGACCACAGGAGCTGTTAATCCACAGCTGCCTCCATTAGTATGTTAAAAATGATTGTGGTGTTTAAAATCCTTTGTTTACAATAACCTAAGTTACACAAGTAAATCACATGACCAGAATCCCATGTCCTCATGGATGTGTCATGTGCACATGTCATCATAAGTGAATAAATGTTAATTTTTAAACTGGACTTTGGTGGGGGAGAGTGAGCCATTCGGAAAATGCAAGTTTCCAGCCTCGGGGGACTGTTGAACAGCGAGACCCCATACAGCCGAACATACGTCAGCAAACCTGAACTATCCCTTTAACGGCACAGGCTGGAAAACACGTAAATACCTATATTTTCTTGGACATATTTTTTTGAAAATTCCGTTCATACTTGCGACACCATTTAATAGAAAACTGGTTGCGTTTCCCTGTAAACACGCAGGCTGTTGTTTAACAACACAGCAAGTCTCACACGGCCGAGAGACACGACGCAGGAATAAAAACACTTCAGCTTCAGTACAAAACAATATTTACTATGTTGCAGTGTTACAGCGAAGTGGGTGTGTGTGATTTTAGAGTGGTATAACAGCTGTGTCATTCTGTCTCAGCGGCGTTAGCTAGCGTCATTAAAAAAAATTAACCAGAGGCTCATTAGATAATGAAATAAATAATGCCGCGACACGTTAACAGACACACGCGTGGAACGACCACGCACGGCAAAGTGTATGAATAAAGAGAGACAGAGAGAGTCAAAGCAAATGTTTTTTTTTGTTCCAACACTAAAGCGAGGAGCTAACGTTAGCCTTAACGTTAGCCTTTTAGGTAAAGGAAACCTGGAGGAGACCGTTAGCCGCCGCTAGCCAGGCTTTGGTCAAGACAACTCACCTTCAGTGTCGTTGGTTCGTTGTAAAAGAGTCGTAGAAACACTCGTGACGTTTGCTGACTTCCCCGATTCCCCTTCTCCTGGATTGGTGTGTCTTTTCGTCGATGTCCAGACAGTACTAGAGGGGAATTCTGGAAAATGATGTCACTTTTGGCTTCCTAGTCACAGTATCCACTTCAATCGACGATGACGCCGTAAGCCACGCCCCTCGCGGTCACATGAGCTGCAACAGCCTGGACCCTCGTGGCCCTCATTAACTGTACAGTCTTAAGGTGGACGTGTGTGGTGAGCCACATGCTGCTGTTTATAGCAAACTAGTCTGGATATATATATATATAAATATCTGTGCTTCAATTCCTCCTTATTAAAGTAAAAAATTGAGATTTCAACTTTGTCATTTCAAAGAAACATCATCTCACTAAAATAAAAATGCAAAATTATTATCAGGACTCGGTGGACATCCTGATAGCCACTGTGTTTGATTTGACTGTGAATGAAACATAATCACTAAATCATTATGTCATTATTTTTAGACAAGTATGTACTGTTTCAAAAGTCAACGTTATTTCAAGAACCACATACAATTCAAATTTGAACTCTGAAAATATGCTTCTTTAACTAAGAGCTGTAGAGAATAACTTTTTTTTTTGTTGCATTCAAATCAATGTCTAATGAGTTCACACAGTGCTGATTAAGCATAATTACACCTGACACAAAATGTGTTTTCTGGGTTCAGACTGCAATCGAATAGTTGATATCCAATATGCCGATATATCAGAAGTGCTTTGGCCGATTACCCATATAGATACCGATATGTTCATGTTTTCCCCTGCACCCAACTGCAGAGGTCATTTAGTGAAATTAATATAATATTTTGCCTACTCATGTCACAGCAGATGTAGAAATACATTTTCTTCATTGAGCAAAACAAATAAAAGTTTTAAAAATATAGCTGGAGAGGGCCTAAGTCGAGGAGGTAGCAGCCTATTTTAAGCTACTGTTGTAGTTATTAGTCATATTGGCAGATCTTGGTGTGTTTGCCGATATCTGATAATACATTTTAAGGCCAATATCTGCCAATACCGTGCATGTCTAAATAGCAGAGGAGTCCATACAATAGTGTTACTGCACATGTGGTCAACATTGTTGTTGCTGTTGCTGGTGGTATGGCAAAACACAGGATGTGACGCCATAGTCTGCTGCTGGAAATCTTTGCAGAAGAAGAGGAGGAGGCGATGGTGAGGTGTAAGGGGAGATGACCGTGATCGACGTGCAACCGGATCTTGATCTGGACACTGGAGACGCATGTTAATACCAGGAGTAAATGCATGTGTTGAAATGCTGTCCTATCGCACTGTATACAAAAGGCTGCATGGAATTAAGGCAGACTCACAGTAGCAACATGGCACTAGTGAAGCAAGACAGCAGCATATGGTCGGACAGGTGAAAATGCGGAGACACGTTTCAGAAGTGGATTCTACTGCTACAAATACAAACCTGGACACTCAGAAGGGCTGCAATCATATTTCTATCACAATCGTGATTTTACTTTCTCATAAACACGATTGTCCAATATTAAAACCCAAAGGAAACCCTGAGCAAATCAAGCACTCCTGCTGGAGGTTTATTCTTAGGTCCCCAAGCAAATTAGCTAAATTTCCTTTATTTGAGATTTATGTGTATATAATGCTTTACTGTACTCACTCATTGTTCTCCATAGAATCTCAAGTCAACCACTAGTAATTATGACTCCCCGTTTGTTCAGGTTAGGCCAAGTCTACGTACATCAAGCAATGCAGGGCACGAAACAGAAGTGAAACAAGGAAGACATTTACCTAAATAGCAACTTAACTTGTTTCTTGTACAAAATTCAAGCACTTTCAGTGTCACGGACCCTTGGGAACCCTGTGTTGTGTAGTAGAGAGAAGTGATTCGCAGTCAGGTGGAGGGCACTTCTTTTATTTTAAATATGCCATCACTGGTTTAGCCTGCATACAGTGACATATCAGCACACAACTACACAGTATTGAGGTGGACTGCTGCCACACCAGTTGCAGCTTGGCTAATATATAACATTAATAGCCACAATCAATATCTGACAGCCAGGCCAGCACATTCCTTCATTTAAACTCCATTTAAAACTATTTTATTTTGAGATATTAAACCGCTAAGATGCCTGTGTGTTGCCATTTTTTTTTTCTGCAACCACATAGACTGTATGTAGTCAGGCAGCATGGTACTTAACCAATTCTGGCAAAAAAATAAAATTAAACCTACAAAAAAAGAGCACAGCATTATCTATTGTGATAGATTATCCATACATTAACTTTGTCGTTTCTCAGAAATAGAAAGTTGGCATTTGAAAAATACACAATTACAATTTTTGCACAAAATAAGGTTGGGAGAGATTATAATTCCATTGATTTCTCAATCCCTCCCTTTTTTTTTTTTTTTTTCGTAAATTTCAAGCATTTCCCTTTTTTTTCTAAGACATTAAAAAAAAACTCAATTTGATGTGCATCACTGGAAATCCTATCTTTGCACTGCTCTACCTGCTGTGTATGGCTTTAAATGGGGTTTAAAGAGACGAAAAGGCAGTACTAATGCAAAACTGATGCAAAGCGTTCAACATCTACCTACGACGATTCCATCGGGCCTTGAACATGCAGACGGGGAAAGGTAGCATCCACGTGTCTGGCGAGAACATTAGAACTATATCTACAACAACAGGGACGGGTTGTTCTTTACACCGATCAGCCCTTTGGGCTCACACTTGGGGTTAAAATTTAAATGAGTGCACGGTTCTTGTGTTGCACCATTAAGGAGTTGGAATTCACTCCAGGTGGCCACAAAATTCTAACGCTATCTTGTATCCTCTTGATCAGAAATTGTCCTTATTTTAAGCTGGATACAAATATGTGCTTTTCATTTTCCTTTTTTTCCTTATTTGGTTCATCATAAAAGAAGCACCAGCTCTGGAACATTATAATATCAACATACATTAGCTTATTAGGGGTGACTGTCGCTGCTAGTGGTTCTCTGGTGTTTTTGCTCTTTTACCAAAAAAAAAAAAAACACACACACACACAAAATACAAATTAAAGCAGAAATCAAAAACAATTCAAGATTAACAGCATGGAGGTTGTTAAGGTTATGGCCCATACTCTCCAGTAAAAAGAATATGGTGGAAAAATAGATTTAACTCAGTCACAGAGACAAAAGAATACAAACTATCAGAGTTTGACGAAACAAGTAGTGGAACTATAGACTCAAGCCTCTTAGAGAATCAAGTGCAGACTCATCTCGCTTCTTTCCATGTCACTCAGGTAGGTGGTCACCTGTGAAGACAACCAAAGAGGGGACATTGCAAATTAAAAGCTCATGTCAAAAGACAACAGTTTGGTGGAGCATGTGCATAGATCTTAAAACCGAGATGAAAGTTTTCCAGTTGCAAAACAAACTCGAGAGTTGCGATTTAACTTCATGGCAGTTTTCCGCAACCAGACGTTCACTGACGCCACCTACAACCAAGCACCTATTGGACAAGACCAACCGTCAGTCATACTGGTGTGCATTTACATGTCCTGTGCTTTATTGTCCATTGTCTCTACATGGAAACATAACGTACAATATTTACGCCATGTTCTATTGACGAAGGCCTGGAACGAGTGATTAACTCCTCAGGTTATAGATGCTACAACCTGATATTATAACCTGAGTGATAAGTAGGGCTTATAATGTGTTCCATTTACATCGCAGGTCAGAAGTTGGGACTGGGAGTGACGTCACCTTTAGAGCCATGTTTCCACCAAGTGGAAACCATTTTTGGGTACCCTTCCCTTGGGGTCCCAGAGTAAAATGGCGCAGTACGGTCCCTTGCGATCAGTGTAAATATCCCATGGATGTCATGGCAAACACCCGCAGTCTATTCTCACACAGAGTTTGATGCATCCCCGCAAACATGCACAGTTCACACCCCTCCTACCAAGTAATGGTACGGTTCCCAGTCAAAAAGTAAGCCTGACCCAGGGCTTTACCATTCCAAACCATACCATACTGTAGCAAACCAAACTGTATCATAATGGAAGTGCAGCAGAAGTGACCGCATTCCAGCTGAGTAGTCAGAAAAAAACATATCTCAGGCTAGCCATTGTTAGCAATACCAGTTGATAACAAACACACCAATTTTCCCATAGACTTCCCCTTCGTATTAAACAATCTGAATACGCGGTGATGTCATGTGTGGTATCTTGTCTTCTTCTGCTATATTCTCATTCATTCTCATTCATACCATGGCAGTTAATTTTTGCAACTATTGTGACAGCCCTATGTAAAACAAGCACATTACCTCCATGACACCAAAAAGGCCGTGGGTTTGTTTCACTCCAGTGCCAGCAGTTCCACTTCAAAGATAAGGGTGGCGTTGGGAGGGATGATGCCCGGGTGGCCTCTGTCTCC
The DNA here is from genome assembly GCA_016785285.1 of Brachirus orientalis. NCBI lineage: Eukaryota > Metazoa > Chordata > Actinopteri > Pleuronectiformes > Soleidae > Brachirus > Brachirus orientalis. The sequence continues at coordinate 2,097,922 of JAFBJR010000373.1, read as the reverse complement.
GTACGCGTAGTCAGGCGAGCAGGTCAGCTTGGCCCTTTGACGAACACTCATCTGTAGACAAACGAGGCGGAGGATACGAAACTATTTTTAGCAGATTAACAATATTCACTCATTCATTTTCTAAAGCAAATTTCACAGTAGAATTCGGGCATATACCTGGGATTAGTCCACTCAATAAAAATTGATTGGAGTGATCTGCATGCTTGTCATAGTTACTGTGGCTTTTTTCAACTGATCAAGAAAATATGCCGCAAATAAATCAAGTCAAACGACAAAGAAGAATATTCCTAATTCCAAATTTTAAGCACTAATAAAATGAAATAAAAATACTGAGCACTGTCGGTCACATTCTCTAAAAAACAGTCATGGCCAACAACTTCTGGCACAACAATCCTAGTGTTGTGCCAGAAGTGACACCAGAATTTGCATTGTTGCCAAAATGAAACAGAAGAAGAGGAAATTTGCACGTTCACCCAGGTCTTGTGTTCCAACCACTGTTGTTCGGAGCCAAACCCAATAAAAACCTGCTGCAGACATTGGAGTAGGGCTGGATAACGACTGAACATTTTTAATATTTAATTAAACATTAAATATCGCAACGCAATGTCCAATTCCAGTCCGTTTAAGCATGCAGCAGTAATCAAATAATTAAATTAAATTATCCAGGTATGTTAATCCAACTAGGAATAGTTTGATTTTACTCAGACTAACATTACATGACCAAACTATTGTCTGTCCAACAAAAATCTGACTTTTCACATGCATTCAAACGACTGACACTGATGACACTGACTCCTCACGTGTCACGTAATATGACAACCCATTTCCATTATTTGGTGATACAGAGAAAGTTCAATCACCAGTTCTTACCCAACAGTGTGAGTCAATGAAACACATTGCCAGTGGTCAAAAACCCAGGATCAAACTGGTTTTTAGACCAGTTGGACTGGGATATACCATGTATCCTGTCTGTACCATTGGCATAAATACAGTGAATACACTCACTCCTCGTATAAAACCAGGAGGGGTGCACTGTATCTCCCTTTAGATAAATTTTACCTGTTATCCCTGGGCAGGTAAATGGAACAATAAGTTATCAATGGAACAAAATATATATCCTGTTCTGTGTGCAATCTGCAGAATTTGTACCAGCCCACCTGTGCCACTCCCTCGTCCCAGCCGCGGATGACTTCCTGTCTGCCGATCTTGAACTTGAAAGGCTTCTCCCTGTCACGAGAAGAGTCAAACTTGGTTCCGTCTGTCAGGAAACCTGCAAACAAAGAGGCAGAGAGAGCCACAAAGTCAGGACACAAAAAGGAAGCAGCTGCACAATCTTTTCCTCAGCGAGAGCAGTAAATAAGTAAATAAAGTTTTTGGCCACAGTACCTGGCAGGTAATTAATAATAAGCTGAATGTCATGTTTGTAACAGCCCTAGATATAGCCTGTGCATAAAACTGCAGCCCACAGGCATGATATTAACATTTCTTTTAAAATAAAACGCTGGGGACTAATGCGTCCTCTGAGATTATCTGGCAGCTTTTTTTTCATCTTTTTTTTCTGTGTATTGAGAGCACAAATTAAGGGATTCTCTGGATTGCAGAAATAGCTATAGCAGCGTGGATTTCAATCAGGAAAGCATGAATCTGCAGAACAGCAAGGCTATTTACACAAGCGCTATGACTGTTATTAGCTCCACACAGACAGCATGTGTGTGATGGTTTAGTGTGCCATGCCGTGTGTGTGTGTGTGTGTGATATTGGCCACGTCCGGGGTCAGAAGCCAAGACGAAGCCTTTTATCCGGAGAGTGGAGTGGACGTCAAACGTCCTGTTATGGCCAAATTTGTGCATAGTGTAGCCACGCGGTGCCATAGTGGCTGGCACTGTTGCCTTACAGCAGCAAGAACAGGGTTTCGTGGCCAGCTCCGACCGAGGGTCTTCCTTTCCCTTTCCATTATGCTACCTGGTGCCTTTTTTGGTACCTGCTCTGGCAAGGTTTCGACCGAGCTGAGCCGATGCTAAAATGTGACATCAACAGACTGCCAGCCACTGATTGGTCACCGATGAGTGTTGTCACCGGAAGAGTCATGAACTTGACATCTGACACAAGAATCAAACCCGATATTTTTTTTTTTTTTTTTTTTCACCGAAAAGTAATGGAAAAGCAGTCGAACAGAGCTGAGTCGTGCTAGAACTGTATAATGGAAAAGTGCCATATGTCAGCTAGCATTAGCTCCAGCCGCCCTCGCGAAGGATAAAGTGGTAGACAGTGAATGACTTACAGCCATAACTGCAGACAAATCATTTCTAAAAGATGTTTAGTAAATTAATTAGGACTTATGTTTTGGGGAGCCAAAACAAATCGCCTGTGACCCATCTGTGGGTCCCGACCCAGACCTTGGGAACCACAGTCCTCGATAATGTCCAGTGGAATCACCTGCAGGAGCTGAAAGGTCATATCGAATAAGCATCAACAACGTGCTTTTGCCATTTCCTCACCAAACACTGGTGACATTTTCCTGCAGGCAAAGCCTTTTTTAACAACAACAAAAAAAGGAAATTCAGTAAATGTGACATTTGTTCTTTGCATCTACTGTACGTTTCTTTCATAAAGCTTGTGTGTCACACGCTATCCCGTTTCATGGCCCATTTAAAGGCTGCTTTGTATGCAGACAGGAAGGGAGACCGCCCAGACAGGAAATCCTGTGGCTTGTGTAATAATAAAAGACAAACAAACAAGCAGAATGCCAGCTCGTTTCTAAAAAGATATGATAAAAAAAAAAAAAAAAAAGACTCACTGTACAAGGGCCTGAGTTAAATTTGAAGCGCAGAGGCTTGTGTTACAGACAGACAGTTACGACTGTCGCACCAGGAAAGCGCAGCTTTGCCAAACCAAGAACAGGTGCAGACAAATATACTGTACAGTCAAGCTTATAAAAGGCATCTGAAATTATGTTTAGCTGCCAGTGCTATTTGTTGGGATTGTGTTGAAATTAGGGCCAAAAAATGAATAGCTTCAAATCAAAATCTCCATCTGCTTGAATATTAAACAAATTGGATGAGACAGCACCAGACAAACCAGGCCCAGTGCACTGTGTTTTGTCCATCTTCTTCCTGGAAATGTCAATTTGTTTTTCATTATATATCACAAGGGAAATTATATTAGTTTAAAATGAACTAAAACAAGGTTTGGCAGCAGATTGGACATTTAACGTCACACACAGTGTACTACACTATGACAGCAAGGGGCACAAGACAAGATGGAGCCTTTTATCCAGACAGTGGAGTTTCCCAACCTTTCTATATGGTGACCCACTTTAAAACTATGGTGAACTATTGTGACCCATATCACAAAATAAATTGTGATGAGAAAATCATGTTTATGCATGTTATTAAAACATATACACATACATCTTTTCAAAAAAAAAATCCCCAAATTTTGTCTGGAGACCCTAAAAGAAGTCTCCTGTGACCCATCTGTGGGTCCCCACCCAGACTTTGGGAACCACTGTTCTCAATAACTCACACACATTACATCACAGAATGAGAACAATGGTGGTGAGTTGAGTATTGAGAAGTGTGTTTTGTTTAGCACTATGAAGCTGCATGCCTCATTTCGGTGGAACCGCCTGGGAGCCACTGATATAATGGATAGTTTCCAAACTAATTTCAGCCACTTAACTGAATAAAATGTATGCCTGCTTAAGTCTAAAATATCTTAAGAATACGATTGCTGCTTTTTACGGCCATGAGACAGTCTTTCCTGACTGGAAAATTAAGTTTTTCTAACTGTTCACTCTCCCATACCAAAGTCCATAGAGAAAATCTGCACTTTTAGGGTCATGGGCTCACGGGAGATGTTGGTCTTTTGACGACTCATTTCGCAAATGTGTGTTATTTATTTAATTCACAACAAAGGCTTTCAAACCTTTAAGTCACAAAAACCCATTTGAACTTACAGATGGACGCAGCAGTCGATCAGCAACTACCGTGTGCCTTGATGTAGAAATCGGTAATTTTCTCAAGGAACTTTGGTGTGGGAGCGTAAGTAATAAAATAACAACACTGTGTCTACATGTGTAGCAAATACGGCAAGTGTGACATTTTTTTTTTTTCCTGTTGCCCAGACGGTTATAATCCGCCCAACTAATCCTACCAGCAGCACCAGCACCAGCACCCAGAAACTCCAACAAAGAGAGGCACTGGAAATCAGACAGGATTTAAAACCATGCTGTCTGAGCTGTCTGTCGTCTGCGTGTGAGTGTGTGTCTGTCTGTCTGTCTAAATCGGTCTTTGTGTGGTATTACTGTTTTCTTATTTAATTCTGCCTACACAAACACACACATACACACACTGGTTTCCATGGCGTCAGAGGGCATTGCGATGATTTACATTCATTTCTTGGAGACTTACTCTAACCTTAACCATAATTACTGGTGCCCTAATCCTAACCCTCACGCTAAACTTAATCTAACTTTAAAACATGTCCACCTTAAAATGTAGTAATTTACATTATGGGGACTTCATTTTATTTTTAATGAAATAGAATTACACAGAGAAAATGCTAAATAAGACAAGTCTCCATAATGTGACTGTGTAACCATATTTAGGCCCCCAAAACATTAGGGATTCCAGGTACACACACACACACAAACAGAGGTTTTAAGTAGTCTCACCAAAGCCTTATCCCTAAACGTAACCATAACCAGTTAACGCCTAACCCTAACAATTTAAATCTGAGCATAAGCTTAACCCCGACTGGTCCCGACAAGGTCAGTGTTTATGCCAGCAAACGTCCTAAAGAGGTGACAAAAACAAGCACACACACAGATCGGACGCTGCATTGACACACATTCATACAGGCTTGTCCCTGACATTAACCACAACCACAAGCCTAAACTTAATAACCACTTCCCCAGGAATGAGGTTCTGCCTCATTAGTGAAAAGTGTCCGTCTCCATGAGGTCGACTGGGCCTGACGAGGTCAGCGCTGATGACACAAATGGTCCTAAAGAGGTAACAAGTGCAAGTACGTGCACACACACACAGAGCAAACGTTACACACTGATCCTGATGACTCTGTGCAGTGAGCATTATTTTTTCGCAGTGATGAATCCAGAGCACTCGCTGTCCTCAGGGACGCATCAACACCAACACTGCTGCTGCTGCTGCTGCTGCTGCTGCTGCTGCCACAGCACTGTCCTCCTCAGCAAACACAGACATGAAGGGGTTACATGTTCACCCGCACACACTCTGACAGTGAGACATTCTGCCCTGCTGAGGAATTCACTTCTGCCTGCAGAAAAACATGTCTGTTCACATAGTTTAACCCTGTAGTATCAGTGTGAGCGCACACACACACGTTTGCACTTCTGTCATTGTGAGGACCCGGATTCCCCTAGCCCCTTACCCGAACCTTAACCATCACAACTAAATACCTAACCCCAACCCTAACCTAAACCCAATTCTAACCCTAATCCTAAAATCAGGTCTTAACCCTAAAAAAGCCCTTTACGGAAGTGAGGACGAGCCAAAATGTCCTCACACAGCAACAAATACAAGAACTCACACACACATACACACACACACACACACACACACACACACAGAGGCTGCTGCTGTAGCGAGGACTCACTCTCAGTCACAGCTGGAGACACACACACACACACACACACACACACAGCTGCCTGTGGCCGTCACTCACTGCACTTGAGCAGCAGCAGCAGCAGCAGCAGCAGCAGCAGCAGCAGCACTGAGCCTCAGTAAATCATGTGCAGAGCGGGATCCACACATGCAGAACAACTCACCCACATAATGCACCACGCACGTCTGTCCTTTTTTGGGGAAAGTCCTTCCTGTGGAGAAACCCCGCACACACACACACACACACACACACACAGTCATGTAATTGCTATTATTTTTTATACTAAGAATAATTCTTCTTATTATTATTGCTGTTTATGTGCAGTTGCTTTACCGTCCCCTGGCATTATGGTCTGGATTTCGACTCCCATGTTTCTCTGCGGTGTGTAGTGAGCTGCTCTGCCTCTGCCTCTGCTTCTGCTTCTGCCTAGTGACTCTTCTCTTCCTGCAGCCTGAGAGTCTGACACTGACTTTGCTGCTGCTCCTCCCCTCTGTCTCTCTCTCTCTCTCTCTCTCTCTCTCTCCAGTGTCACTTGATCATATTACACAACACTTCCTGCTCCCACTGATTCAAATTCAAAAGGGCTTTATTGGCAAATGGGAAACATACGTTTATACTATCAAAGCAAATATAAAAAAAAAAGAAAGAAAGAAAATATTGTAGAGAGAGAGAGAGAGAGATATTATACAGACAGGAAGTGACAAAATTAAAAATATTAACAACTGTATTCGACCACCACCCAATATAAGGTTTGCTGCTCTAAATTCACAGCCTTGGAAATGATCAAAATCATTTCTTATGTTTCCGTAATGGTTAATACTAATAATTTTATTTTTTAATGCTAAAATATAACTACTGTTGTTATCCAAGAATTAGGCCAGTTTATTGTTTCTTGATTAAGATGTCGATTTACTGAACAGAAACATTAGTTTTAGGAGCTGAATGTTTGATGCTCGATTAATCGGAGAAGAAGCCCAGTGAGCCGCTCAAATCTGGGCATAAAAAGATGAATTCAGTTTATTTGCCAAATAAATTGCAATAACATTTTTAAGTTTAAAACCAAGTTTTTAAAAGATTTATACATACACACGTCTACATATATATACGTATATATATACGTATATATACATATGTGTATATATACGTATATATAATAGAATAATATAAAAATGTTCTTAAAATAAAAAAAATACTGTTTTGCAAAGAAAACATGCACGCTACGTGTTACACAGATACAAACATGACATGACCACATCAGACTATTGCACAGGATAATTGTGGTCAAACTGTAAAACACACATACACTCTTGTTGCATATAAAATGAAATAGAATTACACAATTCTATTGCAGGACTAGGGTTGCAAATTTCCAAAATATTTTTCCATGACAGTGGGAACTTTGGAAAGTTTCTAATTTGGAGGAAAATACATTAATAACAGTAATAGCTCGCACCAGGATCTCCATTCTTTATTTTTATCTACCTTTTACCTGGTCCATAATGGCAGCCTACAAAGCCTGTCACTGCGCCACCTACTGGCAACAGTAACATTGTTTCATTTACAGGAAGCTTTCAAAATGCAGTCTATTTTGCAAGTAACAAATTATTTAGTTTATTATTTAGCCTCTCTCTAGTTTAAATCTCATTTGTTTTCCTCTTTTGCAGAACACTGTAGTTGCTTTGTTTGTTCTTTATATTTAATAATAATTGATATTTAATAATAATAAAGCCACGTACACACATTTGTGGGCTACAATGTGTAAATCAAACGTCAAAAACAACAAGCCTTCACTTTAAATAACACAAACAATAATTTTACAAACACTGAAGTTAAACAATGTTCCTTAAAATATCAGCAGAAATAAAAATGTTTATTTACTCTTTATTACTGATGTTATACTGGTTGGAAATGTTTTCATTACCAACACAAGAAGCAGCCGCTTCAGGCGCTAAAATGATTTTTTCTTTCCCATTATATTGATATTAATGCTATAATTGACAGTGTACTGCTTTCTTGTGTTTGTTCTAAACGTTTTACCACCTGAGAAAACACTGGGCTCTCGAAATAAAACCATTATCACCAACGTTAAAGTACATCAGTGTCATTTCATTTTATACGCACTCCGCTCACATACCCTGGAACATACAGTAAAAGAGTACTTCTGATTTTCCTCCAAGTGCCAGAGGAAGCTCGCGTACCACAGTTTGAGAAACATGGGTGCAGAGATACAGAAGTAAATGCCCCTTTTCTGTAATGGTAATAAAAACACAGGACAATAAAATTCTTTGTACATCAACCATAAAATGGATTTATTTTACCAGAGGTCCAAACATAATTTCTGAGTTGCCCCACGATGCATAGAGGATGTCAACACTTCACCTCAACTCAAAGTTCCACTACAACAAACCAGTTTACAATCCATACCTTCCTTTTGTTTGACCTTAAAGCCACTGGTGTTAACTACGACGTTACACCATATCAAAATCCGTAAGTGGGACAGTGTTACAATCAGTAAATGCAAAGAAAAGAATGAAGGAGGGGTCAAAAGGCAGCTTAAAAAAATAATTATCTTGATTTGAACGAAAGGATGAATGAGTTTGTTTGTGGCGATGAATGAAGGAGAGTAAGGCTACTGGTCCACATTGGTTTTGTTTGTGTCCTGTAACGTTGTTGCACTTGTAAGTCCAGGCAGAACGCGTGGAAATGAAAGGAAACATGAACAAAACCTGACTGAAATGTAACTTAAAAAAGGGAAAGTTCAGGGTTTCTCCAAGTGTGGTTGTATGAGGAGGTGACAGCTAAAATCCATGAGTCCATTTTTACCTCCACATGAAGGTCATGGGAGGATCCTTAATATATAATAGACTTGTGTTGACATAGCTTTTGTAAAGTGAGCCTTTTGTCACATAGCTAAACACTGTTTTCCCCTGTGTCCCCTTTGGGAGCCATGTCTTAAGTTAGTCCCTGGTAAAGGATGAGGCAGAACCAGTGCTCTTACAAGTCAGGGTGGAATGGATGGTTTTGCTTTGACATTGGAGAACACAAGCTGAACTGTTCTGAGGGGAACGTCACGATAGCAAAGCAGCGCGTGGAAATATTCCAGGTTCTAAAACACAAATCTGCTGATTCACCTGCTAGCTCCAGCCGAGCGTGGCTGCAGAATCATGAAAGATGAGTTCAACCTTGCGTCATGAATAGTTACAAATAATGAAATCTCATTTGTGTGTGTGTGCATGAGCTGATAATAGAATATATTCTAAAAATCTTGTGTATGTGATTTGTTTTGTTGTTTTCTTTTTGAAAAAGGTGGTGAAAAATGCTATTGTCCCGCTCTCCTCACATGTTCTGCCATTTTAAAAAAAACAAAAACCCTGAACTATCCCTTTAATAAGACTAGTATTCCTCACGTGGTTCTGGTTTGTGCTGCTGAGACGGAGACACTCATGCGGTGAGAGCTCCAGCACCTGACAGTGACAGAGCTGAAGGGTCAAATCAAGGTTAGTAGAAAAGGAAACGTGGGGAGCAAGTAAATGGGTTTAGTGAACATCTCTGCAACCGAGCCGCTCTTCACAAAACTGGACTGTTTGTTCTCCGGTCAACATGTCCCCATCACAACCACAATCAGCAACGGCATCTGCAGATTCCCACAAATCAGATCTCAACTCCATTTTGGAAGGTTTTTTTTTTTTGTTTAACTTCCCCACATCATAACTTCCCGTCTCGTACCACACAGGGATGGAGGGTGGAGGTGGAGGCAAAATGTTACGTTTGACTTTAGAAAAACAAAACAAAACAAAATCAGAAATTAGAAGTCCATACATAAGTCTGTGGTTTTTTCTCCTCCCTTCGGAGGGGGCAGCAGGTTTTCACTTGGCCGTGGTACTCGGCCACACCAGTAGGGATTGACCTTGCTCTCCTCGCTCCCTCACTTTAGTCGCTGGACGATGAGGGCGTTGAGGAGGTTGGCCTGCTGCAGCGTCTGGCTCTCGTCCGACAGCTCCTTGCTGGGGAAGGTGGTCATCAGGACAAACTCTCTGGCAGCCATGGCGGGTCGCGCCGCAACCACAAACTGGCGCAGGTCAGAAACCCTGAGGAACATAGCGACACGTCATTAGGTGTTTTTATTCCACCTTAACACGGGGTTTCATCATGTTAAGACTCTTTTGGACTACTTTACTATAACGCCAGTGCTTAAATTGTGCCTGCGGCAGCACTTTAAAGTACAACATTAACTTAAACTATAAGAAAACAGGCTTTTTCATTTCTGAGGCAAATGGAACATCTCAGAATGACCAATGTGGGTTTTTCTACAGCTTTTTAAATGTGGGCTAATAATGTTTGTCTATTTCACAAATTATACATAAAATCTGTTGATACTGGTCATTTAAAAAACTGAAAAAATTAACCAAATTGTTGGTTCGACTGATAAGATTGGTTGGCTACAAATAATAAACACCTTACAGATATAGAGAGAAAAACTTTCCTTTCACATACATAAAAACATTCCTAATTATAAGCAAATAAATGTATCAAAATTCTGTTGTGCTTGAAGGAACATAAAAACTAAGCAATTATTTTAGAGGTGTGGTTGTAGGATCTACATTATCTTAAGGATCTTTTTGCTGCCTTTTCTCACATTAAGACATTAAGTTTTTCTGAGAGGAAACTGAAGCTTGTTTTTTTTTTTACTGGTCACTCTCCTGTACCAAAGTCCACTGAGATAATCAACGATTTTAGCTTAAGTTGAAAAAGGAGCTGCTCATCTGCTGCTGCTGCCTCGTTAGGAAAGTTAGGAAAATTTGAGCCAATTCTTGAACACTGAAGTCACAAAACACCACAATTGAAGTTAGTCATGGAAGGAGAAGTGGATCAACAACTACCCTAAAACGAGTTAAATCACCGATATTCTCTATGGACTTTGGAGTGGGAGACAAAGAGACACAAACTGTTTCTAGTGAGGACGTCAAACAAAAACCATGAATCGACTTCACTGTTTGATAAATGATAAGTGAGAGAGATGGAGAGACAAGGCTTCTAACGGTTGGGAACAAAGAGGTACTGTTCAGACTAAGTACAGTATGTGGAACTTATTAATCAATACTGAACTGAAAAATTCAAGTATCCATTGAGCGTTCATGTTTCATGTTTCCTGAGCAGGATTTCAAAGCAGCACAAACCGGTTAATTTCTCCACCTTCACAAATAAAACATACATTGGTATAGCTAAGTAAACATTTGCACAGAAATGCAAGAACAGAAAAATCTGTTCCAGCTTTGTGCACATGCCAACATCAGTCACCTGTGGGTGTGGTTGAACATTTGTACCAGCCTGCCACCGTCGGCCAGTCGGATCTGGATGTTAGTGACAGGCTGGGAGGAGTCGACGGACACGGAGGCGCTGGCCTGGGCCTCGTTGGCTGCCTGGTCCTGCTGAGAGGTCATGGGAGCTGAGACCAATTCTGGGGTGGCACTAGAGAGAAGAGGAGGAGGAGGAGGAGGAGGAAGGAAAGACATCAGAACAAGTGGCCACTGGTCAGATGTCACGCACAAGAATCTGAACTCCCACTTTGAAGCATTAAGATAAAGTGATTTTTTCCGGCACCATGTATGTTTTTGAAACCCAAAGTTCAGAAACAGCACCTGCAACCAGGCTCGTGTGCCATACTATTACATAGTATGGCACATGTGGCTGAATGGAAACATAATTTACAAATTCCATTAAAGAAGATCTGAAACTAGTTATTGAGACATTAACTGTTTTTCGATGTTATAAATCAAGTGAGAAATCTGCTGATTTTCATTGAGACAATTATTTTTTGGAACATGCCCCCTAGTATTCAGTATATTCCTACTTTTAGTTTTGTTCCCAGCCATCAAATTAACTTTTTATTTTCAGTTTGTGGATCAGTTTTGATACTTTGTCAGGCTGATGTTATGATGGAAAATGTGTTAGCTGAGTCTGTAGTATGTTAAATACTGATTCATTATTTGTACCTAAACATTTAACAGGACGTTACAACAGTTAAGTTAACAGTTACAGGCCTTCTGCAGCTGAAAATACATAGTTTAAAGAAAGGCCACAACAATTAATTTTCCTACTAAATAAGGGAGTTTGTATGGATGTATGTGTGGGAATGCACATGTATGCACATATGTGCATAAATATGATAATGGAAAATCTATAAATATGTATATATACACAGGAGATTAAAAAAATACTGCTCCCCGATGTATTCTGGAGATCCTTTTTTACTGCATTTAGAAACAGCAGTAGGGACGAGCAAATAAAATACAATAAGATGAAAACCTTTTTAGTTACCTCCAAGGCAACTAAAACTGTTAACCTAAAAATTTAACAGTTATCGTCGACAGAAGGTAAGAACAAATGTGAAATTTTGGACTTTTATACCATGTCAGGCCATCATTTAAAGGAAAGGTGTTTAATGTTGTGGTTGGCACTTTTCTGCATTGTGTTTGCATGTTCTCTTTGTGTGTGCGTGGGTTTTCTCCATGTTCTCCAGTTCCCTCCCAAAGTCCAAAAACATGCAGATTTGGGGATTAGGTCAAGTTGACACACTAAACTACCCAAGGGAGAATGTGAGATTGAATGGCTGTCTGTCTCTATGTGGCCCTGCGATGGACTGTCGACCTGTCTGGGGTGTACCACGCCTTTTGCCCTATGTCAGCCGGGATTGGCACCAGTGCCCCCATGACCCTCATGTAGAAGATAAAGCGGTAAAAGGTGGGTGAGTGAGTAAGTGTTTTATCCATTTATCCTAACATTTATCCTTCCACTTTTCTGAAAATATAATTATATTAATATATTTACTTTTAACAAACCAATCGTTAGGGTCACTTTTTAAGTTAGTTATTTAGAACACTTGCATGAGTAAATCTTTCACTGCTGGATCATTGGAGCGAAACAATCTGCATGTCAAATCTTTTATTCACTCTAGACTAAAAACTACACCTGAAACCTTGAGCGTAGATTTCACAGCACGTGTGCTGTGTTAAACGTTAGCGCTGTTGTCAGACAGCAGATACAAGTCTGCAATTGAGAACTGAATGCGCTCCAACCGTTGAAAGCAAAAATAAGAAACCTATCATTAACATTAAGAGGATCCTGCAATGACCGAGACACCAGATGATTTATTCTCATGTTGAGCCAGTAAGACCTGTTAGCCAGCTTTTGCTTAACCCAAGGAGAAACAGAAACCGTGTTAAATAAAACACGGCTGCTCATCAATCTCACCTTCCCAGCTTCTGTCCTTCACCTACAAATGCTTTAAAGGCCACCTTGGGTTTAATGAAGTCCTCGTCCCTGTGGTCTTCCATGTCCAGGTTGACCTGGCCTCCCCGTGACCGCTGCCTCAACTCCAGAGGAATCTCCCTGCAGCGCAGGAACAAATACGTCATGTTATCATTGTCCTTTACACAGTGAGGTACCAATACACTTTAACATGTACTATGTAGTTAAAGTATCGGAACATAAAGGGACACTGAATTTGTTTAACTTGGAAAATACGGGCAGGGAATTCTCACCCCCGTCTGATTGCCTCCAGGAAGTGGGCGTTTCCAGGATCGCTGTAGTTTCTGAGTTCACCATTGTCCAGACTGAAACCTGTCTTCCACAGTTTAAGCACAACGTGTACCTAACACACAAACATATACACATGACTAGCATTTTATTTAAAATATCACTGTATTTTTGAAAATTTCAATGGTATTTTTTTTTTTACGCATGACATGAGTTAGTGGTCGAGTGCAAGAGTGGTGTATCTGACGGTGTGTGGGTTTGTATTGAGTGGTGGAGCAAGAGAGGAAATGGTGGAGTTAAAAGAATCAAGGGCTGTAACAAGTAATAAATTACTAAATGAATCGCCAATCATTTTTGGTGATTAGATTAATAGAAATGATCCCGCAGTAAATTTCATACAAGTGGCATCACATCCAGTGTGGACACACAGACAATGTCTTGGTATAACCATTTAGTGTTGCACTCAGTTGTTCTCATTAAAACAGCCACAAATCATTTTGAGAAGATTAATGTCTAGCTCCTCTCTCACTTCCACAGCATGAAGTAAATGTGGATGTCATAATTTTTCAAAAGGGGCTGTAAAGTGCTAAAGGTATAAGAAAACGACACCACCATCAGGATCTGCACTCACATCCTGCTGACTGTTGGAGGCGTGCCTGTCTCCAGCCACATATGTGGACTCCTCCTCAGGAGCTGCTCCGAGCCTGTAACCTCCACCTGCAAACGCCTGAGTGCACAGATGACGGAGGGAGGAGGAAGTGAAGATACATTTCTTAGAAATGTCTCCAACCATTTCAGCAAAAGCATGTTTAAGTCTACACACAGTGTAAATAAATGTTCCCTTTACCTTGGCTTTGCTGGCCTCTCCTGGCCCTTTCCCGCTGCGATCTAAAGGCACAGCACCATGTTCTCTGGCGCCTTTGAACAGATCCTCCACCACTTCATTGGAGCTCTTCTTCTTCGGAGGCCCAACGATCTGCTGTCCACTGCGCTCTGACCCCCCTGCGAAAAACCTGGAGGGGAACACAGCAACTGTGGTGACTGATCATCGGTGAATTTCTCCATAAAACTCAAAATATTGGACGTAGTTCTAGATCTCTAATTGCTGTGGCAATCTGAAGGTTAGGAAGGAAATTAACCTCCTGCAAGCCAACATTCTCGTTTGCATACCACATTTTGATGTTTTGTACTTTATTTTCTTTTGAAATGCAGACATAACGTAAGCACCTGGATCTACTAACTTCTTGTTTCCACTTAGCTCTGTGTGGAAGTGCAGTCCTTCCTATTTGCAAAACTCCTCCCCTCCATTATTTCTTGGACCATAATTTGTCTCATGTTGAAAAGGTCAAGACAAACTGCATGATTTTAGCTTAAAGCCAAAAAAGTTAAGCTTATTTGTTTTCTTTGGCATTGTTAATGGTTAAACTTCTCCAGTCAGTTCAAGACAAGTGTGTGACTAATATGTTACTTTGTTTATTTTAAAAAAAAATTACAGTTAGTCAACATTATTTAATTGTGTACATCCATTAAATCAACATAATGTGCTTCTAACAATAGCAGGCACATTTAAAATCCTACAAAACCAGACAGTAAAAACCAACAGACTTCAACAGGTTCAACAGGCTAAGTAATGATAGTTCTGATGCGAACTATGATGATGATAGCGATGTGTTAATCTCACTACAATCACAGACTCGACGTTTGTACAGTACCAAACATACACTGTTAAGACATACACTGACTTAGAAGGGAAAACATATAAATGGTTCTCAATAAAGCTAAGACTTTTCTGTAGTTCAGTTTGTTTAGTGACTGCAATGTAAATGGAATAAAAGGCCTTTAGCAACCTCACACAGTGTCTCAACAACCTCCCCGCTCCAGCAGCAGAATCTGTCGATGCTGCAGAAACCTGTCCACAGTGAGTGGAGCCAACCCTAAAATAGTTTGGTGCATTCTAGACTCTCACTCCCTGACTGAGGATGTAGAGCTCAGACACAAAGCCATATCTACAGCCATATGGAACAAAAGAGACTATTAATTCAAAACAATACTCTATCACTGACACATAGTCAGCAGTGACTGCACCAAAAACCAGCTCAAGACAAGCACAATCACTGTCACTGAAAACATAGCCGTCAGCAGGGAAGCGCCTGAAAAAGTCATTTTAGCCACTCAACAAAAGACTTGCCTAATTAAATCAATGACTTTTTCCAAATATGTTTGCTGCTTTATCTCACCACAGGACAGCCTTTTATGATTAGAAACTAAAACGTTGTAAACCACTCACTATCCCGCACCCAAGTCCATAGAGAAAATCATTGTTTTAAGCTTGTAGGGACACAGGAACTGCTGGTCTACTGCTGCCTCACTTGATCGAGTATGAAACCCCTGGGCTATAGATTTCTTTGGGTTTGCCCTCACTCCCTCCCATAACCATGAACATCTATAACCCTAAACCAAATTTTATGAGGAGGAACAAAAACAAAGACAAATATTTACGGTATGGCAGAATACCTTTAGACAAATTTCCACATCAGACGCATTCTGTTAGAGTGAGAGTTTAACTTACCTTTGACCTTCCTCCTCATCACTCTCCTCCTCAGCCTCGTGCATCAGATCTCTGAAGGAGGTCACTCTGGGCTGTGTGCTGATGATAGGGATAAACACATTTTATTAACTGTATGTCACAACCCCAAACCACTGAAACTTGTTTAATCATGTGACCACATTGGCACAAAATGAATTAAAACACATTACCTTGGTCCTGCAGACCGGGACACTGAGGAGCCTCCCTCAGGCTGAGGGAGCGTCACTATGTCGTCATCAGCTCCGTCCTCAAAGAAACTGGCGAGTGCGAGCTGCGGTAAAATTCATATGACGCTGTCACAACAGCAACTTGACAGACAGCTATTCTGGGCAAGCCTCTCCCTGGTATGTCTATACACTTTTATCTCCAAAGTTTTGTGAAAACATCATTATTGGACCCAATGACCATTAAAATAATTTGTATATAGGTTAACACTAGGTGTGTGAAGTTATGAAAATGTAGTGCTGAGAGTATCAAAAACAAAACAATTGTGACTGACAACAATGATGTAATAATTTTAAGAAAGTTCTTTAATATAGTTTCTCTCGTTTCCATAGACTGTTACACATAAACAGGTAGTTCCGTCAGTCTATTAATCTACCTTAATTTAGTGCACATCTGTAAGCTTTCAAAACAATTTCTGAAAGCTACATATAGAGGAAAAAGACGGACTAATGTTACTGAAACTACAGAAACTACAATGACATTACCCCCCCAAAAAAAGCGTTATCACATGAGGTAATGTCACAAGAACATGCTACAAATGTTTAAAAATGTTACATAACTGAAAGACGATAAAATTGCAATGATACAAAAACACTAGTGAAAAGTAAACAACAATCGCAGGCTTCCCATTGTGGCACTCAGAAACAAATGACTAGGACTGTAAGATTGGTGAGCTGACACTATTTTCATATTCTCACTGACATATAGTCACATGTCAGTAATGCATATACCCATATGGAAAATTCGAAAAGATCTATTGTGTGCGTTTGTTATCGCCATGTGCCAAAAATATCATATACTGTCTCATCTCTGGTTAATAATAATATTCTGACAGATAAGATAAGAGCCCTTTATCTTATATTAGAATGTGTTGGTAAGTTGGTGAGCAGACAGAATTTAAGATACTGTGAATATCAATGATATTTCCAGATAATTCCAGACAAATATTAACAATTATGTAGGGCTGCAACAACTGGACGATCAGTCAATTATTAATTCAATTAGTCATCAACTGTTTTGATAATCTATTATCTGGCTTTAGAGTTTTGTTTTTTTTTCAGAGATCATAATTTCCAGGTTTTAGAATCAATTATGAACCATTTTGTTAGTTGCTGCTCTACAAAGATGTGAGTGAGCGATTTTTTTAATCGCCATGTGCCAAAAATATCGTGCACCATCCCATCTCCGATTAATAGTCAAGACAGCGAGTTCATTCATTGAGGTTGCAAAAATGCAAACATAACCACTCAAGGGTTTTTCTGACGGTGTCCCGTGCGTTGTTTACAACAGCTGGGTAAACTATAATCATAAGAGCCACTCAATTTCCTCTCTATTAGATTCCACAGACACGTCTTTATTCTCCTGAGCCGAAAGAAGAAAATAGACCAGTTTAAATGGGGCAACTGATTCAACGGCATTAATGGCTAACCGATTTGTTTGCCAAGTTAGCTGCGGCCAACATTAACTGTTACGTCACAAGCTATCGCGAGCTAGCGCAAGCTTAATTGACTACCGGCTCACTAGCGTTAGCCTCAAACGCAACGTCAGTCTGCTTACGAACAAGGAGAACGGAGTGTGTAACTTTAATAAAAGTACAGTCCTGTCTGCTGACTAACCGAACAGCGGGCTCGCTGTTGGTGACAGGCTGTGCTCGGGCCATTGTCACGGGGTGACTTGCACAAATTACCGGCAACATAGGGCTAGCTACCGTTAGCCGGCTAGCTACTCGTCCCCCGTGTATGTCATGTTCCCACTGTTCCCTTGCGCGCAAACGGTCACCGCATCTCCTCGGGGAGAAGACACAGAAACCACGCACCTGCAAATTCCAGCCGGCGGACTCGAGGAAAAAGCGGGCCCGCTCTTCGTCCACATCAGTGACGGCGACAAACTCCCTCACGGACTCCTCTTGGCTCGCCATTTTGATCTGCTCCTTCCGCAATTCGTCCGCTTCCACTTGAGGAAACAAACAACACACGAAGGTTCCTATGTAGTTTCAAAGCAGGGGCCACAACAACCAAAGAAACTTAGACCCACTGAATAAATCGAAAGTGATTGCTTACATGTAGACTAAAACACATATTTACCAGTTTAATCAAGAATGTGAGGGCTTTTTAAAATTATAATCGTATCTTATGGGTAACCCATGGTACCCATAAGATACGATTAGTTGCACTGTCATCAATTTGACCACTAGGTGGCAAGCCTCACACGGGTTACAAAAACACACTGACCCAGACATCATGAAGATGAAAATATGCACAAAAATGCACTTCCTCTTCTGAAACCATCTTTATGCACAGATAAGGAATCAATCCTTTAATAAGACAGACCTGCAGAGACTTCTATGGATCAGTTTTGTTGTTCTGCATGTGGCAAAATTAAGAAATGTTCAACTTACCAAGGTGGCTAAATCATCACTTTACACAATATTTTCTGGCACAGCCAGTGACATAATTTCCAGGTGGACGTCACATCACCTATTAATTTGGCCATGACAGAACACTGCTCTGCTACTTTTATAGCCACCTCCAGAACCAACCACAGTCACACCTACCATCAGGCTGTAAAGTTCCATGTACATACGAGTCCCTCTTCAATAGTAATCAAAAACTATTCGTCTAAATTTGCAGATTGTGTCTTTCGACTTGGTGCAGAGAGTGAGTAGTTTACAAAGTGTCATAAACATCATGTTTCCAGAGAGCAAGTGTTTGTGTCTCAGGCTGATTCATGGTGCAGGGGATGTCGACTATGTGTAAAGTACCTTATACAGCCAAACGTCAAAGCACCTGAAAGATTCCCTTAAGGAGTTTGCAGAGTTCCTTAAGTCTGGAATCCCGGATCTAGTGCAGAACCCCCATCTCAGGCTTCAACTGACTCAGCATTGCACATTAACAGGCATATGCATATCCAATCTCTCTTGGTACAACTGATTAGCAGACGGACAGACAGACAGACAGGCGTACGTTCCTTTCATCTGTGATGTCAAAGTTTACGTCAGAGGAATTTTTCAAAAACTATTCTTTGGTGCCCTTAAGCCTGTCCAGTGAACTTTAGGACATATACAGTCAACAGACAGACAAAAAGACAGACAGACGTTGCACTACCTTCTAATATTTTCCGACAGACTGTACACTGAAAGGTGTGATGCTGCCTTCCACAGGAAAAAGAAAGTTTCTGTCCACAGTTTTGAAATTCTTGGGTTGAAATTTGAAACACACAGTAATAACGTTTCTACTACCTTTTCTTTGTTCAAAGTCATCAAGGGACTCTTGTCTTTGATAGGCAAGTGTTTTGGACAGGCGGAACAACAGACAGAAGGACAGACAGACAGGTGTTCCTTGAATTAATAGATTATGCAGTAAGTCATTGTCACATTTCTCCTTGAAAGACAGATTGTAGAAGTTATGCCAAAGTTTTTTGTTTTAGGGTTTTCGTTGAGTTTTAGGTAATTTGTGGGTTAAAATATATTTGTACATTCCGAGTCTAGGGCCTCACATGCCTCTGGAGCTAATCAGTGGTGTCCCATTTTCACTCATGTCTGCTATGGTCTGTATAATTTTACTTACACTTGACTCTGATCATGTTTAGCAACTGAAAGGTGATAACTGAGTCAGATCTTAATCTGCGATTTCAGACGTAATCTCTGAAGTGATGCCTTTATTTATTTTTTTGACATAACTGTTCCAGTTAACATGTCTTTGATCTTATAAAGATCCACAGATGGAGAGGATATTGCCATGAGAAATACCTCGGTACTGCTGGTAAGGTGTTTGACAGTTTCTTGGTCAGATGGCACGGAGCAATAAGCACTCGACAGATTGAGAGCATCTTAATTGTTTCTGGAGGGAAAGGAGTCGATTACATTTTCATGCTTTCACTGTTGGTTGTTTGATCTTTGAGGCTAATTAATCTGAGGCAAAGTGCGAAAACCTTGTTGTCACATCACCCACCCCACGAAGCTCCCATTTGCCCTCACATGCACAGAAAGAACAAGATAAAATTGGAAAAATAAATACAGAGCACTCCACTGAGGAGTGGAGATAACAATATGCTGTTTCCTCTGTGGATGCTTAAAGCTTCAGGATCTGTGCAATGAGGCAATAGAACCTAAATTTAGGGCAAGAGAGGGAAAATACTGTTTAAACCAACAGTATTAAGAGCAAGAAAACTGCATAGAGAGAAACTGAGGAGAATATGATGGAGGACACCAATCATTTCTAATACCAGTTTTAAGCAAACGTAGACCTTAATGTAAACGAGACAGTGTTTGTTACTGAAGGTGTACTTTCTGTTGCCAGTAGGTGGCACAATGACCAGTTTTGTACATTATCATCCTGGATTAGCCCTAAATAGGAGACAAAAAAAGAACAGAGACGCATTATCTCCTAACATAGCCACTTATGTGGTTGCCATGGTAACCAGCATCATAAGAAGAAGAGGGTGGCAACTGTCTGGGCGGACGCCCGCTGCGTGGCTAGTGGTGGCCCAAAATGTGAAAATGTGTTTGTAACTAAAGATTCTGCAAAATGTATCAGATCGCCCCAAAACTCTGTCTCATTGTGAATCTCACAGATTCAGATGTGCACACCAAATCTGGTAATTTCTACACGAAAAGGCCCTCAAAAGTGCACTTAGAGAGTAAGTGAAAATGGCAACTGCAATAAAGGCAACAGTAATAAACCAGAAATATGTAGTGTAGTAATTACATACCAGAAGCTTGTCACACACCAAAACTATAACTTAGACAGAAGTAAATACTTGAGTCACAGCCATAAACTGTGATGTACTTGTATATTTTGCAAAATATTTATACTTAACTTTTTATATGCCTAACAACATTTACTTTAATCCACTACATTTCTAACTAAAATATTTTACTTTTACTCCAATAAAGGTTCAGTTAAACCCTTCATTAAGTAATTTTTTTGAAAAGATAAGAGAAATTTAGTGAGGTTGAGACGAACAGTAAATCAGGTTTAGTGAACGGTTAATTCTGCACCAGTGCAAACAGGTGTCTCCATGGATCCATTTCTACACAAAGCCTTATAAGATGTTTGCAACTATTTTTTTTTCAACCAAAAAGTGAGAATTAATCCAGAAATGGAAAAAAGAAGCAATTTTTGTCATGTCTGACTGGAGAGGAGGGAAATTGACTGGGAGAAGTCAGTATTTGTGTTTTACTAAACTATGATTCCAATTCAGGACTTCAACTAACTCTAAAGTCATTTTCTGCTGAGGTACTTCATATGTATTCAAGTGTGGCTTTCCAGGTCTTGTCACATCACCCAGACACCAGGCTGACAGCAGTGAATGTCGCCTCAGGAAACCCTGAAGGCATGTATGTGTTGCTGTGGCATACATACGTGCTTCCCATGAGACCTAAGACTGATGTTTTTACAGTGTAATATTACCACCTGTGTATTGTTACCTAACAATGACCAGTGAAATGTATGAATGTCTGAATGAAGGGTGAGAAGTTTGATCAAGGCCCTGAGAGACTTCAAAAAGAACGACACAGACGCTGCAGGGACTGATTCAAACAACCTGGTGGAAAGAATTTGGTAGAGTAAGACTATGATAGTGGCTTTTTGGTCTAGTCCTACCTTTTAACCCTTATGCAAAGTTAACTAACAATTCTTCTCCTCTAGTCCCACCTCGCAACCCTTTATGCTAAACTAAGCTAAATACCCCCTGCTTTTCTCTTACCATCTAACCTTTTGCTGAGAAAAGTAAAATATCTTCTGCTCTACTCCCACCTTCCGGCCTTTATGCTAAGCTAAGCTAAATACCTCCTACTTTAGACGTACCCTCTGAATTTTGCGCTAAGCTAATGTAAATGTCTCCTGCCTTAGTTCCACCCTCTTGTCCTACCTTCTAGCCTTTAAGCTACATTAAGCTAAATACTCAATGCTCTAATCCCAACTTCTCTTCCTTGTGCTAAGCTAGGCAAAATACTCCTTTCTGTAGTCACCTCTAGTCTAGTCTTTCTACAAAGCTAAACTACACGTATCTTGCTCTAGTCCCAGATTTAGGCTTTTATGCTAAGCTAAGCTAAATACCTCCTACTTTAGACGTACCCTCTGAATTTTGCACTAAGCTAATGTAAATGTCTCCTGCCTTAGTTCCACCCTCTTGTCCTACCTTCTAACCTTTAAGCTATATTAAGATAAATACTTAATGCTCTAACCTCAACTTCTCTTCCTTGTGCTAAGCTAGGCAAAATACTCCTTTCTGTAGTCACCTCTAGTCTAGTCTTTATACAAAGCTAAACTACACGTATCTTGCTCTAGTCCCAGATTTAGGCTTTTATGCTAAACTAAGCTAAATACCCCCTGCTTTTCTCTTACCATCTAACCTTTTGCTGAGCAAAGTAAAATATCTTCTGCTCTACTCCCACCTTCCGGCCTTTATGCTAAGCTAAGCTAAATACCTCCTACTTTAGACGTACCCTCTGAATTTTGCGCTAAGCTAATGTAAATGTCTCCTGTCTTAGTTCCACCCTCTTGTCCTACCTTCTAACCTTTAAGCTACATTAAGCTAAATACTTCTTAATGCTCTAACCCCAACTTCTCTTCCTTGTGCTAAGCTAGGCTAAATACTCCTTTCTTTAGTCACCTCTAGTCTATTCTTTGTAAAAAGCTAAACTACACGTATCTTGGTCTAGGCCCACCTTCTAACCTTTACACTAAGCTAAGCTAAATACCCCTTTTTTAGTCCCCTCTAGTCGAGCCTTTATATGAAGCTAAGCTAATGCCCTCTGCTCTAGTGCCATGGATTACACATAAAAACACACATAAAATAACCAAAATGTCAAACAATTAATTAAAAAAATACATTGTTGTATAAGTAGGAAAGGGCATTTTAATCACCTCACCTTTCCTGAACTGGTAATTATAGTGAAAGATAATTTGAAGGGTCCATTTATTTTTTGACATACGAACAAGAGACCTGTGTTCAGTATTCAGAATATCTGACCTTTTACACTTTTCAATTAGACTCAGAACAAATTCCCGTTCAGAGACACCTCATGCAGCCATGCAGGGTGAATTAACCTTCAGCTACTTGCAGGTCAATAACCAGTGCAACCTCATGACTGACGGGTCAAATGACACCTCATAAAAGAAAAACTGTGGGACAATTAGGTTAGGAACAGCTTCCACCAACGCAGACGCCCAGAAACAACCTTTTGCGTCAACCTACCCGACCTCTCTAAATCACACACACAAGTTGTGAAATCACCTCGCTCTTCTTTCCTCCCTGGGGCAACAGCGCCAAGTCATAAACAGAACCACAGCAGCGTCACTTATGTCTCCAGTGAAGGGTGGGTCTCACCCCAACCCAATCATAATTTGTCTTGTTCCAGGAAAATGTGTAACCTTTTGACTGTAATGCACTTAGGAAAGATATATAATAGAGGAAGTTCAAATAAAACATCTTATCTCCTTGTAGTAAAATGAAATGTGTGGAGTTTCTGCATGCAAATATTCAGTGAATTCTACTGAAGTATACTGGGGTTCATAACAGCAGCTTCCCTTAATTATTTTTAATGTAAAAGCTGCCATTACCCGAGGTAGATAACTACATTTGTATAATGTGTTGCTCGTCCTCCTCCTATCGCACAAGAGTCAAACTGATAATTACATCTCACTTGCCTTCAGGCAGACAGAAGCAAATAGTGGCACTGCTGTGTGTCAATGCTTTGTGTTAAAGGGATAGTTCAGCTTCTTTAAATTCTGTTGTTTGACATACTGAATGCAGACTCTGACTAAAAACATGGTAAGGGAAAGCTAAGTTTAGCCACTTAAGTAGAACTCATAAATACAATCTACAGCTCTAGATCTGTCTGTGATGCCTGTCCACCGATTTAACTTATCATCAGACAACCTTTTCGGACCACACACTAGAAATTATAAACTGCTCACTGTCCCACACCAAAGTCCATAGAGAAAAAAAGCATTGTTTTTATATTGTGAAGACACAGGGTCTCTTGCTCTACAACTGTCTTGATTGGTAATTTTCTGTTACTCAGTTTAATCCCAATGAAGGTTTTTAAACATGAAAATTACAAAACAACTCATATGAACTTACTGATGGAGACACAAGTGGATCAGCAACTCCTGTGTGCTGTGATGTTAAATTGCTGACTTTCTCTATGGGCTTTGGTGCAGGGAGTGAACACTTAATAAACGGGAGGCAAACTTCAAATGTGAACTTTCTCTTTAGATCACCAGACACCCTCAAAGAAGGCCAGGTGAAGTCAGCTGCCCCGAGGGTCACTGTCACTGAGGGGCTTTGTCCCCACCCACCAGCAGCTCCACCACAATAACAAACTGTCAAATCCTTTTCTTTCTGTTTGGATGACGGAATACCTTACATCACTCTTTAATAGGTTAAACATGGGGGGGGGGGAGTAATTGTTAAGTATTAGCAAATGGGGCTCAAAGGAAGCATTTGTGGTGTGTGTCATTCATAAGATGCTATCATGGATGTAGTCGTAAGACATGGATACGGTGCAGCCTCATAGCCTTGCAGCAAAAAAAGTCCCACCAAAAAGCATTCTCTGCAAAGACCACCATTGCAAAGGAGAAACCTGTTTGAGACAGCACTCATAAATGGCTGTGTTTTATCAGCACTGCTTGCGGGGAGATAGGCAAAGAATATGTGAATTTTTTTTCACTATTTTAGTGGTGTATGCCTGCATCCACATTCACTCCAATCCAATCTATATCCAATCCAATCCAACTTTATTTATAAAGCACTTTAAAACAACACCGTTGACCAAAGTGCTGTACACAGACATGAGGACAAACACAAAAGTAAAGCAATTTTTATAGACCAGCATCACAAACACAATTTGATTCGAAGGGCTTTAAAGCAAGTGACACGCTCTGTCCTTGGACCCTCACATCGAGTGAGGAAAAACTCAGGAGGCTCAGGAAGAGCCACAGAGGAGGGATCGGGGTCACATGATGTGACAGCTAATTCTGTCTGTGCAGCAATTAAATGCTGATCATTCTGAATCCAAAATCCTAACTATCAATCTAATTGTTTCTAGAGAAACTATAACATTTCTTACACAATCTTATCAAAGCCCTGATACTGATGCTTATGTGGTGCTTATTTCTTTAGTCTAGTACAAAGTATAGCTTCACAAGATGCTCCTTGTTGTTATTTTGACGCAGGTTGCAGCTGATCATCTGAGATTTTGGTTGAAAATCATATTATCACAAATTTATTTCTGCAATATTACAATTTTTTCAAGTAATTTTACAAATTAATTCTTTTTTTCTTTTCTTTTTTTTT
The DNA here is from genome assembly GCA_016785285.1 of Brachirus orientalis. Classification (NCBI taxonomy): domain Eukaryota; kingdom Metazoa; phylum Chordata; class Actinopteri; order Pleuronectiformes; family Soleidae; genus Brachirus; species Brachirus orientalis. The sequence continues at coordinate 2,072,628 of JAFBJR010000373.1, read as the reverse complement.
CAGTACTAAACATTTTTTCTTGACTCACAAAAGGCGAGTGATTGTCCAGGCAATATTTACTCCAGTTTTTTGCTTCAGCCCATGAGGATGTGCAACGTGAGGAGGATAAACACTGTGTGTATCAGCAGGAAGAAGGAAAAGGGAAGGGTTTTATTATCTCTGGAGCCATTATGCTGTTAATCTCCCCCATTAGTTTGTTTATTGCCGCATATCTGTTGGCGCTTCTCTGCACATGCACACACTCCAAAACTGTCTGTCTGCCTCTGAAAACCTGAAAATCTCCGTGACAGCCGACACAGACGCTCACTCGATGTAGTTAGAATAAGCAGGGCTGCAGGGACCGGAGCGGAGCCACTGACCTACATATGACAAGAATGTCAATCACACTGGATTAAATACTCTGCATATTTTGCAGCAGATCATAGAGTATATAGATCATCACAGAGCAGCACTGAGGTTGCTTTAATATTGGCCACGGGCAATACAACACTGTGACGGGGGCAACTGAAGAGGATCCAATCCATTCTCTTATTAACCCAGTGGGCAGCCATAAATCTGGTCACAACCCTCTGTAGACAGAGAGAGAGATTTATGACAACCAGCGTGCCATTTCCCCCCCTTCCCCTCTGTCATCCCTCTGCTTCCATTATTTTTATACCTTTTCCTCTTTCCTTCTCTTCCTCCTTCAAGTGTTAAGTATTGTGAAATGACTTAACTTAATCTAGCATTGCAGCAGGGGCAACAGTACAACAAACAATTAGGTGCAACAAAAAACTTAAATAATCAAAACAAAAATAAATGAATATAAGTCCATTTAATAGTTCAGGTCAAGCATATATGTTGGATAATTCTTAAAAACCTAATGTATAGCATCAGATAGTGAAGGATAGGCCTATATAAAACACAGGCTGAGTTATTTCACTTTTCACCACCAGTTTTTTTAGCCCGTCTCATACTGTGCTGCCTCGCCCCGTCACACATAAGTGACCTTTTCTCACCTTTACTGTTCAATCAATGTCTTTTTTAAAGTAGCTTAAATTCACAGCAATTGCTGCTTCAGCTTTAAAAAAAAATGACTGTGCTGATCATTTTCTTCCAAAACTCACAACAGAATGATTAAAAGGTGTATAAGTAAAGTGAATGTTGAACTGATTCAGCCAAGTTTGAATGTTGTTTCACGAACAAGAAACAATGTAACCGGTTTTCCTTTGCGTCTTCATAGAACCTGTGTAACAGTGATGGTTCAATGTCGCAAGGATAGAAATAATTTCATATAGGAATCATCTCTGTCTTCCCTCCTCCTTTCTCTTTGCTTCCCTTCTTCCTTCCCTCCTTCATTTTCTCTCTCCAATTTCTTCATGTTGTCCCTCCAGAGTCTCTCATTGCAACTGTGAGACACAAACTGACACAGCAGGTCACTCGCTTTAATTAAAGTCCGTCTGTCAGATTTACAGCAGACAGACAGACGGCAGATGAAGGCAGGGAACGATGTAGAGGTTTAAAAAAATGCTGATTATAAAGTGGAAAATGAAGTGAATTTCTTGAAGCATGCGCACTCTCAGGTCTAATTTGATTTGGGCAGTGCGGATGAATATTCAATATAGTGTGTGATTGACTTTTTAATTTAAAAAAAACCAGGGACGTTTGCTAATTAAATTATTTAAATTTAATTCACTCTTTCAGTTGAGAATGTTTCAATCTAATTTGCTCATGCAGTTTAATTAGGTTTACAGCATATTCAGGTGAAATGGCTATCATGTCGACAAGACGATTGTTTTGTTTTCAATTTATTTTGTGTTAAAAAAAGGCAACCTGAGAATAAACTGACTGTCTGTTGTCATAGCGACTATGATTCTTAGGACACTGCATTGACTTCTATTCATTTCGACATCCTAAACAAAGCATTATCCCAAAATATGAGGTCTAACTTTAACCTTCATCGAATCTTACACTTACACCCAAACATAACCAGTTCCTTAGAAATGACGTTCTGCCTCATTAGGACCAGGTTTTGGTCTCCATGGTGACTACTGGTCCTGACAAGGTCAGTGTTTATGACAGAAAAGGTCCTAAAGAGGCAACAAATACAAGAACACACACACACACAATGGTTTCCATGACTACAGAGGACATTTCATTGACTTACATTCATTTCCTGGAGACTTGCTCTAACTTTAACCATAATTATTAGTGTCCTAACCCTAACCCTGACCTTAACCTTAACCTAACCCTAACCTCAGCTCAACTCTAGGCATTTACATTATGGGGCCCCCATAATGTGATTTAGGTCCCCGCAACATAAGGGATACCAGGCACACACACACACACACAGTACATTTATATGCAGAGGTTTTTAACACACATCACTCACTGACAACACAGAGACAAGTTCAATTTAAGGCTCCGGTGTCTTGCCCAAGGACACTGCGGTACAGGGACTGCAGGAGCTGAGGACTGATCTTAATGGACGACCCACTGAACCACAGCCACCCTGAGGTATAAATAAACATGAAATCCACAAAAGGCTTTTCATGCTGACGTAACACGGGCTGCATGCACTACACTACCTTCAGTCTGCATCAAACATGTCACCATGTACATATACTGTATATTTGCACAGGTAATTTAATTGTGTGTATCGTTCAGTTGATTGATTGCCAAACGGAGCTGACAGATTCATTAGCTGTTCTCTTAGAAAAGGAATCGAAATAGCCTGGAGCTTCAAAAGAATACCTATAGTGTGTGCACCCTGTACGACAAACCTGCTTGTGACGTGGCCGATGCTGAAAACTTGGCTGCCAGTGGGGACGAGGAAAAACTTAATGTCTTAATTCCTTAACGCCACTGCTTTAACTTGCTGTCAGACAGATATTTCTGCTTCGAAACGGAAATGTGTTCACTTCTCACGTCTGCCCACCAAAGTCCATTGAGAAAGTTTGTGATTTTACATCACGGCGCACATAAGTTGTTGATCCACTGCTGCCTACATCAGTGAGTTCAAATGTGTCATTTTTGACATTTCTGTGTTCGAAATCATTTGTTCAGTTTAATCTTAGTGGCAAATACTTACCAAAGGGGGCAGCAGTAGACCAGCAGCTCCTGTGTCCTTGTTAGATTAAAATGCCGACTTTCTCAATGGACTTTGGCACAGGAGAATAAGCGGTCGAGGAACTTAATATTCAATCAGAAAATAGTTATATATAGGGTTGAAATATATTCTTAAGATATCATAGACTTAAGCAGGTGTAGGTTTTATTTGGTGAGTCTTTCGTAAAGTGGCTAAAATCAGTTTTTCCTTGGTCCTGTCCTTGTTTTTCCCACTGGCAGCCATTGTGTCTTCAGCTGGCTGCCAACACCGTCTGTGCCGTCCCACTGCACAAAACCTGCACTATGATGTTAAGCAGTACATTTTAAATGGCTACACTGATACACAAGTGCAACAATAGCAGCCACAACGGCTGTGAAATGATACTATGGATAATCCATATTCCTTTTAATGCTTATGTTTGTGCTTTGTTGTCAGCAATTGTCAACACAGAAGCTGAGGTGAGAGGCCACATGTGTTCGTTTAAGTGGTACCCAACACTTAAAAATGAGCATGTGTGTAATCATCAGTGCAATAAAGGCCTCAGGCGCTGTGAGCTGCTCTTAATGGCCACTAGACCTCAATCAGACGCAGATAAAAAGAGCCTATAAACAGAGATTAAGCAGCCTTCTGTCTCTTTGTGTGTGTTTTATTACCACACCACAGCATCCAGACATCCTCCGAAGCCCTTTCAAACCCTTTAAATGTCTAACACTGAACACACACACGCACACACACACTGAACACACACACACACACACACACACTGAACACCACATGACATTCCACTAAATGCCTCCCAGACAAACGCCCCCCTCCTCTGCTGCTTTCCAGCGTTTCCGTTGCTAGTGATGGAGAGACATGAGGGTCACCGTGGTAACCACATGCTTGGCTGGATACAGGACCTCATCTGGCTGCATGCAGGCATCTGTGCTGATGCCTGCAAGAAAAATGCCCCAGATCTCAGTTAACAATTGTCACTCTTTAGTGTCTCTGTGTCTGAGGGTGTGTACAGTAAATTACACTACTGTGTGTGTGTGTGTGTGTTTCGGGGGGAGGGGCTTTTGTGACTCCCGTCTATGCTGAATATAAGCATACAATATTAGTTTCTTTAATGGTGAATTAAAGGGATAGTTCCGGTTTTGTGAGGTATTATTGTTAGCAATACAAATTATAGCCACTTAAAGCTGGAGTGTGTAAGTTTTTTGTTGTTGTCGATGTTAGTATTCAGATTTTTTTTTTGGGTCCTAGAGAATATTAAAGATGTTATGTATTCTGTCAAGCAATACTATCAGACCTAACTGACAGAGCAGGAGCAGATGGGTACCAAAAGGTCTTCATTCTGTCAAATGAATTGTACTGAAAGAAGCAGTAAAATTAATTTCTGAAACTTATTGTGGATGCTTCTTTTTTTTTTTGTCAAACTTCAACCTTTTTACAATTGTCTCACTTTGCTAGCACAATGTGGCATAAAATGAATCATTTCCTCAAGTATGGGAATGTTGTTGGGCAACAAACACTTGTAGGTTTTATCATTATCGTGTGAACAGACATTTATTTTGTACTAGAGCTTTACTATAAGGCGCACCTGATCAAATCTATGCTTGTTTGATTTAGCAATATGGAAAGAATATAAATTCACAGTTTATGTCACCATTAGATAGCCTTTTCTGACTGGAAACATAAGTTTAAAAATTACTCACTCTCCCGCACCAAAGTCTGTAGAGAAAATCCACGTTTTTAGCTCGAGGAGACACAGAAGCCGCTGGTCTACTGCTGCATCACCTGGTAAGTTTGTGTCACTGAGGTAAAACTGAAAGAAGGATGCCAGACACCGAAATAACAAAATAACACATTTGAACTTACTGATGGAGGCAGCAGTGGCTCAACAACTCCTGTGTGCCGCAGTGTAAAATCGATGATTTTCTCTATGGACTTTGGTGTGGAGGAGTGAGCAGTTTACAAAAGCGACACACACTTCAGTTTTCAGTTAGAAGAGGCTGCCAAATGGTGAGATAAGTAGTGAGTCATACAACCATTCTTAAAAAAACTGAACTACATATTTTAGTCCAGGGTTCTTTAGTGTGTTTTTATTCATTTTTCATTTGATGTTTCATATGTCGACTTAACCAGGCTCGGCCTTTCAACACGCATGCTCTTGAGTATCGTCTTTTCATGTGAATTAAAGATTCCCTTTCCTTTCCTTTTTTATGTTTTTCATCTTGCCAGTTTTACGTTTTTATTTTTGGCTGAGAGACTTTGAATTTCTGGTTCAGTCATCACACTTTAAAGAGGCTCAGATTTTTCTTCATTTCTATGCATATGCTTATGTAAGCGACGGACATTTTATTGTTGCAGGAAGGAAAGAATACAGTGAAATGGAGAGGGAGAGAGAAAGCATTGAGCTGGAGAGACGGAGAGCGATTAACAGGATTATACAGATGCATGACAGTCACTACGGCCTCACAAATCACTCTCCTCACTGATGAATAAGTCAGCCTATTAACAAAATCAATTAATAGCTGTGCAGCTTCAGGCTCGTCGTCTGCAGTGGATCAGTGGTTATGTTTTCCCTTAAGAGCCGTGGCAAGCGATGAACACTCTCCAGCTTTAAAGTTTCTTAAAAAATGATTAAAAACTCAAAAAGTATTTTCGGCAGTGAACTACAAAAGTTGCCAAGCACAAAATGATTTATTGTCAGATCAGTAGGATTTAGCATTTCTGTCAAAGCTGGACCCACGTGGATTATATCAATATAAAAGTATACAATTTTTCTGCTGCAGTGTTTTGACCACTAACATTTTTTTTTTTTTTAAATCTGTCCCCTACAAGCATCGCAACTTTAAGGACATGCATTTTTACATCACTGGCACTATCCAATTACACCAGCATTGATCCTTAATGAAAGTGTTTTTCCTCATTCTGTGCACATGGAAGAAGTAACTCATTGAACAAAGATCAAAAAAGAAAAGCAATAATTTAAAAAAAGTAAAATTTCACAGTGAGATCCATGTGAAGGCATGAAATAAATTCCAAGGCACTCATACTTCAACTGTGTATGTACAAATGTCAAATAAAATCTCTTGAATCTTTAATGTTGAAAGCAAAATGTCCTTAAATAATACATAAAAGGTTAAAAAACTCTTAAAGCTAACGTGCCAGTTTGACTCACTAGCATCACGACTTTGACTCCTCAAATGATCCTTTAAGGTAGATGGATATTATGACGTATCATGACTGATTTTCTTATAATATATATCACTTATCACAGTATCACTGTATTTTTGTTGTATCATCACTGTTAGCCATTATATTCATGTATCGCACCGTGAGTTAATCTGTGATTTCCATCCAACGCAGACCTTTAAATTCCAGTGTGGAACCTCTATCGCCCCCTGTGGACTAGATTTTCTCCCCGTCCTCTTTTCTGCAGTAGTTCTGTAAGTTACATTTTGTTTATTTCTTCTTTTATCGAAGCATCACTTGTACAGATTTCATCCAGGAAACCTCCAGCTGTGAGGTGCAGGATGATGTTGGTGAGGGAACGCATTTTCATTATTGGACGACAATGGTGAAGTGCTGCTGAGCTTCCGGGTTTTTTTATCAGTAGAATCCCCTTGAAACGGTTGTCTGAATATTACAGACATAGACTTTGTTAGTATTTAAAAGTTACAAACTGCAGCTTTAAAGGGAAGAACAGAGAGCTGATGAAAACACATTAAGAAATAATGTGGGTTATCAGGAATATGAAGTCGAGGGTTCTTGTTCTTGAAGTAAAACTTTTTCCCTGGAGATGATGTTTCAGCCCTTCTAGGGCTTGGATGAGCATAAAAGTCTCCTGGTGGAATCATCAGTGCTTTTTATTGTGGACATAAAACACGCAAAGGGACTTTATCCAGACCACTATAATGATGGAAAAGCAAATTGTAACGAGAAAGTGGAGGAATCGGGTTGAGCTGGAAGGTTCATAGAGTTGGCAAAAGGTGTGGAATCACACAAGGACGAGACTGGAAAGAGTTTGGAATATTAACATTTTAAATGCCACCTATACGCCAATATAGAACCACAATAATATAAAAATAGACATTTTTAGAGTCTTAAATCTGCTTTGAGATAATTAATGACTCATCTTGTGTTTGGGGAAGTAAAGTATGTTGCATCCAATCAAGAGCTGTATGATTCCTGTTGATTCAGTGTTCTGCCCTGCCACAAATGGTGCTCTTCCGTTATACAGTTCTAGCACTACTCGGCTTGACTCTACTCAGTTTGGTATCAGGCATGTTGTTTCCATTACTTCATAGTACCTCCTCAAAATGGTGACGGTCAAAGCAGTTGTTTTCTTTGTCCTGAATCATTAGAATCAGTTTTATAAAAAGATGTGTTCACTGAATGGTTCAGTACTTCCTGTACGACCGGAGCACAGACTCCGTCTGACACACAGTCGCTGAACTGAAATACGGCTGAACGGGTCGTGATTGGGCTCACGATCCCTGTCTTTCAACAGTGCTGTCGCTAAATACACCAGACTCCTCTGTTAAATACGGAGATTTTAGAAATGTCTTTGTTAAATGTTGGAGATTAACGCATGTTTTCAGGATTTTTAAGTCTTTTTAACTGATCCACTGATCGGCATTGTCCGGTTTTGACTCAGTCTCTCCACGTCACGTTTTAGCAGCGGTTCAGCTCGCTTGGAACCTCGCCAGAGCAGGTACAAAAAAAAGGTCCCAGGAACCAGGTACTATCCCTGATGGAAAAACAAAAAAAAAAAGTAGTTGAGTTGAGTCATGCTAGAACTGTATAATGGAAAAGCGCCAATGCTGGGTGTCGACACCCAGTGTGCTCACAGGCTGCACCGAGAACCCGCTTGAGATCACGCACACATCCTGCCCGTGCTCTCACAGCCCACAACCACATGTCACCACCAACCAAAGGCGGCGTCCGCCGCAGCAGAGATGATGGTCAGACGTTAACGAGCCAGTGTGGCCTCCTGTCTTAAGTCCGTGAAGGTTCTCAGTCATCCACGTCATCATCACCTTCACCTCACAACTCACGCCCCTCTCTTGTCCAAACCACACCCCCATGGACCAAGAACCTGACAGAGTTTAAAAGTCCCAGACTCTCCACCAGTCAAACCGAAGTAAAGAAGCCTCTTGGATGAGAGGCGGAACGTCTTCAAGAAATTCAACTAAGTCCAGTTGCCTTTTTGTTGCTACACTTTTGGATACCATGACCTGGATGACTGGGAGTCTTCACAGACACCTTCACCTTCTCATCTCCTCTTTAACGAAAAGTGAAAACTGTTGAGTTCAAACTCGTACAAGTCCAGTCGCCGACAGCAAACTACTGAAGATATGCTTTCAAAGTTCATGAGATGATTATCTGCAGGTTATGCGAGTGCTTTTCCTCTGTGAGGTCAAACAAATCATTGCAATTCAGAGTTTCCTGAATGGTCATTAAGAACATTTCCATTTCCATTTCACTTGTAACACTTCTGTAAATCAGCTTAGACACAGCGTCTGAGGAGCAGAGCCGAGGAAGGACGTCAGCGTCAGTTACAGAGTCGTCCAGAGCGCAGAGAGCGACACCGGGCCTGTGTGAGGAGATAAGGACAAGACGGAGGAACAGTCCCACTCACACATGAAAGGGATTTTTGGAGGGTGAGACGAGACTCTCACTCCCCGGAGTCCGTCCACCCACTGTCTCACACACCTCATCCTTGTCCTCATCTTCGTCTCTCTGATTCTCAGAAAGACAAAACAAGCCCTTGGATCTCATGACTCTGTCGTCCCTCAGCCTGTCTCTCTGCCTGTCTGTCTCCCTCTTCCTGCTTTGATTTGATGAGACACCCACATGTCCGCTCCCATTTATTCTCTGCTTCACCCACAAAAGATAGACATGAGTCTCCCACAAATGCTGGAAGAGCAATAGCCTTATTCTGGAGAACAACAACAGTTGGACTTTCCCTTGGAGAAGGAGACGCATATATATGAACCAGAAATGTTGATTTGGCAGATAATGTTGAGGAGGAATAAACATTTAGTGATGAAAACCAGATTCTATAATTAATATATGAAAATATAATGTCTAATAAATGGGTTTTTTTTACCTCTTACATTCTTTTTAATGGGGGATTCCATTTTCTTTTCATCAATGTTATTATCATTTTGTATTTACTATGTACTTTCACTAACGTTTGCACACACACATATTTCTGAAAGCATTATTCTGACCACGAGTCTCTTTTTGTTTGTTTGATTTTCCATCATCTGGGGAACGTGATGCCCCACCTTCCCCTTTCCTTGTCTCTGGTTTTCTGCTGGAGCGATAGTTTCCTCCCTTCTCCCACACATCTGCGTTATCAGACAGGAAGTAGAGGAGAGTGGCTTCCTGTCCCATTTACCTCCCAGGGCAGCATAATGCTGCCAGCGCCACAAGAAAAGTCAGACTGTTTATCAAATATTCAGAGGATACGTCCAAAGAGCTCGCCAGAGCATAGCATTCATTTTTAATTTAAGGGCCATTCCGTTCCTCTGGTCTTGTGTGTGTGTGTTTGCATTAACTGTTTTATCAAGTGTTGCAGTTGCACCACTTAGAGGATACAAAATTAAATAAATCTGCCATAATCTATTTAGCTCCATATCAGGAATAAATGAGGATGAGGAATAACAATCACAGGACTGCACCTCATGGATGTTTAATGTTCATTCCTTTCATTCAGCTTCATTTTTCTATTGTTTCATTCCCTGGCTTTTATGTTGAGTTTCTTAACATTTCAAAAAGTCTTTTGATTTGTAGTGTTTTTGCTCAATTTTCACTAGTTTACTGAATCTTCTCCTTGATGTGGTTTTCATTTAGGCCTCGGTGGGTTTGTGCTGCTACGTCACTCATGTTTTTTTTTTTTGTAATTTTAATTGTTGTCTGTACCATTTATCTTGCATTTCTTATCCAAACAACGTCAAAGGTGACACTGCACACACTCGTGGCCTTAGTAAGTCACCGGCCAAGTTTGAAGCCGTACAACAGATATGTCCTAAACAGAATTGACTGGAATATTAGTTGAATGGTCCAAATAAAGACAATAACAAGTGAGCAGCAGTTATCTGGGTGGAAATGCATTGTTAATGCCAAAGAGAATAAAAAAATTAGTAACCAAATAACCATCTCTGAACACACAACACATCAGACCTTGAAGCAGATGAGCTGCAGCAGCAGATTAAGACCTCACCAGCTGCTACTCCTGCCACTTTATTAGGTATCATGTGTTGCTAATAAAGTGAGCAGGAAAGGTGCTGTTTATCTGTCTGCGATCCTGCATTTTTCAAAACATGTTCTGCCCTTTTTCTACAAACCGTGCCAGATGTTCAGGCGCACATTGTAACAGATTAACATCTGACATGCACGCAAACATGTTAATATATCTTCCCCCTAGTGTCTTTACATTTCCATAACCAGATTAAGGCCAGATGTGGCTTCAAATTGTTGGTCTGTAGGGATTCAGGGGCGTGAAGGTGCATTGTGTAAAATTTAGAATGGCTTATTGGCAGAAAGTGAATATACTACCCATTAGTTTGCTTGTATACCGTATAATAAGTTCAAAATTAACCATGTTTCTGCAGCAGCCTGAATAGACAAACTACATGGACGCCATAAACAAGCCAATAAAGAAAAAAGGAGGAAACAGGTGAGTGAGAGGAAGAGTGGCGGGAGTCATGACGCGATTGTTTACATCCTTTCTGGTATGTGAAGGCCACCATCGTTCCCTGAAAGGAGGAAGTGAGTGTAATTGACAGTTTCACCATCAGAGGTCACTAATTCTTACCCGCTGGACCTTTAAGACACAAACATATGGATGGTTTTGCAGGAACAGCTTAGACGTGCTCTCTGCTCTCATCCTCCTGAAGAATCGTCCGCCAAATGTTGCAGCTTCACAGCTACTGCATGTCAGCCATGCAGCCCACAGACTCTAATAAGCCTGTTCAGTGAACACGTAGAGGAAGACGGCGCTGCCGTTAGACAGCGCGACGTCTCTGTGTGTGGAGTCAGACTGGCTGACCTTTGAAAACATGAAGTGGAGGAGCGAGCACAGAGAAGAGAACAGGGAAGTGTCCTCAGGTTTTACTGGGAAATAAAGGGAAGTTTCATGGTGCTTTCAGAAGTTGCACAAGTGCTGCCTCACTGTCTGTGAGAACAGACAGTGGATGATGTAGACAGCAGTGTGTGTAAGATGAGCATGAATAATGGCATGCTTGTGTAATGCCTGAGGATTACCAAATACGTAGGAGAGCACAGACGCAACGACACGTTTAAATGAAAATAAAATTATCACTGCTGCACCTCAGCTGTAACTGCAACTTTTATGTGTTTTTTTCTCTCTTTTGCCTTGCTATTTAAATGTTTTTATTGTGTTTTATTATGTCTTCTATATCTTTGATGCTGCTACTGTTGTATTTCTCTTTCTTTTTATTGTACAGCAAACTGAAAGGCCTTGTTGTTGAAATGTGCTATACTAATAATCTTTCCTTGCCTTAAAGCTGAGAGCACAGGACTAATGCATCAAGTCAACCACACTTTTTTGCATTTAAAGCAAATTCCACAGTGGTGAGTCCACAAATTTGTGCTCTAGTGACTCTTTTTCAAAAAAGCGACAAATCCAGCTTATTTTTCTGGTGTTTTTGGAGACTTTTGTAGATTATGAAGTGAAAGCACTTAACATTTTACTTTTCACCTCGCAAAACCGCCACTGGCTGATCCGTAATTGTAAAATTTTCTTTAAGGCCAAACTATTTATCATAATTTTTCTCACGTCTTCTTTGTTTGTGTTGTCTATTTTTGGTCCATTTATGTTGCTAATGTAGACTGCGCGCAATACACAAATGGTGTTTTGGGTAAAAATGTTTATGTTTTACTGTGACTTGCTGTGGGCTCTTAAGTGGACCATAAGGTTAAAAACCAAACCAGACTTAAGAAAACAAAGCTAAAAAACCTAGTACAGCATAACAAAAGACTCCTCTAACAAAATCCACATCAGCTGGAATCTATGATATCTTAAGAATATGTTTTCCACTTTATCTTTTCTTTAGACAGCATTCTATATGACTGGAAACTCAAGTTTGTGTTGCTCTGTAAACCACTCACTGCCCCACACCAAAGTCCACAGAGAAAATCAATGATTTTACATCACTGCACACAGAAGTTGTTGACCTGCAGCTGCCTCATCAGTAAACAAATATGTGTTATATAATGACATTCTGTGTTTCAACTACATTTTTCAGCTTTACATAACTGACACAAACTTACCACACGAGGCAGCAGTAGACCAGCCGCTCCTGTGTCCCTGCAGGCTAAAAACGCTGATTTCCTTCATGGACTTTGGTGCAGGAGAGCAAGCGGCTTACAAACCTTGGTTTCCATTCAGAAAATGCTGTGTACCTGTGAGATAAAGTTGAAAACACACATAGAAATTATTAGATGAGCCTAAATTATTTATTATTTATTATCAAGGCAGGGGGCGCTCTGATTAAGTGACATTCAAACACTTCAAAAAAAAAAAAAAACCTTAACTATCACTTTAAAACGTGAACAGTGTGAGACGACTCTGTGGAACCAGCAGCCTTTATTTTCCTACAGTTTGACTTATGTAACGAGTGTTTTTCAAAAATGTAACAGTACCTTGACAATAGACAAAACAAGACTTAAATCATCCGACTGGAGTCATGAAAGTGTCACAACTCAAGGATATTCCGGAAATAAACATTACTGTCAAGCTGTCTCCACTTACTCCTTCAGCAAATCTGTGCAAAGAACAGAGATCTCCAGAATTAACAGTGGGCTAAATGAGTAAATAAGGTGATTCATTTGGTCTTTTGCGTGTTACTGATCAATAACTCCATAATAACCCTTCAGTGTAGCATAAATCAAGTGATTTATAGAGAGAGAGATGAAAAGGGCTGACAGAAGCTTTCCCTCAGGTGCCGACCCTGACCCTGACCCTGACCCTGACCCCTGAAGACATTTTTACAACTGACAGATCGACTCAAACAATATCCAGTCTGTGTATGTGCCTGTGTGTGTACCTTGTATTCACATTATGATGACTTGTCTTCCTTATGGGGACAAAAATATAGTCTCTGTAACACAGATTACTACATTTTAAGGTGAAGAGGTTAGGGTTAGGGGTTAGAGGTCAGGGTTAGAGTTAGGGCGCTAGTAATTATGGTTAAGGTTGGAGCAAGTCTCCAGGAAATGAATGAAAGTGTCCTCTGAAGTCATGGAAACAGTGTGTGTGTGTGTGTGTGTGTGTTGGAGTGGTGGTATTTAGCGCCGACACAAACTGCCACAGGATCCGATCTCCGTCGTGGCTTTAGTGACGTGGGAATACGATAGTGGGAGCAGAGAGGACAAGGCCCTGCAGTGTGCAGTGGATGACAACATGACAGACTGTAATAGCATGTATTAAGCCTTGAGTGGGAACAGAAACCAACACTCTGTGATATTAGCTCTCTTTTTGCCAGGAGGGGAAAATACAAGCAGCAGAAACACATTACACAAATACAGACCAAAAGGCCACTAACACACAGATGGAAAGACACACACACGCATGCACACGCACACACCTGTGGACACAGACACTCTCTTTGCAGTGAAATTCCACACCAGCCCTCTGCTCTGCCTCAGGTTACACTGTGATACATGAACAGGAGCTTCTGCATTTCACTGATTGAACCTGCCTTAGAAAAACAAAAGCACGAAACACACGTCCCGGCTGGAACTTTTTGTCTTTTTTTAACGAGGGAGACGAGTAAATTACAAGTCGACAACAGTATATAATGAACTTTGTGTCGTCTATTTGAACTCTGACGGACGTTTCAGCGTGAAAAGTGCCCGCTGTCAAATAAATCTCTGCGAGAGGCTTCGATTAAAATGATCAAAAATATGGATCTAACACAGGACACGTGCTGACAACTGCGCTAAGTGTTTGTTAATATTGTTCATTTTGCATTATTCTTGGATGGCTGGCAACGTTTTTTGATACTATATGTTCTTGTATTATTGACTCCACACCTCATATTAACATGTGAAAACACCAAATATTTAATCTGATTTGACCCGGTCCCAGTTTAAAATGTTTTCACTTTAGCTCTGAATGCATCCAGTGCAACCCCAGTTCACAAAATGCCCCTGTCCGTCAGGGTTTGTACAGAATTTACAACGTAAAGGCTCCGTTATCAAACCTGCTTGTTTGACACGCATGTAGAGAGGTCACAGAGGTCACCATTTTGGTCATTTTGAAATCCTAACTCGGGGCACGTGAGGCTGCTCACAGTGTCTGATTTGGAAATCTGAGTTCAGGGAACTCGGAAAGTGTTTGAGGAGGAATTATGTTAACTATGAATATAAATACACAACTAAAACTCATGAAACTGAAGACTGGAGAGAGTCTTTACTTCACTGTTGGAATTTTATTTCCTAACATATATAATGAGTGAAGAAAAGAAACGCTTGCATTACGAGGACTTTAAATACTTTTAGGCTTTAAATATATGCACATTTCACTGCATTTTTTTAAAATGAGGTAATGAAACTGATATTGCGGCTCCTTTTTTTTTAGAAACAACTGAATTCCATACGATCATAGGGTTCAAGTGAAAGGCTGCGCAGTGACTGCGTGGAGCTGACGGGGGGAATAAGAGGGAATAAGGATTAGAAGTGTGCAGGTCGGGATACATGTAAGAGGATTGGTCAGGTGTCCAACAGTCTGAGGGGGGAAACAACAGAACAGCGAGATGAACAGTCAAGCAGCTGTAAGTCTGCCATCATCATCGTCATCATCATCCTCCTCCACCCCACAGCACACAATATGAAAGCGGGTGAATGTAATCGTTACTCCAGTCACTCATTACCCTCTGACTGCTCCCGTTTCTCTGCTGTTAATGAGGAAGTTTGTAGGTCATTGGGCAGAAAACGCCTGCGTGTGTGTGTTCTGGTATTTGTTTCCCAGTGAGGACCAAAAATCGTATAAACACCTACAAAGTGAGGACATTTTGGCTGGTCCTTACTTCTTTAAAGGGCTTTTTCAAGGTTAAGACCTGGGTTTAGGGTTAGGGTTATGGTTAAGGTTAGGGTAAGGGGCTAAGGAATGTGTTATGTCTATGAGGGTCCTCACTTTGATAGGAGTGCAAACATATGTGTGTGTGTGTGTGTGTGTGTGTGAGCTGAAACACCACCCCCTCCCCCAATTCATATCCTAAACACAAAACACAAAAGATACAGTTTTGTCCAATTTTGTCCAATAAGTTTCCATTTTTGTCTGTTTTAATCCACATTTCAATCAAATTTTCAAAAGGAAATATATATTTATATATATATATATATATATGAAGTAAAATGTTTTCGTGGAACTGGAGCACTTTTGATAGATAATTACCTCAATATTTAAATATGTGATATCAGAATAGAATAGAATAGAATAGAATAGAATAGAATAGAATAGAATAGAATAACCAACACCTCTGCAAGCTAAATGCAATTATGTGAATACAAATTATTAGACATTATACTGTAAACTTAAAGCTGGAATAGAAACGGCCTTTGTCTTAAATCTATGCCAAAACTAATTAAATAGTGTAATGGTGATTGAAAAAATAAATAAATAAATTTAAAAAAAAGGAGAATAAAAATAAAAACTTAAAAAACTCTCTCATAGAGCTTACTTTGAGAACCACAGCACTAATTGAGATTTTGGGTTGGTCGGATTAACCCGTGCACACGTCGTTGATGGTGCACGGACGTGACAGTGACGCTGTGATTGGCTGGAACGGAGAAAAACTAAATCCACTTCACTGCAGCTGTTAAAATAAACAGTGCTTTTTTTTATTTTTCTGTTGGCAGAGAACAAGCAACAGAGGAAACTGGGTTTGGTCTCCCACTGAGACAAAAACTGAGGGAAATGTTTCTGCTTCAAAGTCAATATGTAGATGTCAGTGATTCAATCAGATACACACACTGATACTGGTTTCCATGACTTCAGAGGACATTACATTGACTTACATTCATTTCCTTGGAGACTTACTCTAACCTTAACCATAATTATTAGTGTCCTAAACCTAACTCTGACCTCTAACCTCAACCTAACTTTAAAAAACATGTCTTCACCTTAAAATGTAGTAATTTTTGTCCCCATAATGTGAATGTGTAAACCAATGTAGGTCCCCACAACATAAGGAATACCAGCTACACACACACACACACACACACACACAGTGAGTCACATGATAAACATGAGTATACACATTCCTCACATTGTCAACGCTCCTTTTTTTTTATTTTCATTTTGTGGAAAAAGTCTTTAGACGGTGAATCCTGAGACCCGTCTTTTCATTTTCCTGTAAAACAAAGACAATGGAAGCCTTTTTTTTTTCCCCATCCTTTCTTTTTCTCTTATCTCTTTAATCCTCTTTTCTGTGAACAGACGTCATCCATGTCTTTTCTTTCCCGCTCAGCTTTCTCACCTCTCAGCCTGATATACATGAGTGTTTTTGTCTCGTGTCAGTGTTTTCACACATGATTGTCGCGATTTTTTGTTTTGTCTATTCATCCCTTCTGTTGATTTACAGCCACATTATTCTGTTTTTTTCCTCTCTCTCTCTCTCTCTCTCTCTATATATATATATATATATATATATATATATTGGGCTCAATCATTCATAAAATTCATTTTATAGTCACATTAGCGTGTTAGAAGCTTGGATCAAGATCTGTCAGCTCAGAAAATCTGATAATTTTTTACTGCTTCATGTTTCGGGGTGAACAACGATCGAGGACGGATGTAGGACATCTCACAGCCGCCCGACAGAAAGTCTGGCATGTTTGATTTTGACATTTTCGGGCAACGTCTGTGAAACCAATGAGCTGCGCACATGCAAAAGTAATGAGCGCGGACAAAGGAAATGGCAAAAGTGTGAGACTAGAATGTAGTTACTTCAAGTTGTGGGCGTGAAAGTTTGAAAGACCAACGTGTTCTCAAAACCCAACATAGCAACTATCACACACACCACTTTGGATTCCACTGTATGTTTACAGTCTTCTTGTTTTTACTCTATGTCTTGTCTTGTGTATTTATACGTTTTCTATTTATCATGAAACTTGTGCTGTCAGAAGCTGGTGAGGAACACCGTTTCACTTCAGTGTGTGTATTTTTACTAACGCCATGTGAAATGACAGTAAAGAATCTTGAATCTTCTTGAGTCAACTTGATCCGTCCCCATGGTCAGGTACCATCACGTAGTCACATCCGGCACAGATTTATGGCCTAATGTGGCAACACAACAGACCAAAAGATCATGTAGTCTGATTGTACTTATTAGCCGCTTAATTAGGTACACCTGTTCCTTATCAGCCAATCACATGTGTCACACAAAGACAAGATCAATTAAGGAGAAAGACGTGAAAATAATTTATATGAAATAAATTAGTGGGACAAATGCGTTGATCACTGCACCCACGCGTCCCAGTTCTGCTGTCGGTCAGAGCTGCCTCTGACTGAAATATAAAATGTCTTTTTCAACGTGAAACTAAAGGGTTTTTATAACTTTGGAAACCACAAAGTTCCATACACCAAACCCCATAGAGAAAATCAGTGATTTTGCATCACAGCACACAGGAGTTTTTCATCCACTGCATCGCTCCTCCGGGACTTAGATGTTTGAAATTCCTTCATTTGGATTTGAATGATTGAATGACTGTTAAATTTGAACATCATTAAAAAACAACAACACATAAAATCACAAAGCAACAAACAAAAAATATTGTTCAAAAAGGAGTAGAATGAAGCACATGCTTATCCAGTCCTCGCCCTTTTCTCTTCTTTTCCAACGTAAATCCAACTTAAATCAGGTCTATAGGATTTTCTTACACAACAAACTAGTCAGTATTGGACCATGTAACCATACTGTATAAGCTTTATTAACATCTCCCTCATCCTCTACTCTTAAATCTTAAAAAACATAGCATTTTTAAGCATTTTCTTAAATTAAAATGAAATGCACATGCTCTTCAACTCAGGACTTACATGAGCCTTTCTTTAAATTGTGTTTTCCTCTGAGGTTATATGCATCTTCTCTGACAATTAATACATTTTTAATGTAAACGATTCTCAGCTTTAAACATTATCTGAGCAGCAGTTCAGTGACACAAACCTCCCGAGTCGCCCTTCGGCTAAAATCGTCCATTTTCTCTGTGGACTTTGGTGTGGGAGAGCAAGCAGTTACAAAACTTAAGTTTCCAGGCAGAACAGACTGTGTAGCACTGAGGTGAAGCAGCGAACATATTCTTATGCTATTGTTGATGTTAGTGGGCATGTGGACTTTTTGTTAAATAGTGGACTTTTTGTTAAATGGCGAAAATCTGTTTTTTACTTTCCTTTTTTATTCAAATTCCAATCTCACTCTGTGTGTGTGTGTGTGTCCTCAGACATTTTCCAACACTTTCATGCCTCAGCTAAACAGCTGAAATACGAGCTGTGATGCCTGCTCACTTCCAGGCTGTTTTATCATCCAGCGCCTTTTGAGGCGTCGACCTCTCGTATGAAAAATTCCTGCATGAACTTTGCCTTTTTTCTTTTTTTTTTTTTTCTTTTCCTGCTCCGTTTGACCCCACAGTCACAAACACTGAGCTTTGTGGGGAAACCACACAAATGTGGTGCATACTTGTCCCCTCACCAGTGAATTCCACTGGAAAAACCACATGCATTTACATGACTGATGAGCCAAATCCAAACAACTCGTTTTTGTTTTTGTTTTCATGAAAGATATTTTGAATTTTTTGTCGAAAAAATTCTGGGGGCGAAAACCAGGGTGTTACACGTTAGCACACATTAGCAGATTGTGCTTGGCAAATGGACTGTGCACCGATGATTTACGCATTTTTCTTCTTCATCATCATCATCACCTGCAGCTACAGCTGCTTCCTCTCTCTGTTGGTATGATCTTTCTATAATTCATTTACACGTGCGTTCATGCACGCAGCCTCCGATGCATGAATCTACAACTGTCCATACACACACACACACACATGCATTGACTTCCATTCATTTGAAACAGCTTAAACAAAGTGTAACCCTTAACCAGCTAATGCCTTACCTTAACCACAACACTACCACATTTCAAAACATAACCAGGTGATCAGAAATGAGTTTTTGCCTCATTAGGACCAGGTTTTGGTCTCCATGAGGACTACTGGTCCTGACAAGGTCAGTGTTTATGGCAGAAAAGGTCCCATACAGGAAAACACACACGTGTGCTTCCAACAAACGTGCGCACAGATTCTCTGTTTACATATTTCATGAGTTACAGATGCAGGTCTGAGTCTTAATGGAAAAATGCAGCTGAATTACAAACCCCCTGGTACCATCTGGTCACGTGCAAACACAAGTTGGAAGTTATTAGTAGAACAAATCTGTGCACACACACACACGCGTACGCTCACACTGGTTTCCATGACTTCAGAGGACATTGCACTAACAGGCACAGTGTTTTCTGACTGACATGAAATGTTAAAGAGGACATTCAGTGGAAAAGCAAATGTCTGATGTTTTCTGGTGTGTCCCCGTGTCCGTCCCGTATCTAAACGTCAGTAAAGTGTCACAATAAACACTTCAGCCACTTCTGAGAAAGAAGGGCTTCTCTGTTTACCTGCGCTCGAGCAAGCGGTTTTAACTAGCACATTTGTCGTGCAACGAACCCTCCCCCAACAGCTACTCCCGGTCATGAGCGTGAACATTCAACCTGAAGAAGAAGAAGAAGAAGAAGCACCGCGGAGCAGTCAGTCAGCTGGTAGCTGGCCAATCACAAGAGACTCAGTGTTCTGGGGGGCGGGGCATTAGCTCAGAAACAGAGCGCCTGTTCAGAGGCTGGCAGAGAGCAGCAATAAGATGGCTTATTCTGAAGAGACTATGAGGTTTTTGACCATAAATATTGTTTAGTTTGTCTAAGTAGACATCAGTAATCTGGATTTTTGGTTCAAAAAGACCATTCTGTGTGACCTTTAACACAGCTCATGGGGATGACACATGGTAAAATGTAAAAGCTTCCTAAAGGTCTGGCTCTCAGCTGTGCTTTTACATCACAAAGTGAAAAACTAAAAAAAAGGCTGAATAAAATTAAAGATCGTTAATAAAGGGAGTCGAATGTTCAACAAGCACCTCTTCTTTTTCTTTATAGAGACTGTAACTATGTCAGACCATTGCTGTGTTTTTAAAGGTCCAGTTTGTCCAGTATATGATACTGATTATTGAAGTGTATAATCACTTGAAATTAAAGCACCTTTAGTTTTGTCAGCCTTATCATAAGCCTTTTTTTAAATATAATTCTGGCAGGGGCCTTGCTTTGCAGAGGCCGCCATCTTGTGCTGCCATTTTCCCTCCAGCAATTGGTTTTTGTATTGGGTGTACACAGGAGGCTAGGTAAGCTGCTTCTTCAAAACATTATATGCTTACACATCCATTCGGACCAATGTGAAAACATGGTGTCACAAGATGGCAGCATCCCTAAAGCAAGGCACTTGCCTAACGTACATTTAAAAGGCTATTCAGAAACAAAATATTTAAAAAAATACATTATGGTATGTAATATTTCTATCAATAAACCCCTTTTATTTGCTACACACTGGACCTTTAATAGTCAAATCAGATCAAGATGATTGATTTAAGTCAGGAAGACTGAATGGAAAGAAAGCAGCAGCCGTCTAACATCATTTCTCAACATTATTAACCCGAAACAGGCAGCTGAATGCATTACAGAGCAGAAATAGTTAATTTTATTCTATAAATGGTGCAGCTGCTGCAAGGCATGATGTAATTATAACAGCTAACACTCACACACACACACACACATGTACCCCCTCAGTACATGTACAGTATGTGTGGAAAACCTTTTAAGGACAGTCCCCCATTGGAGGACATAATCATCATTATCTTCCACCTCACCCATAGAAGATAATGGTGCATCTGCACATTCATGCACACGGACTCAATGGGTAAGATCTGCCCTCCTCAGTGTGCAGAAATATGTTGGGTAAAACACATCTGTCGCTGTGTTCTGTTTGTTTTGATGAGAACTGGGCCGCACATTGTTTTGGAGGGAGATTCTATCTGACATGATGTGAAATTAAACTAAATAAAACCCTCCAGTCGAGACAAATGTGACGCCACTAAACAGATGAAATAGTAAAAAAAATAAAATGAAAAAAATAAAATAAAATAAAAATAAGTTGCCTTACAACTAAAATGCATAAAACAATATGTGAAATGGTGACGATGCTTAGCTGGTCAAAACTAACAACAAATTCTGTGGAATTACACTATATAATTAGATTAAATTACGCAGATAAACACATCATTATTACTTGGCATTGTTAAACTGGATCAACAGAATCTTTCTAACAGTGAAAAGGCAGAACATTTAAGGGTGTTTTATTGCCAATGATGTTTCCAGCACACTGATAAATCAGTAAATACAGCGTCGCCATCTTAAATACCCACAACTGTTGTCGTACATTAGGTAAGTTCATCAGTGTGGCTTGTAGTATTTAAATGGTGACCCTGTATTTGGCAGAAGCCTAAGGAAGCTGACGCTCGTCTATCCTACCATCACCTCTGCCTCACTCTTTGCATCACTCTCACAACATGTGAGCAAATGAATTTAAGGCATTTTCAGCGGCGCGAAACCCACGTTAGAGAAATGTCTCCCCCGAGTCGAGCAAATCAAAACCAGAAGCCACGGACCATTACACCTTAATAATGCACTATTTCAGTTCCCTGTGCGCAAACTTTCTTTCCTGTCTTGCAAAATTCCTTGGCTCTTGCTGGCGACCTAGTTTACAGCGTGAGCCTCTGTGCCACAGAGAGTTGGTTCCTTTTGAAGATGTGTCGAGCAGCACAGCATGACGAGCAGCAGAAACCTCTCAATTAGTAAATGGCAAATTCTGAAGAATAAAGAATGTTTACTCCTCATTTAGCCACATCATTTTTTTTTCTCATGTGAGATTAGATATACTGATCTTTTCTCTGTGGTGGTATAAAATTCAGCCTCTTTTCATGACATTTCTGTATCAGTCGCATTGTTAAATGATGAAAATATGACTATATTATTATTATTATTTCCTTGCAGAATTAGAGTGTAACAAATATGATTTGACTATTAGGCTCCTCTAATAAAATCTACTCCTGCTTAAGTCTATGATATCCTAGGAATATGTTTGCTGCTTTTTTTTCTTGCTGTTGGACAGTCTTTTTCAGCTGGAAACTGGAGTTTGTGTCACTTTGCAAAGTCCATGGAGAAAATCAGTGATTTTACATACCAGCCCACAGGAGTTGTTGATCCACTGGTGTCTTTCTCAGTGAGTTCAGATTTACAAATGTGACTCAACCTTGACAAAAAGGCAGCAGGAGACCAGCCGTTCCTGTGTACCTGCAACCTAAAAACACTCATTTTCTCTATGGGGTTTGGTGCAGATTTATTTTTTGTTCTTGTGTAGTTGCAGCAAAGTGTGTCTGCTAGGATTAAGAGCGAACACTGAGGTTTGACCTATTAAAGTAACAGTCACTGGGTAAAATAACACACGCAAATAAGCCAACACAGTGAAGCATGCAAGCCAGTGAAGCAACCAAGCAGATATGTGGTACAGTAGATGCCACCGTTCCGCTCTGATGAATCTGCAAATGCACTGACACAGTTAAGTCTCTCTCACACACACACACACAAACACACAAAATCCCATGTACAACAATCGTGAAATATTAATCCAGGCTGCATAAGGCAGACTGATGAGATCATAACCTACATGTGTGGATGTTTCCCATCGGTTAACCGGGTTATTTCACATCAAAAATCAAAATCCATCATTTGTTTTACCCTCATCAATCACTGTCATCATGATTCTGTAAACACTAATGTCCGGATTTTCTACCTGTGTGATGATTTATGCAGATGAAGGAAAGGCTGTGCGCTAAAATGGAATCACTTTCTGATTGTGATGATGCTCTGGGAAACATGCATGAATGCGGAAAACCATGGCCGAGTGCAGAACGCAGATTATTCGTGGGGGAAGGGTATTTCTTTATTTAGCCACAAAAGTGCTGGAAATCATTATTTAATGACCCTGAAAATGCTCTGCCCCCATGTGGCTCCCCCTACAGCTGGGAAACGGCATTGACTGTATCAGTGTCACTGCAAGAAAAAGCTACAAACACCGTCACGAGAATGTTGTTCCTCATCCAAACGATTAGACGCGCACATTTGTTCGCAATGACGCACGACAGAGGCCTGCGAGGAAAAATAAGACGTCAGCGTCTGTTTGTGTCCTCAACAAAATCATAACTGAAATAAAAGAGAGTGAGAAGCGAACGAGCAGCCGGGGCTTTAGAGACGCCGACTCACAGAGGCAGTTTCATGGACATTAGCTCGAGCTCAAAGTGGGCTATATCATGCATTTATAATTAGAGCGTGGTTTTCACTTCATGTAAATCTCCTTGGCTCAGCGGAGAAAGAAAGAAAGAAAGAAAGAAAGAAAGAAAGAAAGGGTTGAATGTTTGTAAGAAAGTTGCAGTTGTGCATTATTTATACAATCTGAACCCTATGTGTTGAGTATTTGAGTATTTGTTACTTGTCAGGACCAGTAGTCCTCATGGAGACCAGAACCTCAGAGCAAAGTTAACTTTAACCTAAGATTAGGGTCAGACATTGACTGGCTCAGGTTAACTCAATTCAGTGTCCTCGGAAGATAAGCTGCACAAACATATGTGTGTGAGTCTACTTGTATTTATATCTTTGTGAGGTCCAAAAAAAAATGTACAAAACTTTGTGGGGACATTTTGTATTAAAATAATTTTTCAGAGTTAAGACCTGGCATTATATATCTACGATGTGTCCTCGCTAAGAGATAAAAAACAGTTTGTGTGTGTGTGTGTGCTCATTTATGTTACCTCTTTGGGACAATTTTGGGTATAAAACCTAATTTTTTTCAGGAAAGAAATCCTCATGGATACAAAAACCTGGTCCTGATGAGGAAGAACCTTATGCCCGACACTCTGGTTAAAGTTCAAACTAAGACATGCATTATGGTTAGGGTTATATTTATAAAAGTAAGCCTGTGCAAATGACTGGATGTCAGTGCAGTGTCCTCAGAAGAATAGCTGTGCAAAAGCAGCTTCAGGCTGTTTCCAGACAGAGCAGGAGATTTGGGCGGAATTCATTACAAATTCTGGTCATTTTGTGGATCATGCTTCTGTCCCCTGGAGGTTTTTTTAGCCACTTTGGCGTCTCGGCAGGGAATCTCAGCTTGAATTCGACTTCGGTTGTCGCCTCTGGGAGAAAATAAAACCATCATCTACACGCCCCTATGGAGCATTCATATTCAAATCAAACATATTGTACCCAAATGACATGCATTGTGTCTATGAAACCACACTCTCGACAGAATATTTGTGTCATCTGTAAAAATAACTGGCATCAACGCTCGTCGCCTGCTCCGCGTTCACTTCTTTCCCACTGTCTAACGACAGCTGCTCGTGACAGCTTTACTGTATCAGCGAGTGCCAGCTGTGGTCCAACGGTTCATTCGGAGAGACAACTGGCACTCACACACACACGTCTAAAACACACACACACACACACACATACATGCACGTGAGGCCTCCGTGACCAATCGTCTTAATGACCCTCGTGGTAAACGAGGAGGCGATCGAGGGACAGGAGGGGCACAAAACAACGTAGCTGAAGATTCCTCAGAGAAGTTCAGCGCTAACTGACCTGCAGCAACACTTTAAAAAAAGTGAGTTTCAAAACGTTTACCCTTCAGAACTAGTTCAGAAATAATCCTGAAAATATCATGGTGTTAATCAACAAAGGCCAGACGTTTGCAAAACAGCTAAACTGCATTTTTAACTGTGTTTCCGGAGCAACATGCAGGTGTTTTCCTCACATTATGATTATGTTTGTTTCTTACACTTAAGTCTCCACCGAATAGGACCAAAGTAACCCTTCCCACCCATTCCATTTCTGGCACCCTTCCTTTGAGGTACCAGCGTAAAATGGTACGGGTTGTTGTGTACAAAGTCGCCGTTCACTGTCATCGCACCGGTTTAACGTCAAGCTCCACACCGCGCCTGTCAAGTTAAGGTACTGTTTTCACATGAAACACAAGCCCAATTCAGGGTTTACCATTCCAAACCATTCCATACTGTACCATACTGAACCGTACCATGATGGAAACATGGCAAAAGTAACATTATACTGAAGAATATGAGGACAGATGGAGGTGCTGTCTGATTTGTTTGGATTTTTTTGCTTTTACATTGTCTTTCAAAAGTGACCCACGTCTGAATTCTACATTTACACTGGTTAACACTTGGGGAGACCCACAGGGTGGACTTGACCTCTGACCTGGAGATGGTTGAAAGGCTGTTATTTTGAAATCCTTGCCATAAAGTCTTCAAATTCACTGACTCGTCCTCAGTCATGTGATTGTGTCCACATGTGCTTATTGTTTAAGTACGTACAGTAGGAGTCACATTGAAATGCATGTCCAGTATCTGATTCACATCTGATTTATTTCCACATGTGAATGAAGCCTGAACCAGATCTGATGACATCTGCTTTTTCTTCCGGCTCACACCTTCATGACTCATATGTGAGAGCATTGGGTCACTTGCATCACACAGTGGAAATGCAGTCCTTAAAAACAGCAGTTGATAGATCAGGTCACACGTGTGGCCTCCAAAAACTCACTCGCCTCTTTACCTTGTCCTCAGTTGTGTTACGCAGGTTTAAGTTAATCTTAACTTAATCATTCTCATCACTGTTTATGTTTTGCCATCTTAATTTGGCCTAATATTCACCTTTTGTGTCTTTCGTTTCAGTTACCTGTGATGATGAGAGGCTTCTTCCTGGTTCAGCTGAAGGTGTGGCAGAGGACACCTGAATGCTGGAGTCAGCTGACTGGGCTGCACCACTTGGTGCCATGTCATGGGGGGGGATTGAGTTTAGTCATTTTTGGGTTGAGCATCCATTTTGTTTCACCTTGTGAATTCTTTGGTTTGGACACAACAATAAAGGTTTTCTTCTGTTTTTCTTGTTTTGGATTAAATAAGTAAGGAGATTATTGTTGTTTTTTAGGTTTCGTCAGGTTGTTAGATTGTAGTGGGTCAGTAAAAAAAACACCTATAAGATGGTAGTTTATTCCTGTTAATTCTCTCAACCACGCTACACACCAATAGGTGGCAGTAATGCAGCTATACACAAATTCTTATGCCCCAAATAAATCCAATGAAGAAGAAGGTTGTCGTGATTCTATTTACATCGGAACTCTTAAGTCAGTTCGAGTTGAAAAAATCGGAAGCACAAATGTATCTTGGGCTAGTCATCGTTAGCAAAAAGTTTTCTTGAAATTCTAACGGGGTGCACGAGGTTTCGGGAACACCCCATAACCTCAGAAATTCCCAGTTCTGACAAGAAATGGTATATTCAGCTGCCACTTTATACATTAATTTAAGAATAATTCCATTTTGTTGACCTCTTTTGAAGACCAAGCTATTAAATTCTTTGTCAATAAAAGAAACGCAACCAAAAGCTTCCGTTTTACTGTATTTCTTGGTCCCTTGCAGCCACACACTTCCACATTCAAAGAAGAGCATGTTTTTACGGTAGCCCACAATGGACAAACTACACACCTTCTGAGTTTTGATGCTAAGTGGAAGCTGACTTTTACGCAGTGTGCCTTTAAAGACACAATTATTCAGTCTCGTGTTCCTTTTCTGGTGATGGTTGCAGCCTTAAATCCCACACATGACTTTACTTAAATTAAACCTCCCGAACACCTGGATCATAAATGACGGGAGAAACACAGTGAGTTGTTGTGGTTGTTTTTAGCAGTGGCTCGGGGCAGACTCCTCAGAGAAATCCTGCGTCTGACACATTCAGGTACACACTGAGTTTTAACGATAAACTCCTTCTCCTTTACTGGATTTAATTAGCGAACAGGAAGTTAAAAAACATCACAACATCACCAAAATCTCACCCGTCTGTTATTATTGTTTTGACTGAGAGACGCCCAGCGGCACAAAATTACTTCTTGTGCATTTAAAGGACAAGAAAATCAAACAAGCACCTCCTCCGGGATTGTTGTTTTTTTTCTTCCCCTTTTCACCATTAGTGAATTAAAGCAGCTGCGTTTTACGACAGTTCAAGCATCAAAATACTGAAGCAAATTGCCGAAAATTTCCCCAGTCCATCTTTTCTTAACTCAGAACTTCTCCGCTGCGCTCAGAATTAACTCTCAGCTCAGAGTGACGCATGTATAGTGTATTTCAGTGCGGCAAATATTTAACCAAGGGCAAAAACTTCCCTTATCTTATCGAACACACTCACTTTATCTACTGAAAAAAAGTGGGGGGGGGGAGTCTTTGTGGATGCAAATGCAGGTCAGAGGTCATCAGATACACACAGGCAGAAACAACACAAGACACACAGAGGAGACAGAAGGACTGGAGGAGCATGACTGAAGATGGTAAATGGTCTCCGTTTATGTACTGTAGATTTATTTATGTAAACGTGTGTGTTTCTGTGTGTTCCAGGCATTACTCACGTTGTAGGGACACTCATCTGTTCACACAGTTGCATTATGGGGACTAGTCTTCGCTAATGGGGACAAAAAAAAAAAATCAAGTGCCATATGTTAAGATGAAGACATGTTGTATGGTTAGGATGAGGTTAAGGTTAGTCCAGTAGTAAATATGGTTAAGGTTAGTGTAAGTCTCCAAGAAAATGAATGGAAGTCACTGTAATGTCCTCTGAAGTCATGGAAACAAGACTCTGTGTGTGTGTGTGTGTGTGTGTGTGGACTGGGTATTCCTTATGTTGTGGGGACCTAAATCTATTTACACAGTCATACACAGTTGGATTTGTTTTCCTAATGGGGACAAAAATCATAAATAATCATAATAATCCTAAAATAAATTACTATATTTTAAGGTGAAGACATGTTTTAAAGTTAGACTGAGGTTAGGGTTAGGTTAAGGTTAGGGCCGGGGTTAGGGCACCAGGAAATGAATGTAAATGAATGCAGTGTCCTCTGAAGTCATGGAAACCTGTGTGTGTGTGTGTCTGGTAAACTCCATGTTTCCTCTGATTTTCTGTGGAGCTGCTGCCCAGAGATTTTGTTTTGGCTGCAGATGGATGGTGGCTGTCTGGGTGAGATAAAGTGGCAAATATATTCTTGAGATATTACAGACTTAGGCGGGGGTATATTTTATCAGGGGAGCCTTTTTCAGTGGCTAAAATCTTTTTTTTTTTCCCTCGCGTTCTCACTGTCAGAAATGTTCTCAGTCAATGCTAACCTCAAAAAAAAAAAACTGTCCCTTTAAGTTGTGTTTATAGTGTTGGATTTTGATTTGTGTGTGTCAAAGAGCTGTTGTGTGCCACGTTGGTTCCCACGCCACAGTGGGTGCAACCCCTGCAGTCAAGAACAGATCCAGATTCTACTTCAACCATACTTCAAATAACCCAAACTATCCCTTTAAGAGTTGCATATTCATGCAAATGAACCACACTGTAAATCAAACCAGTGGTTTTACACAGGATGCAGATTTCACACATGTTTTAGTTGTCTGTGGCTTTAATTAAAAAAAAAAAAGAAAAGTCTGGTCTGAACCAAATTGGATTAGAAACTGGTCTCATTGGATTTACTCCAGACTTTTTCCATCATATTGTCTCTTCCCTGAGCTGCAGCGTCTGAACCACAGCACAAAACCCATGACTCGGCGAAAAATGTTCAAATGAAGAGCAGTGGAAAAATAATTCCGTGCTGGGTTTTTGGACAGAGCGCCTCCTGACTGCAGGCTGTGCTGCTGGAGACTCAAGACTCGTGTGCTCATTTGCACAAAAGTCAAACGTGTCATTAAACTCGCTTCAACTGCTGCACGTGAGTTTTGACATTTCACAGTGGAAATGCTCAGCTGGATTCTTCACTAAACGTAAAACCTTTTCATTCAGACACACAGAAGGAATTTCCCTCTTTTTCTGCATTCTTTCACTGCATGTTTTATTGGATGTTTTTGTAAATAATTTCTGCTTCTTATTTGTTGTTTTGCCTTGTTTTTAATTTCCTGTGTGTGTGTGTTTGTGTGTGTGTGTGTGTGTGTGTGTGTGCGTGGTGTCCAAAGCTGACTTGATTTAGATGAACAGATAGAACGAGACAGAGATGATGAGCGAGGCATTTGCTCTGCAACAACACGTTAAACTAACACAGACAGTCCAGTTATGTTTCCCACAGGACATACAGTAGGTCCCAGTGGAACACACGCACACACGCAAACGTTTGCCCAGCAGTCATAGTGAGGACACTCAGAGAAATAATGCATTCCTTAAGCCCTTACCTTAACCTTAACCATCACAACTAAGTGCCTAAAACCAAGTCTTAACCCTCAAAAGGCTATTTTAAGGCACGACAAAACATGAGGACCAGCAAAAATGTCCTCACTTTCCTAAAATGTCCTCACTTTCCCAAAACGTCCTCACTTTCCCAACATGTCCTCACTTTCCCAAAACGTCCTCACTTTCGCAACATGTCCTCACTTTCCCAAAACGTCCTCACTTTCCCAACATGTCCTCACTTTCCCAACACGTCCTCACTTTCCCAACACGTCCTTCACTTTCCCAACATGTCCTCACTTTCCCAACACGTCCTTCACTTTCCCAACATGTCCTCACTTTCCCAACATGTCCTCACTTTCCCAACACGTCCTCGCTTTCCCAACATGTCCTCACTTTCCCAACATGTCCTCACTTTCCCAACATGTCCTCACTTTCCCAACATGTCCTCACTTCTCCCTCTGGTCCTCCAAACGACACCCAAACAAGAACACTCAAATACAGACAGAAACATCCCTGCCCCAGCGCCTTAATCAGCTTATCTGCACTGAGGCTGTTCACAATCACCGTATCAGGCTTTATATATACAGTACATACACATTAGTAGTACAACTGAGAAATACACAATTTATATCTTCTAACATACACACACACTCAGGTTCACACAGCTACCCTTTACAGAACATTTGGACATTATCACTAAACTTAACCATAACCAGTTAAGGCCTAACCCAAACCTTAACTTCACCATATTCCAAATCTCAACCCTAAACTTAACCAGTTCCTCAGAAATGAGGTTCTCTCAGGTTTTTGTTTCCATGAGGACGACTGGTTCTAAGAGTCCAGATCCGATCTCATGACGCATTTAAATGCCAAGTGTGAACACCGGTGTGAACATGCGATAGTACCAGGTCTGAATGGAGCCTAAATGCCAAAGCCAAACCCTCACACAAATTTAATTCTATCCTGAAACCAAGCGTTGACCCTCAAATAGTCACTAGAAGTTATGGCGACCTGCTAAAGTGTCCTCACGATGATGGTTTTTAACGAAAATGTGTCCTCACATGATAATAAAGAGCATTTCAGCTCAGACAGACACACAACACAGCGAGTACAGGCAAAACAAACACTTTCTCTGTGTTTTTCTATCCTTATGGGGACCAAAAAAAAAAAAAAGCATACAAACCTATCTTCATGGAGACATTTTGACCTTGTGACCTTGTGGTTGACAGGTTAAAGGGCTTTTCCAGGGTTAAAGCCTGATTTTAGGGTCAGGGTTAGAATTATGTTTAATTGTAGGCATTTAGTTGTGATGGTTAAGATTAGGGCAAGATTAAGATTAGGATACAAGTGTGTGTATCTTTGTGAGGACATCTTGGTTGGTCCTCATGTTCTGTCACACCTTAAAGTGACTCTCAATTTTAGGGTTGGAGTTAGATTTAATGTTAGCTGAATGGTTAGGGTTATGGTAAGGGGAATGCATTACTGTATATAATTATCTACAGGTGTCCTCACTAAGACGTACTAGAATGTACAGTACTGGGCTTAAGTCTTAGGCCACCATTAGATGTGCTGTTTCAGCGTGACCATACTGTACAATTATTTCTCAACCACTTTATTGGAACATGTCCGGAAAATATGGAGGGACACATATGCAGTTTGAAAATAACAGAAAAAACAAACAACAAAAATGCTTCTATAATATCAAATATTTAGTGCAACCTGCATTTACACTTGAACAATAACACAACCATGGCTCTTTAAAACCTGGAATGTTATTGGTCAAACCTGTGTTTCTCCTACTATTTCATGCTAACAAATAGCTGCTGTGAAAAAGGTCTATTATACCTGGTTTACTCAAGACATGTTGGAGCATCACATACACATGTTGCACAAGTTCAACTCACTGGCAGGTTGATCATATAGTAGAAGACTGACTTTTAGTCACGTCTTTTCAATCTGAACGCCGGCGATCACAAAAGTGACATTAAAACAACAAAGCTGGTGGTGGCCTAAGACTTACGCACGCTTATTTAAAGGGATTTTTTGCGGTTAAGACCTGGTTTTGAGGTCAAGACTAGGCACTTATTTGTGATGGTTAACATTAGGGTTAGGGGCTACAGAATGCATTAGGTCTATGGTGTGTCCTCACTAAGATATAAAACAATTGTGTGTGTGTGTGTGTGTGTTCTGTCAGCATGCCAAAGCCCAGCTGATCTCTCAGTAAATATGGACATATGGTCCGTCTCCGTGGGGAGCAACAGAGACAGAGTGCATGAGACCTCGCGGGACGCGTGTTTGTCTCCCAGAGCTGAAGCCTTTTACCTTCTTTGACTCTTCAGTTGTGAGTTTGGCGAAGACACTCCGACAGTTCCACGCTTCACTTATGTAACAGTGAAATCATTAGAGGATAAGACAACAAGAGAATTATTCTGCCAGGCTGGAAAAAGTTAGTTATGTAAGTCCATGAGGGTTGGAGGGGGGGGGGATAAAACTGCAATCTTCTGTCTTTATTTTTTTATTCCATATCTACATCATAAACCACCGTTTTTTGCCATGATTTTCTGTGGAGGAAACAAAAATACGTTTAATTTTTCTCCATCTCAGCTGTACTCTTATCATTTGCTCGTGGCGTCCTGCAGACTGGGGACACAACCATGTCTAGTCTTGCTTAGTTAGACGTATCTACAGTGTTGTGGAGATAGAACATGGAGCTCTGACTGCACCATTATCACTCTGCTTTAAATCCTTATAAAAAAAAGGAATGCAGACCTGCCTGGAAGCAAAAGAACTTTTGATTTGCAGAAAAGAAATAGTGAGGAAAAGAGCATGTGAAGAAGCCACAACTCGTGCCTGAGGTTCTGTGCAAGAACCAGCGGGACACAATGACACAAGGAGAAAATAAATAAAATAAAATCAACACTAGTTTAAGTCCACAATATGTTAAGATTTTTTTTTTTACTAGAAACTGAAGTTTGTGCCACTTCGTAAACCGTTCACTCTCCCACACCAAATTCCATAGAGAAAATAAGCGATTTTACATCATAGCACACAGGATTTGTTGACCCACTGCTGCCTCCATCACTAAGTTTGAACGTGCAATTTTGTGACTTTGGTTTTTTAAACCACTTTGTTCGGATTAATCTAAGTGACACAAACTGAGCAAACATGGCACCAGTTGACCAGCAGGCTTTGTGTCCACATGAGCTAAAATGACTGATTTTCTTTATGGGCTTTGGTGCAGGAGAGAGATGAAAAGAAAAATGTTTTTTTTTCCCTTAAAATATTTTCAGAGGACTTTTTATGTTATGTGTTGAAAATAAATGAAGTTTTTATGACAAACTGGAGAGACGTACAGCGCTAAAGCAGAGACAACAGCGTTGTTGAACAAATATTGATGGACAAATATTCTCTTCTTCTTCTAATATTCATTTCCGGGAGGCTGGATACTCAGAGGTGTAACGCTGCCCCCAACTGTTCAAAGTTCCCAATCACATATTTTATTTTCCCATTGTGGGCGTGGCTTTGACCAGAGGGCTGATGGGAGGGGGCGGGACTTACCAGTCGCATTTTGACGGTGTTTAAATAAGAAATGCAGGAGACATTTGGTGAATTTTGTGGCTTTGAAAACACGTTTACATTAAGATCATAGGACATTACAATAAAATAAATGCAAAACAATGTACATAAGTTAAAAGCTGTATGCTTCTTTAAACAGGTAAAGTTCCCAGTTGTGATTGTCGCTGATAGGTTTGAGGCAATTTGAAGAGAAGCACGACTGTAAATCCTTTAAGCAGTTGGAGAGGGAAGAAGGTGGGAGAGTGGAGTTACACATGGAAGAAGTGTACGTTATATTTAAGGGAAAATATTGCTGGGGAGGGTAAATGATGAAAGGTTGACTTACTTACCGAGACAAAACCAAAAATGCACAATAAGCAGGAACATATGAAACAGATACTGCACCAGTCACATTACAATGAGCACGTGAACCATCTATATCTCATGTCTCTCTTTCTCTCTCTCTCTCGTCTTGTTTCTACCTTCCTCACCTCACTTCGTTCCTCTTCCAGTTCTTCACTGTCAGCTGCTGGTGTCTGTATCCGTCCTCCTCCTCCTCCTCCTCACTGTTCCTGGCTGTTAATCAGAGCTGCATGGGAGATCAGGCAGCTGCTGTCACGATGCCCAGCCCCAGGCTTCGGGCAGCAATATTTATCACTCTCGGCAGCGAGCGCTCCACCGCTCCCCTCCAATCCTCTTGCCACCCACAAGCTAAAAAAACCAGTGGATATTGAGAACGTTAAATCACAGCCACGTTCCGGAAGGAGATCATGCTTTTACAGTGATGTTGTGATGTAAAGGGATTTTGATTTGTGCGGCTGCAGGGCCCGGAGGAGGCGTGAGCCTCAGTTCAGCTGTCTGAGAATCAGAAAGTCAGAAAGCACAAGTACTTTAAAAACTTCTTCTTATTTCTGCTCCTCAATTTAGGGGAGGAGGACATGAGGACAGTCGGTGTGACTGTCCTCATGTCCACCTCCACAGCATCCATGAACCCTCTGAGATGAAGATGGTTTTTATAGCAACACTGCAGCTTCGAAGCCTTTAAAGAAATTGGAATCACTCTTTAAATCTGCAGTGCGTAACTTCGGATGATGAGGATTGAGCTAATCCCAGCTGAAATAGGACAAAAGGTGCGGTCAAGCTCTGGACGGGTCAGCAGTCCATCACAGGGCCACAGACCATTCGCTCTCATGGATGGGTCACCAGTCCATCACAGGGCCACAGACCATTCACTCTCATGGACGGGTCACCAGTCCATCACAGGGCCACAGACCATTCGCTCTCATGGACGGGTCAGCAGTCCATCACAGGGCCACAGACCATTCGCTCTCATGGACGGGTCACCAGTCCATCACAGGGCCACAGACCATTCACTCTCACACCTACGGTCAATCAAGAGTGTCCAGTTAACCTCTGCATGTATTCAGACTGTGGGAGGAAAGAACCGGGATTCAAACTGCTGACCTTCTTGCTATGAGGCAACAGTGCTAGCCGCTGTTCCACCGTGTGGATCTTTTGTTGTTGATGTTTTTATTATTTTGGCTCTATTTTTTTTCTTTGTGGACAGAAACGATTGATCATTATTATGTTTACGACACACTTCATCTGAAAACAGGCCCTGTCAAGCAAAACTATCAGACCCGACTGAGGGAGCGTTTGTGTGTAAACAGCAGCAGAGCAAGGGCGGGCGGGGTCAAGAACTGCCGAACAAGTGGGTTTTTTTTAAGCAGAATTCACTTAAAATTTTCGTGGAGGTTTTTTTTGTGTTTTTAGTTACAATGTCGCTTTTGCTCCATCTGTCCACCACAAATCACTTCCTGTGTGCAGCTCAGGAATATCAGCAACATGAGATAGGCTGCGTAGTTACACAGTACAGTTTTAAGAGGATTATGCCTAAAATCTTCAGCGTCCCTCGCGTTTTCATGTTTTGGCTTAAACACACAGTACATTCCAGTAAAGTGATTCATTTCCAGTGTGAACTTCTTTCACACCCAGTCATTCATAGCTCTTTGCAACTGCGTTTTATTGAGCAGTTGCTAAATTAAATGAGGGTCTGGGTCGTTGACAGAGGAAGTGGAGGGGGAGTCTGCAGTCTGTGACACACACTGACGCAACTCCAGTATTTTACATGAGAGACTAAATAAAAGACTGCAAGTTTAAAATTGTAGTGTATGTCTGCGTGCGCGTCCATATTTTGCCATTTTAGATCATGAAGAACATGAACAAGTCAACAAAAACCATCCAAAGTGAAGCACTTCAATTATTGATGCTGAAATGAGATTTAAAGAGCCAAACACTTTAGTGTAAAACACAAAAGAAACTATTGGTAAATTCTATATTTGTCCATTTTCAATAATCAACACACTGGCTCATATATATATAAAAAATTTGGTTTTTATGTTAGATTACACATAATAAAATCTTTTTTTCTTAACTAAAACATTAATTGTCAATTATTGGGGGGGGGGGTTAATTATAAGTCGCATGTATTTAATAATTAGTTTGTAGAGTATTTAATTTTAAATATTAAAGTCAAGGCTCGTGCACCTTTTCAAAGTTTAAATTTAAGAACATTATAAGCACCTTCAAGGTCCATTTTCACAGTATTCCAGCACCAGTTTAGATATTTATACAAATATTTGACACGTTATTTTATTTTGTGATGTATAAGTGTTCCCTGGAGTAGAGTGAGGCAAAGTTTATCAGAAGGCTGAAGATGGTATAATGTTACAGGGCTGGAATAACCACCCGGGGGTCATTGTTTAGGATCAGTTTTGTGATATTTTGCCCGATCTCTGGAGTATTTTTCCTGCCAACAGTCACATGACGTCCAGAGCTCTAAAGTGAACAAGTGAAGAAGGAAAACAGTGCACAGGAAGATACTTAAACATTTTTTTATTATCATTATTATTATTATTATTATTATTATTAATTGTTTAGAATACAACCATGGTAAAGCATTTTTCTTCACTTTAACTCTTTGGGCATCCAGTGCCGGATTAAACAGCTCACTTAGTTCAGCGTCACAGCTGCTGCCGCTGTTTTCCAGCATTCTTTTGTTCGCTGCAGGTACGAGGAGGAGGAGGAGGAAGAGGAGAATCAGACAGAAAACAGCGACAGGAGACACAGAATCCTCTTGTGCTCCTGCTGCGACAAACAGGAAACAAAGTAAACGCACGACAGTGTCACCTCCAGAGCAGCAGGGCACACAGTGTTACACACACACACACACACACACGTGGCTGCTGCCTCCATTAGCTTAGCATAATCCAACACAAACTATACTGATGTGATCAGATTGCACTTAACAGCACAAAAAGACTGGAAATCAACTTTAAAAATACATTAAATTACATTTTCCAAATAAATATTGTTGGTCCATTTTTCAAGTCCTGAGACACATTAATACTAACATGGATCTGTGTTTTCCTTTCTTAACACACACATACATACATATATATATATATATGTGTGTGTGTGTGTGTGCACTTCAGTCTTCCTTTTCACCCTCACTGATTATTTCTCTGGAGGCAAAATATCTTCTCAAGCTTCACTTACGAAACCATTCCTCATCGTCTGACTCAATCTCCCGCGTCCGTGCCAAACCAAACACAGCACACGCAGAAAACTTACGTAAGCCAACACACATAACCGCGCATCAAGACGCAAATCTACAGCGTTAGTCGCGTGTGTCGACATTTACGGTCTGCAGCTGCTACCACTCTAACTGCTGAACGACCTGCGTGTACAACAACCGTGTCGTGAGGTGAAGAGGAACATTGAGATG
The DNA here is from genome assembly GCA_016785285.1 of Brachirus orientalis. NCBI lineage: Eukaryota > Metazoa > Chordata > Actinopteri > Pleuronectiformes > Soleidae > Brachirus > Brachirus orientalis. The sequence continues at coordinate 2,035,778 of JAFBJR010000373.1, read as the reverse complement.
ACGAACCGTGACGTAAATTGTATAGAGAGTAAAGTTTCAGTCACATGCTGACACAAATATTTGTGTAAAAACAGTCTAACAGCCAAAAACGATCACTGGATGTTTCACAGTATCATCGTGGTTCTTCCCTTCCTGACTCGCTCAACAGTCACTTCATTTCCAGTTGGGATTTGTGCTGCCAGCCTCGCTGCCCCACAGACAGACAGACAGACAGAGACAGACAGACAGACAGGTACTTCAATAAGTTCTCCACCTCATTCATTATCAACAATCAAAGAAGCATATCTGTAAATGACAACATCTTATATCAATGTCCACAAAAACCACAAAAACATTTTGAACTTGACGCCCTTTGTCATCAGTCTCTTTCTACTTTATGTAGCTATTTTGCATTTGTCAAACATACACAATGTCACGTTTCTTGTTTGACATATAAATTTGCTGCACAGCCGGTTTGCTTCATCTTTGACACCGATGCATATACAGTACGTGCATCAGTCCCGCCGCAGCACCATGACGCACATTCATCTTCCGGCGGTTGACGTAACAGTTTGCCATGAGCGTCTGTGGCATTCGAACCCTGCTTTTGTTAAGTTTGGACGACAGCGCTCAACATTTCTTTCCATCATCATTCAGATCAACGAAAAGAGAAGGATATAAAACCTTAAAGACTGTAAAAATATTTTCTTCTTTCTCTGACTCATTTCAGGCACTTTTGTGACCTCACACTTCACGCACGGGTTCAAATAAAAACCAAAATAAAACCACAGAGCAGAGCAACCACTGGCAATGTGGATGGTGTTCATCACCTGTTTTTCCACGGGTTCACACGTGTTCAAACATCACATGTGAACCCTCTAATTTTAGTGTGAAAGAGGCTTTAATCACCCGACCTGCCACTGTCTGACTTCTCGCTGTTTCCCAAAGTGAAATCACACTTGAGTGATCGCCATTTTCAGATGGATGTTAACGACATCCATGTTGTTGATGAGCAACAAGAGGCTCATTTTGAAGTCATGATAAATAAAAATCCATACAATCAGGAGACCGTACACTTATTTAAAACATTTTATAAAAGAATGTGTCATCGACTTATGCCAAATCTAAATAATTTCACCAAAGTTTTACACAGAGGACCTTTAAAGGAGACTATGCTGTAAAAAAAAAGGGCAGAACAATTGTTTTTTGGGTGAAGCAAAGAACTTTTTGAAGTACCCTTGTACATACACACACACACATTAAGTACCTTGATATGAGGAACAACTAATGCAAACATCACCTGGTTTCATCATTTAAATCAGTCTATTATTGCTTTCAAATACCAGTATTGCTAAACAAGATGGGAAATGTATCGTCCATCAGTTCTCGCAGGGAGGCAGTCCTGACCTGCAGCCCTCATGAAAATAAAATGACGTGTCGTTTTCGTACAAAAACGTTCTGCTTCCCTGTTCAAAGTCCCTTCAAGTCCCCGCGAGTTTATACGTTAGAGACGGCGCTGTTAGCATCTCGCGCCTGACGGATGCCGTAAAGCCACTTGATGACTCTGGCGTTCCTCTCGATGACGGAGATGCCGTACGGGACGCGTTCGCTGGCTCTTGCGGGGCCGTCCTCGTCGTCCTCATCCTCCCTCGCCCGATCAGCTTCGTCTCCACACTCCGAGCTGGGCGTGCTAACGCTGCGCAGCTTGGAGACCGACACAATGTCCGAGTTGGCTCTGGTGAAGCGCTCCACTCCACCCATTCCGTCCACCTCCTCCGGGTCCAGCCCACAGTAGTTGAAGAACCGCTCCAGGTCGGCTGTTGCACGTGAGTAGCGGTCGCTCAGGTCCGATTTGGAGCGGTGCAAGGACGGGTGCTTACGACCGGAACCCTTGGAGCTGGCGTTGGATATGCGGGTGAAAGCGGGGGAGGCTGGTGGGATCATGCCTGCTCGGACCAGCATGGGGCTGGGGGGCAGATAAGCAGGAGGGGAGGGCAGAGTCTGGATGCCGGTGTTCTGCTGAGGCTGAGCCTGTGTGGGTGGAGGCGGCGGTGGGACCTGGGGATGAGGAACCTGCCCCTGTGGAGTCTGTCTGGGCCTGATCTGGGGCTTCAGCTGGGCTCTCTGTGGCTTCCTTATCTCAGCCTGAGGCCGAACATCCACCCTGCGTACTGTCACCGAGTTTGGGGAACTGTAGGGCGCTGGAACCCCGATGCGCGGTGCTCGGGCCGGAACGGGTGGCGGACGACGGGGGAGTTCTGCCGCAGGAGTCCGGAGAATGTTATTGAGCGGGGACGACGTGCAGGAGGAGGTGGTTGAAGATGTGATGGTGCCATGATTCAAAGGTTTCAGGTTGTTAAGCAGTCGGCTGCTCCTCTCCTGCTCTGCTGACAAACTGCTGCCGATGCTCTTAGCTCCAGATGAAGGAGATGATGAGGAAGGGGAGGTAGAGGACGACGACTGGGAGCTTGGTCCGTCATGTACATCATTGATTAAATTATTCAGAATATCCAAGTTCAGAGCGGGTCCTCTTCTCCCTCCCACTCCCACTCCCTCTCTTCCTCCTCTGTTCTCGACATCCACAGGGCAGTGGGGAACTTTGCGGGCAGGAGGAGAGCTGATCTGGCACTGGAGCATCATCCCCGTAGGAATGAGAGGCTTGCGGATGATTGGTGGTTTGATGGGAGCCTGACGGGTGAGCGCCACCTGCTGGCTCTTGACGTATTTTGCCTTATCGGCCTCCAGACGCTCCACCGCGCTCAGTTTACGAGCCCCGGGCTCAGCCTGGCGACGGAAGTAATCTGGGCCCTTGTTAAGTATCCTGAAGGGCATGGCAGAGGTGAAGGGAACCCCGGCCAATCGGCCGTCTGACGGCCGCAGCGTCTCCACCGGCATCCTGGAGGAGCTGACGGAGAGAAACGAGTAAAGCTTTAATAAGGTGGCGCTTTTTTGAAACACAGTTACAAAGTAAACAATAAAATACACATATTTACAGTGGTCACATTAAACCCACAGTATGTAGATTATCTTTCTCTCAATTGAACAAAAACAAAAAGCCTAGCTTATAGGGGCACAGTGTTCATGGCCTTCAGCTCACTTCCTAATTAAGGGCTCTGCAGTGTTCCTGTTCTGTTTGTCAACAAGGCTTTTATTGTGAAATTTTGCAGAACCAACAGCTTGACTTTGAAGAGGCCTGGCATTTTGAATACAGAGGCCTTTCAAAGTTAACTATTTATGCCAATTTTCAGAGGTAAACCCCGTGTAAATCACAGCAGCAGCTCCACAAAATGGACAACATCATTTAAAAAGGTGAGTGATATATTTGCTGTTACTTTCAATATAGATGAAAAGAGTTTTGGACACATTAGCATAAATTTTACACATTTTTAGACATTTGAATGCTGAAATGTTACATAGTATAGCTTCAAAATGTAAAAACTGTGGTTTTAGAATGTGGAGTGTGGTTGAAGGAGTTCTGAAATACAGAAAGGGACAAGACCACAAACAGCTTTGTATGTTGTCTTTAAGTAATTTGAAGTAAAATCTGAATTTGACTGCAATCCAGTGTATGGATGTCGTGCAGGAAAGCATCATCGGATATGGTATGGCAGCATGATTCAGCTCCATACCAGTCTGATTTAAGGCTAAAAACAAGAACGTGGTGAAGACAGTGATAAAAGTGGTTAAAAAAAGGATAGTTTTTCCCTTCAGACCATCGTTGAAGATTCTATGATCAAACCAGCAAAAATTAGTCTAAAATAAATATTACCCATCACCTTCAGGCAGAAATTGAAGAGTGAAACTGAAACCAAATGCCTTCAGCTCTTATTTTATCCCCACAAGAATCACAAAAAACGCTGTCAGTTTAGTGGCACTTTACTCTGAGCTCACTGGTTTTTGCTTCCTTGTTTTAGCGGTGATTTGAATTTAAATGTCAGGTCTTGCCTACATTTTGCTGTATTCTTTACTTTTATATGTGTTCAATGGTAAGTACAATACTAATTTTTTTTTTTAATGTATATTCAATGAATTATACATCATTTGTACATACATCCTTTTTGTTGTCTGGCTGTGCTGTGTTTTACTCTGTAGCACTTTTCCCCCCAGGTAAAGAAATTCCCTGTGAGGACAATAAAGTATGATTGGATCTGTTTTTACAGAAAGACACATTCTCTGTCAAATGTTTTATTTAAATGATGTGCATGACAAGAGAGAAGCAAAGAGAGGGTTACTCATTAAAGCTGAGGGACTGATTGTTGTCTTGGCAATGTTTCATGTATTAGTTTGAAACAACCAGAGTGTTGTGAGTATGAGGAGGTGGATGGTGAACTGAAGGAGATGTGGCTGAACGATCATTGTCTTATAAGCTTAAGAAAAGACTTCTTTTGTATTCTCTTTTCTTCCCACTCTCCTCCCCCCTTCCTCCCAGTCCTGCACCCTCACTCCCAAAACCCCTTTAACTTCCTTACCGGTGACTCTGCTGCTGCTGCTGCTACTGCTGCTGCTGCTGCTGCTGCTGCTGCTGCTGCTGCTGCTCTCACTTCTCTCCCTTCTCCTTCCTCCTTTCTTCTCCGTCGCCTTTCTTGCTCTTTTATCCTTCCTTTTTACCAAGTGTGGCCTCAGTGAAAAGCTACTTGTCGGACAGGGTCAGCCGGGGTCAAATTCCACATCGGGTCCTGCCAGACCACATCTATTAGCTCAGCACTGACCCAGAAGGGGGTTAAGGCCGAGGATCGAGGTCAGCGGTCAGCCACAGTGCAGCTGATCTGATGGAAGCTCTTTAACCCAAAATGCGGGTCTGGTCAATAACGATCCCCGTCACAATGTCCGTGCACTTCAGCCTCCGTCCAGCTGTGGTCACGGAACTATCCCCACAGTCCTGGTCCTGGAGAGAGTTCAAAAGCAGACGAGTCCAAGTCAGATAACAGGAGAAATCATGTGTCGTCCATGTCATGAACAAATACATCCACACACACACAAACACACTCTCTCTCTCACACACACACACACACAGACACACTTCTCTGTGACTGACAGTCTGGGACTCTCTTCAACACTGAAGTGAAGCAGACGGGACAGGCTTTAATATCACGGCTGGCTCCTCCCAGCCGGCCAATCACACGTCAGGACAGGAGCCCCAGAGGAGCACGGGAGGCGGGTTGGTGGGCGGGAGGCATGCAAGCATTGGTCCACCACGAAAGGGATCCTGACCAATCGGACCCCCTCCCCCCCTCTGAGCGCAACAAAACACTGAGGCAGAGTTTTCATTCAAATGAAAATTCTGTGAAAAGGGAGTAAGGGGGGAGAGGGAGGAGGGGGGTGACAACGGGCAAAACAGCTGCAATTTTTACATGGACTTGCATCGAGCTCAGCGGGACGCTTCGACAACAGTGAAAAACACTGAAAGGCTACACAACTGTTCACCTCCTCCAAGTCTTTGTCTCGGTCAGAGTGTGGACACAGGATTATCTCAGTCGCAGTTTGGCTTTCACTTCAATTCAACCTTTTACCCACTGCTTGAAATGCAGTGATCACAGTGAAAACCAAGCAAATACAGAAAACAAAGACAGTTTCTACCTCATTTAAAGCGCACTGTGGAACATTTAAGAGGGTTTATTGGCAGACATTGAATAAACTACTCATGTTAGTATAAGTGTATAATCGCTTTAAAAATAAAAGCCATTTTGTTTCCGTAGCCTTATCATCCTTTCAAATGTACTTTAGGCAAGGGCCTTGCTTTGCAGAGGCCGCCATCTTGCGATTTTTTCCTGATATGTGAAGGCCACCGCAGATATCTGACATGCTTGGAAAGGGAGGGGTGAGCAGAGGAGTCCTGCATTTGTCCCAATCTGCGTTCTCACCATTAGATGTCTGTGTATAGTGATACATGCAATGTAAAGGATTTCTTTGAAATTTTACATTTTTATCCCTCAGATCTTTTTTCTTTGTCACATTTGAAATACAGCATCGAATGTCTTCATCCAAACAAAGCGCCTAAAACGACTCAAAATGCTGCAGTACATATGCCCAGCCTCAATGTGGCGCTATAACAACGCTGCACCAAAAAGACAAACCTTTTTAAATAAAGCTTTATTCACTAATCTGTCCACAACAATAAGGCATAAGTTGCTGGACAGGACAGGTTTAAAAAAATTAAAAAAAATATTAAGCTACAATGTACACAATCACAGAAACAGAGACAGAATGAAGAAAGTAAAAGTTGTCATAAAGCGGACAGACCACAAAATCTCCGAACACAAGAGGAGGAGGATGACAACAATGCAGACAAGTGACAGTGAATGCAAGAGTAAGACAGAGGTGGGACTATGACATCATTGTTTGTCCCAAAAATAGTGTATTGTTGTCTACATAAAAATGCAAGGGTGGCATTTTGAGAATTTTCCACTCTGGGGCCTGTTTGCAAAATATACAGTTTCAAGGCTCCTAAAACTCAGTTTCTGTGTGGATGAAATGCAGATATGATTAAGAAACGTCGGTGGATTCACCTAGACCCGTTTTTGTGTGGACAGCCCCTAAGTATAGTCTCGTCTTATCCGTAGTGTTCATCTAAATTCACATGAGCTCCAAATTCCCTGAAAGAAAAAACACTTTTTTTTTTCCTCTTCATCCTCCCCACAACACTCCTCCACCCTTCACCCTCGCTCATTCTTCCCTCCGTTTACAACATTTCACTCCAGGGTTACATCACTCCCAGAGAGTCAGGAGGCTCCACTTCTCCCCTCTCCTCCTCCTCCTCCTCCTCCTCACCTCACCTCACCTCCACCTCTAACAGATCCAGCCACACATTTTTAATTAGTCTTTTTATAGCCGTCTTCATTTGCTGCATCCTTAAACTTGTGATCATGTTTTCTCCTCTCTTCCTCTTCCTCTCTCTCATCCTCAAACAGCAGACTGAGCAAAAGCAACCATGACAGCTTATACTTGGACACACACACACACACACACACACACGCACACACACACTTTAAGGTACAAGAGCAGAGCTGAGATACACACACATTACTTTCATCTTTGCCCTGTGACAAACAAAAGGTTGGTTTAAAATAGTTCAGCTTAAATTAAACCCATTTGCATCACAGAAAATAAGGATTCACGAGCCTCATGATACCAAAGGCCTTCAAGAAAATCCCTGTGGAATAGATTCAGGCCGCAGAGGAGTAAAAGAAAAAAAAGATTATGGAAAGACTGGAGGCAGAAGAAAGGGAGGAAAAGGTTTCATCTTAAAGGGCAAAGACAGAAGCGTTTGTTCACTAAGTTTCAGTGAGAGGAGAGCAGCATGTCTGTAGATGAGTCAAACAGAGGATGATGATGATGATGATGATCACAGATGGGAAATTTGAGACAGCGAAAAAAGAGCTTAATGATCTGAAGATGAGGATGATGAGCGATGGACACACACACAAAGAGAAACACAGTAATCTACAAATCATCCAAGGCAAGTTGATTTCTTTCCAACTCCACACTAACTCATCAATGCCCTTAAATAAACACACCTTGGGATAGTTTGGGATTTTTTTGCAGTGTGGCTGTATGAAGCACTGACTCACACCCGTTTTCCTCCCTGTACTGGAAACCAGCTTGACACACAGATGCTCATTCTCAGTAAACTTCCATGAGAGTTCAACAGGAACCAAAAGGAAAAACTGATTTCGGCCACTTAACAAAAGTCCCAACTAATGAACTGATGAAATCTAGACTCACTTATCTCTTAAGCATATGTTTGATGCCTTATCTTACCCATTAGACAGCTTTTCACTACTGCAAACCTAAATTTGTAAACTGCTCACTCTCACGCAGCAGCCCATAGAGAAAATAACCAATTTTAGCTTGCAAAGAAACATGAGCTGTAAATCTCCTGCTGCCTCATTAGTTAAGCCTGTGTCACTTGGTCTCATCTGAACGCACAATTTCAAACACCAAAGTCACAAAATAACACATTTGAACTTACTAATGAATGCAGCAGTGGATCAACAACTACTGCGCGCTGTGATGTAAAATCGCTGATTTTCTCTATGGACTTCGGTGCGGGGGAGAAAGCAGTTTACAAAGTGACACAAAATTCAGTTTCCAGCCTGAAAATGAAATTAAAAAATGGACCACTGACTCTAAACACATACTCAGCTGCACAGGGAATATCTGAAATCGTTTATGTTAATGGAGCACTCCATCAACAAGTAGTTACACCACATGCCACTGTAACCTCACTGTCTGTAGTTCAGATAAAGGAACATTTGTTTCATGCTCCCTCTCCCCCAAGCTCTCAACTTAAAGGAATTATTAAACAATTATGTAATTATTCTTTTACTGATTCTGTTTCATTTAGTTTTTTCCTTTTTCATAATATATTGCTGTTTTTTTTTTTGTTTTTTTTTTTGCTTTTCTTCAATGATGTATTTACATATTCATTCATCAGGAAAAATTGCCTACTGCCCAGCCTAGAAGCTATAGGTAATTATAGAAATGGTTGTATACACTGAGAGTCCATTCATATAAATATCCTATACAGAAAGACTTTACCAGAAACTGTCTGGTCACAGTCAGAAACCTCAGCTACCACAGGTTTCCAATGCCTTGCCCTTGTCATTACCCTTACAAAGACTGCTCCTGAAAAATACCCACATCTTTTTAGGTCAATATTTAGCATCTTTTCATGTCCACAAAAAGACCAGTGGGCAGACTTTGTCATTTGGTTGCACGGAAATGACACAAGTACTTTGACAGAAGTCCCAATGTAATGTGTCACGGCCTGAATAGTATCCACACACCTGGTCACTCGCATATCAAAGAAAAAGGCTGATGGTGCAACCATGTATTAAGTCTACAATATCTACAACAGCCTTTTTGCCCTGAAAACCCTATTTATTTGTCACTGCACTCCCAACACCAATGTCCATAGAGAAAATCTGTGATTTTACATCAAGGCACTCAGGAGTTGTTGATCCACGGTTGCGTCCACCAGTAAGTTTCAGTTGTGTTATTTGGTGACTTTAGTGTGTGAAATCCTTTGTTAAAGTGTACTTAATACGCCTAAAGTTACCAAACAAGGCAGCAGTAGACCAACTCATGTGTCCCACTAAGCTAAAAACACTTATTTTTTGTACGGACTTTGGTGTGGAGAGTGAGTGGCTTCCAAAATTCAGTTTCCATCTGCAAAAGACTTTCAAACTGTGAGATAAAGCTGTAAACATATTGTTAGGATAGTATAGACTTACACAGGCTTACTTTATTCAGAGATCCTTTGCAAAGTGGCTAAAAACACTTGTTTCCTGATCGTTTGCAGCGCTCACAGCGCAGTCAGAAAACCTGAACTATTACTTAACCAGGCAAGAGCTGTGTCCCACACAGATGCACAAAGACCCCTGTCACATGCAGTGTTTACACTGATAAACTTTACAAAGCTGCTCAGCTACAGCGTGCCAATCAGAGGGGCTACGTCTCTGACGCCCACTTTCACACCAGAATCGATCAGGCCCCGTTATTATCTCCAATGATGACCTACAGGCAGAACGACAACTGTGGCTTATTCTGTGTTTGTACCTTTTTTTTTTTTACACAAAACAGCAAGGTGGAATAAGGAAGCAACAGGTACAAATATATATATTAAAAAACAAAAACCTTGAAGCATGTGTGACAAATGGAGAACTGGAAAGATTTTGAACAACAATAATTGTTATCAGTGAGTCAATCATCGACAAGAAAGTGAACAAACACTACAGGGTTTGTTCAAGGTTTGTAATATGTGATTGAAAACCTGGCATTGAGAAGGGCCTTCTGTCCCACATAAATCTCAAGTCTGAAAAAACAGCAGCACCTCTCATTTATCTCGTCAGTGCACAGGGCCAGACGGAGAAACGCAAAGGCTGCTGCGGAGCTAAAGCATTTGTGAACACTGAACAGTGTGTGTCTGTGTGTGCAAGTTAGCAGCAACTTCCCAGGGAAACGAAAACATCCCCTTCAGCCGAACATCCCCTTGTTTTTCTAACTTTCCACCTCTTTTTTTTTTTACTTTCCGTTCATGTTCTGTGCTGCAGCACTTACACAAACAGCTGATGTGTCCACGAGCGACGAGTGCACCACAGGCTCCGACCACAGCGACAGACCGAGGAATGATATTTCTATTGCATGATGGAAACTTGCTTGGTTCGATTATTGTAAAGCTATGCTGACCGCTGCGCTGCTATGACTCTGACTGCTTTAACACTCGGCTTTCCAACCACCATATTAGTGGGTAAAGATGTGACATATGATGTCTGCTGTGTGTGTATATATGAATGGGTAAGTTGTAAATTAGATGATGGAGAAACAGCAGAGGCAAAAGTTGAAGTGTGCATGTTTTTCGTCCAGATTATGAGCAGAGATGTTAGCAGGGGAAGCTCCAGAGGGAAGGACAAGATGACTGGCTCTTCACCACAGCTGAATGACTATGGTCATCTACAAACTAGCCTGCATAACACTAATTACAGGGAGAGCCCATGACGACTGGGAGCAATTTGGCTCGCTGGTATTTTCTACCAGTGACGGAATAAATCGCTAACATCAGCATCATGTGAGGAAGTGGATTTCAGGACGGGAGGAAAGAGGAAGCCAAAACTCCAGGACAAATCTGGTTATTAAATTCCACTGCCTAGATTAGAAAATGTCATGAACCATGGTAGAAAACAGGAAGGTGCAGTTTTCTGAAGGTCCAAACACTGTGGGGAAACAAGGTGCATTCGTATACATGTGTGGGTGCGTGTATGCGTTTGTGTGTTCACTGACGCCAGCTGGCTCGTCCTATCACAGTGGCCTCGTCCCAGCGGACATTGACCTCAGATTGTATAGAAAAAAATTAAACACTCCACCATAAACGAAAGTCTGCGCAGTGACAAACACAGAAAAAAAATAGGGCTGCAACTAACGATTGTTTACATAATAAATTGATCTGTCGATCATTTTGTTGATTGATCAAGTAGTAGTTTGGTCCATAAAATGTCAGAAAATGTTAAAAAATGTTTCCCAAACCTGAAAATCATGATGCTTGGTCCACAATTATCCAGTTTTAATGATTTCTTTATTATACAGAACAAAGAAACCAGAAAATATTCATTCACATTCACAAGAAGTTGAACAATCAGAAAGCTTGTTTTAATTATTTAAAAACAACAACACTTAAACAGATTAATCGATTATCAAAATAGTTAAAAATGTAGTAATTTAATAATCGATTAATTGTTGCAGCCCTAAAACTAAGAGTTACAGATGGTTAAATAACACGGTCAAATGATGACATCAAATGTGACGCAAAAGACAACAATGGAGGACATTCATCAGCTCTTTTTTTTCTGCTCGGTTTTTCTAAACAAGTCGTCAAGGTTTTTATGAGAATAGACTGCGGGTGTTTGCCTTGACTTCCTCCGATCACATGGGGGCCCCTTTTTCTGTAGCCCAATCAGCTGACTCTTGTGGGCGGAGCCAGACTAACCATTTTACCAAAGTAAAATGGTATGGGGGTAAGTTTGCTTAAGAATTGAAGAGCTGGGGCTTGTTATTCAGGTACTATTCCAAAAAGAAAAGAAAAAAATATGTACCGTACCGCCCCAAAGTAAGCCTTTCCGCTCGATGGAAACTTGGCTATAGATTATAGTCAAAGAGTAATTGTGGATGTTTGAGTCACAGTTACTAAAAGTCTCCAACTTTGCTCATCCAGACTAAAATATAAAACTCCTGTGTTCAGCTTTTCCAAAATTCAGAAAACCCAGCAACATAAGGTGGAAAATATGATACAGTTTGCAAGACAAAATCACCTTTACTTAGAGGTAGGAGAATGAGGAGGAGTGCCTACATGGTCATTTGGTCATTTGCCTACATTTGTCCACAGTTCATTGACCCACTGGTGGGATGAGCAGTGAACAGTGACGCATTGCACAACAGGAAATGTGTGACAAAGACAAAAACAAATAAACATGCTCGGCTGGAGTGTTTAGCTCTGACTGTGAGTGTGACTGTCAGGTTGACCCTGTTTTTTGGTGACTTTTCCTCATCTATTTCCTGGACCTGACTTATGACAATAAAGTTAAGTCAGGGCACAATGAATGTGCAGCAGCTGCTGTAGAGAGTGAGTTAGGCTGAGGCCACAGTGTATGCAGGGCGTCTGAATTGGACTTCACAATCGAGAATGTTCCGATAACAATGATAATCTGATTTAGTCAAATTTAAAATTACTTGTGTTTATTCGGGAAATTACAAAGGCTGTTTGAGCTTACCAAATAGCTACAAGCACCATGCTCCTACAGTGTGATACTTATTGTACTTCCAAAACTATTTAACTTTACAGAGACCAACAACGAATAGGTGACCAGTATCGGACCAATACTGACACCAAGTATTGTACTGGCTCATCCCTAATCAGCATCACAGAAAGTCTCCCTTTTCATTCAGGAACACAAAACTGTGTCATCTGTAATATTGGCCAATTAATAAATAATAATCGAAAATTGCAATTCAATTCATCTGCCCAACCAGTCACTCATTTTAATCTGTTTTTCTGCATTTGACAGATAAAAAAAACTGAATTGATTTGTCAAGAAAATAAGTGACAGATCATTCAAGCACAAAAATAATCTACTTGCAACCTAATTCAAGAGTTGTGAAGGAAAGAAATACTGAAAGACCATTTTTGTAATAGTGTATGTCCCCAAACTGACGCCTCTGGTCTTGGAAACAGCTTGGTTGATTTAAGCATCTTATAGGTTTACATGTCTGTCCAGGCTGTTTCCACCGCATGTCCTGGCCCATCACCCCTCTGGGACACCCCAGCTTCAGGTTTTTAAGTCAATAAAAATCTTAACAGAAGAGTTCAAAAGGTTATCAGCCACTCCCACTCAGGCCTGATTTAGGGAGCTCCACAGATAGTTAATGAAGACGGAGAGGCAATCAGCACAATACCACAATTCACCAGATTTAACCTTTAATGCTTTGGGCCCACCACAGAGTTGGAGCTATAATTACATTTATCATGAATAGTCCTTTGTATGCTGTATCATTTATTTTTGTTATGTTGCAAATCACAGTCAAACATCATTTGGACGACATGTTACAAATGAAGCAAGGAAAAACAACGTAGGAGGCAATGTGAATTATGGATGAGTTGAGGCAATACTCAATATATGATTCCATAATGGTCAAGAAGTACTGAATTAGAAATCTGAAAAAGTAAAACACAATCCAAAACTATACATATATCAATAATATTATAGGGAGTATTCATTTGGTCCATAAAGTGTCAGAAAACAAAGAAAAATGGTGTGCGATTTTTCCCAAACCTTGAAATTATGTTTTCAAATGTCTCATTTTGTCTACAAACCAAAATGATTCTTTTTTAATGATTTTGTTGCTACATGGAACAAAGAAACCAGAAAATATTCATATTAAAGAAGCTAAAAAAAATCAGTTTAATCATTTAAAAAAAAAAATCACAAATTAACTGATAATTACTTCAGTAAACAATTAATCATTGCAGTTGTATAACTTTCCAAGATTATAAAGAGTGTTGTCTATTTCCTCTTCAAAGGAAAATAATGTTTTTTTTGTTGTTGTTTTTCCACCACCAACACATGCTTAACTCCAATAGTCTAATAAATTGTTACTGTTAATATGTGTAATAAAAATCATCTATCCTGCTGAACAATGAACAATGATAATATGTGCTTGTTAGCAAGATAGTGTTGTACATATTAAGTGTTAAAGCATTTTTTTTTTATTGTTAGTTATTAAAATGTTTAAATCATCACCTTTATTTCTGTTTTTCTTTCATGCCTTTAGAATTTAACTGCACCTCATGTGGTTGTCATGAGAGCCACTTTGTTGTATTACACAGTCAAGTGTCTGAACCTTGATTGGTTTTGAAACAGCTGGTTAATGGTAAGTGGAAATAAATCAGCACAAATGTGTTCTAACAGCTGTGTAGTTTAAAATGACCCATATGTGACTGATATCTAGAGGGCGGTCGATATGGGTTTTTCTAGGGTTGATGCCAATTTTTACAAATCAGGGCAGCTGATGACTGCTAATAAATGCCAATTGTTTTTTGGCCCATATATTAGGCTGATATGTTTTCCTACATCTGAAAAAATATAATAGTTTTGTGCTTACAAATAATACAAAAAAGCTTCCAATCTACATGTAATATCTGCACTGCAGTGCAATTACGGAATATACGGTATTTTCAATAAAAAACATGTATAAATTAAAAATGGCAAATATCAGCCCAATTAAACAGCCCAACCTAAATCAGACTAAATCAATCAAATCTCTACTGATATTGGTACTGGGTGAGACTTCAGTATCTGCATTTGATATGACAAAGCTGTATCACTCGTCATCCATGATTAACATGAACAAACGTGTCACAGACTGCGTTTACGATAAAGAGAAGGATTTAAACCGGCCGAGACAAACACAGAGGCTCGAACCCAAGACGGAGGCACTTCTGTCACACGGACCTTTATTTGAAAATAAAACCACAGACTGTTCCTCACAACAAACTCGAAACACAGCTCACCTCGTTCCAGAGATTCTGTGTGAATCAGAGCCACAAAAGTACAGTCGAGCGCTCGTAACAAACCCCAAACCCAGACGTTTGCCCACGGCTCACCATACGGCAACAAAGGAGGTAACAGCTGTTGTTACGACTCAACATCTGGATATGAAATGACCTATATATTGAAATATTTTAGGTAATAATCTAGAGTCCTACACTAAGCACTGTGGACTTATCAGCTCAGACTGCACTGCTTATTTACTATAGAGAATAACTCTTGTCTGGGTGGAGACATGGACTGACATGCATGACTGGACTGAGTAGTTATGCAATTGTGATATGCACTGGGGTTTCAGACTGCACAAATACAACCAATGAACCATAAGAAGACAGTTATTATAACATCTAGCTCCATCTTTGTGAGTCCCCCCCCCCCACACACACACCCCCACTACCACACACCATCTCCATCCGTCACTGCCCCCCTCCTCCATCTCATCTCTGTCTGAGTCTGTAGCCCCAGGAAACACTTTTAACACCCACGGGGTCCAATGAAATTCCGTCTGACATGCATGTGCGTAGCTGAGCATCCATGATACTGAGCATCAGCATCCTCATTTTGTGTTCAGGGTGTAAATAGATTTTGGAACTGAGTAGGTGATCAGTGGAGAGCAGGTGGTCAAGTGTTCCCTCAGGAAATCCACGCTCACATCTGCTGTTTGCCTCTGGTAATATAATTTAGATATAGGAAAACATCACTAGGGATGGGATAATAAATAATTTTATTGTGCACGAAGATTTAAAAAAAAAAAAAAAAACAAAAAAAAAAAAAACACACACACACACACACACACACACACACACATCGTGGTAAATTTTCATTATCGGGAGCCTGCATCGTTTAAGTTTAAGTCATTTCAGGACCCCATAATTTACCCCTAGGGCTGCAACTAACAATTATATTCAGAATCGATTTATCTGCTGATTATATTCTCAATTAATCAAAACAATGATGTTTTCAAATGACTTATTTTGTCCAAAAACCTAATTATTCAGCTTATATGGAGCAAAGGAATCAGAAAATATTCACATTCAAGAAGCTAAAAAAAATCCAAGAACTTCATAATTATTTAAAAAACAAAAAGAACCCAAACCAATCAATTCTCAAAATAGTTGGAAATTGATTTAGTTGTAGCCCATTTAAATCCTGACACATTTAAAAAGGACTGACCAAGTTTAAGTTCCAGCTGCAGCAAAGTAAAATAATCGGTTCAGCTCTGTTTCATTTCAGATGTTATAATTAAAACATGTGATCTGGCTATGTTTCTCCCTCTGCTGGAAACTACAAGCCATCAGATTTACAGCACCTGAGGAGATTTCTGACACTGCTGAGCCTCAGAGGGAGGAATAACTCTGATCCAGCAAAAAAATTCTGCTGATTATAGAACAAACCAAACCTGCTCAAAAACTGACCACCAGACCTGGACTTTTCAGATGTTTCAGATCAGTGTTTGTTAAAATGTGTTCGGAAGAAACTCCTCTCTGCTGCAGCTAATCTGACAAACAAACAAACAAACAAACAAACAAACAAACAAACAAACACCAGGCCATGCAGTTTCAGGCTCCTCCCATCTTAGACCCACAGACCCCCCCTCCCGCATTCACTCAACTACTACCATCATTCAACATTCTTAATTCTATTGGATTAATTTTCTTTGTGGTCTGTCCTCTTCCAGACCTCCACAGTGGTTGGTGGTTTGGTTTCTGTTTGGCAGCATCATGTGATGCCAAGTTCTTCAGATCAGACCACAGTCTGGCAAAAACCTGCACCATTGTGTTTCCATTTCCTCAGGAAGAACCTGTCATTATCAGCCACCCACAGCCCTGTGACCATTCCTTCTGCCTTAATATTAATATTATTTATACGATTTAACCATCTGCCTCTCTTCTATTAGCTTCTGTTACAGTTTCCCGCTATTTTCTACATTTCACATGTCTATGATTTTTATGTGTATTTGTAATATTGATGTTTTATGTAATTTCCTGAGCATGTTTCTGTACATGTGACACCTACTGCACCTACTGGGAGAGACAGACATGCATCACACTTGATGTCTTAGCCAAGTTAAATTGATCCGTGTGTTTGATTTGTAACAATATGTCAAGATTCTTGACATGTCACAGGCTGAAGAAGGTATTACTCACAGGTTTATGCTGCAACATGGAAGCCTGAGCGTAAAACATAATGTATGGAGATACACCAGCATCAACCACACACACATACAGAGGTTTCCTTAACTTCAGAGGACATTGCATTGACATGCATTAACTTCCTGAAGACTTACTCTGATCTTACCCATAATTACTAATGCCCTAAACCTAATCCTGACCTTAACCTTAATCTAACCATATAACCTCAGCCTAACTTTAAAACATGTCTTCACCTTAAAATGTGGTAATTTACGTTACAAGGACTTGATTTTTGTCCCCATAAGGAGGACAGATCCTTATAATGTGACTGTATAAACAGATTTAGGTCCCCACAACATAAGGAATACCAGATACACACACACCTCCCCTACAACGTGTTGTGGGTGAACACATTCCAGAGACACGCAGGGACGGACACAATCACATTTTCCTGCAATTTTTTTCTGTCCTCTGCCACAAACACACACGCAGGATTGCACAGCTATCCTTCTTAGGACACTGTATTGACTCACTTCATTCAGACAGTTTAAACAAAGCATTATCCTTAGCCTTAACTATAACCACTTAATGCTTAACCCTTAACCTAAACACAATTTAAATCTTAACCCTAAGCTTTACCAGTTCCTCAGAAATGAGGTTCTGGCCTCATTAGGACCAGATTTAGGTATCTATTTGGACTACCGGTCCTGACAGCATCAGTATTTACACCAGAAGAACACACATACACTTAGGAGGGAGAGTGGTCACTGTGGAGTCGCCTCACTTGACTAGGCCTCGCCGTTGGCTTGAACACAAGGAGTGTTTTACACACACACTGTTGGTTGCACAAGTACAAACACAGTCACACATAGGACTCATTCTTCAACTGTTAACCCTTCATAATCCCTGATTAGGTCTCCACTGACAGACTGAGAGGAGCTGCTGCTCAAAGTATCAAAGTATGAAACATATTTTTTTTATTCATTTTTGCCAAAAAAGCAATCAACATACCTTCTACTTCCAAACACACACAGGCAAAAACAAACAAAGAGAAAATCCCACATGGCTCATCACTTTCAGACTTTCATCAAGTCTGACTTTGACCCTTATCAACACGTGTCTGTGAGATAATCTACAGGATAACACGTCCAAATATTTTCATTTTTCCTCCCGCTGTAGATAAAAAATGCCATGAAGCAGCCTGATGTTCAGCTTCTCGCCCACGTTACAGCTGAGAGGGAAGTGGGAATGAAAATAGTCCTGCCAAATGTTATAATCAAGACCAGTATTTTTAGATTTGGAATACCACCTCAATGACAAGGAAGCAGAGAGAGAGACAGAAACAGACAATAGCTCCCTGAACTATAAATGAAGTTTTATTATTTGCTCTGTATTAAATCCAAGACTTGACACTACATCCTTGCCCTCCAAGTCATCTTACATTTTAGATATGAGTAGAAAAGAATGAGCATTTATCTGCACAGAACAGGCAATAAAAGAACAAATAACCTAATTAAACAAAACAAGTGTAAAATCTGCAGTCAATAAATAAAAAACCTACATCAACAAATACAACCTCATGTCTCCTTTTTTGTCTTTTCAAAGAAAAGCAAAGGTAAAGTTTACTTACAAGAATACAGGGAGTGAAATCCTGATTTCCCTCACACTGTCTTTCTAAAATACAGTCGCGTTGTGATCTGACAGTGAAAGAAGCGATCACGAGTCTGTGCGGCTGTTTTCAGCAGGTACAAGCACCAGTGTGCCGGTATATGTGTGTGAGAGCAGCCAAACAAACACTAACCTGAGCTCCTCGTCTCTGTTCCCCTTTCTCCACCCACTGCCGAGGAAGACTCCACCTTCCCTCCACAGGAAAAGCAGTTGGGTGAAAAGGAAGCAGGAGCTTTTTCTTGTTAATTTACCCAGCCTTCCCACATTATTATTACAATGCTGCTTTCTCGTGAGGTGCAATTTCCACAGCCTGTGCCAATGCAAGACGATGCGGGAAATAAAAATGAGTTCGTGTTTTCACATGTTACAAGAGAAGAAAAGAGTACCAGCATTGTTAATCAACATGAAAACAATAGAGAATAAGACTATCAATAATACAATGTCAACATTGTAACTCTAAAAAATAGTTTCAGTGAATTGAGAAAGTTAAAAGTGTAAAAATTTGTCCCCTTTAAAGTGTACTAGAAAATTGAAGTACAAAATATTTGAAAGACGTAGTTTGTCTATTATGAGCTGTTGTAAAAATGTGGCGATCAAACATGACAGCCTCCCTTTAAACATTTAAATGTCTCATTCTGAGGCAATGAAAGACACCCATCTAAAAAACAACTAGTTTAGTTGTTGCCTCTTCAATTTTTGCAAAATTAAAAAAATACCTAAATTTAACACATTGGACCTTTAAGTTTAAGTTTAAAAATGACTATTTCTTGTTTCTCTTTTCTTGTTTAATGAGGGAGTTTTTTACAGAGTAGTTTGATGATTCGCATTATGATTGGAGGAAATGTCTGAAAGGCGGAACAACTTTTTGATTGACAGCATTGGAGAAATATACAGTACATGACACTTTTCAGTCTGCAGATTTTGTGTAGGCTAGTAACAAATAGCAGCCCGTTGTGTGTTACTTGCTCCATTTGTATGGAAATGGGCTATATCGCTGAGCAAATAACCTTGTATCAACTGTTTGTTTGTTCATTCATACAATTTTATCAATGTGGGTTTGGATGAGGGGGCATTTTGTGCAAAAGGAGCTTCCTCTGCTGCAAAGACCAGCAACCGGCACTGTCGTGCATGAAAATGGAACTGTGGTGTTTCAACATTTTCCCACTCTGGGACCCATTTTTAAAACAAAAAAAAACTTTTGAAAGCATTTCGGTGCTACCAAAATGTTGGTTCCGAGTAGAAAAATCGTATACGATAAAACACTTAAGAAGATTCTCCTCAACTCATTTTTGTGAGTACAACCCTCAAAGTGTGCTCACTCTCTACTACTAAAACTAAATCAGTAACAGCACTTGTCTTACATTCCTATCAGTCATTTATTTCACCTCCTGCACGCCCATGTTCAGCTGCCCTTCCTCCTTACAGTCCAAACACACACAGCATGTGCTTATTTAAAGCAAACAGCAAGGGCGGAGGTGCATCAGACCAACGAGTGGTACACGAACACTAAAGCACATGTAGAAGAACCAACACTGAGTGTCAAGCACCCACACCCACCGACTGAAAGACAAACACACACATGCCAAGGACCAGCCAGTACATTTACATGACGTTAGGAAAAAATGGGATTTATTGTGTTCATCCAGCAAAAACTGGACTTTGAAAAGACATGCAAACATGTTAATCTGAGGGAAATTTTACTCAAATCATTTTTCTCAAAGTCGGACAAACACACACAGATAATGTGATTGGAAGCTGAGTAACTCCTGCATGTAGACTCGATTCATGGGACCCAAACTGACCCAAGTACTCTGTTAATCTGACACGTTTGATATGTTAGTTAGAAGGGCACAGCCATCAGGAGCAGGAATGGGAGGGAAAAAGGAAGGAACGAAGGAAGGATGGAAGGAATGAAAAGACATGCAAACATGTTAATCTGAGGGAAATTTTACTCAAATCATTTTTCTCAAAGTCGGACAAACACACACAGATAATGTGATTGGAAGCTGAGTAACTCCTGCATGTAGACTCGATTCATGGGACCCAAACTGACCCAAGTACTCTGTTAATGTTCCACAGTTCTCGTCCTCAGGTTTTAAGTGAATGGATGTTAGAAAGACACGGCATGGTGCTCAACGTGGGACGAACTGGCTGCCAAGAGCCCGATCCACACGGTAACTTTTCAAAAAGGTTTTCCTTAAACACAACATCATTTCAGGTAATGTCTTCATTCACAAGAAATCCCCCATCACAAAACGATGTAGTACACATCAGGCCTGTACATGACGCTCTACTGCTGCCACGTCAAAATCGGAGAAGACGTTGAACATGTGCACAGTGAACAAACCATTTGCACTTTCAAAAAAATAGCATTTCAGTGCTCCCAAAACATTGTTTCCATGTGGATAAAACACTGATACGATTAAAAAAAAACTTAGACTTGTTTTTGTGTGGCTAGTAACTAACTAAGACTTGTGTTGGTCTGTGATGTAACTGTTTAATCAGGAAACTCCTAATACCTACAGTACAAGTGGGACAGACCCACTTTAATCAGTAAATAAATTTCCACTTCTGCCTATTCTGGGACGAGGACAGTAGTCCAATTAAATGGCGTAGTCTGTCCATGGAAATGAACACTAACTCATTCTCAGCAGTAGCAGCAGCAGAAGCAGTAGGAGAGAACAGACTTCCATTTCCACTCAGGATCCTCACAGTAGAGGAGTCTAAAACACACAGCAGGAGCCGATGGGATGGGAAAATAAATAACTCAGCTGGGTCAGCAAACTCCAACACCTTCTCCTTCCTTCCTTCCATCCTTCCTTCGTTCCTTCCTTTTTCCCTCCCATTCCTGCTCCTGATGGCTGTGCCCTTCTAACTAACATATCAAACGTGTCAGATTTGTTTTCCCCTCCTCTCTTATCCTCATACTCTTTTACTTTTCATTCCTCTCTTCAGCTTCCTTCCTCCCATACACTCAGTTCTCCTCACATCTTGTGAAAGCTACATGATCCTATATGACGAGGGGGAAATATTATCGACATAATCCCTCTGCTGTGAGTGTGAACAGCAGTAGCGCACCTCAATGGGAACACACACCTTTCGCTCGGAGACACGGCGGAGACAGGTGGATTAAGAGCATTAGTGCGAGTGTGTGGTGCATTCTAATTTGGCCAAATACTCTGTGATCCACCCACACACTGGCTGTTTACTGAACACACAACATTAGCTCTATTCTAGGCTGCAGCTAACAATTCATTAAATTGTTGACAGAAAGTGGTATTAATTATCCCAGACTGAAAGTTATGCATCATATTTTTTTGCAGCTAATGTTCTGCCTAATGCCAATCAACTATTTCACAAAATAACTTATACACTCTCTAACCCCCAATCCCAACTACCTTACGTTAGGTGGAGGAGTGTTTTGGGGTAAGCCTGTCCCTTTAAGAAGGTTGTATTATGGTTAGTTAGGTGATGATGAGCATTGGCCGTTAGCTTAGCTAGCCAGCAAATAAGAACTACAAAAATATAAAAGCAATCTATTCATGTGAGTAAAATAAAAAATAAAATGTTCGATACCAGAACTCTATAACAGAATGTTAAAAATACAAATACTTATAATAAGGTACAGAAATATTGTATGGAAGTGTCACATATAACAGATTAACAAACCAAATCAATGAGTAGTGCAAATCAAATTTAGAGCAAATTTCTAAATGAATATTATATTAGAAAGAATCATGACTAAAATCCAACAATGCAATATGTAATATGTGCTGAGTAAGTGGCTTGAGAGGTTTTACATGGAAATCGCCTATATTTACAAAAGTTTGGGTCTTGCCCTTTTGCCACATTTCACTCTCCATTGTACCATCACTCATACTTTTTTCTTCATTAGCAAACACAGTCATGCAGACAATATTCTTCCTGAAATGCACTACAGTTACAAATCAACATTATTCAGGTTTTATTTATTCACAATATGACACGTGTGCCAAAAATTCCATTTTCACAAATCATTAGAAACAACATTGTCGATTATTTCGACTAATTGTTGAAATCCTACACTGTATTCACAATTCTAATGTTGTAATTGAATCAGCTGGAAATTGTTTTTTTTTATAGCAGCCTCCAAAAAACAGTGATGTGTGTAGAAGTACTGCAGCTTTGGATCATCCATCTCCACTAAAATCACAAGGTCTGTCACTTGTTGCACATGTAATGCGCACACACACATTCCTGAAATGCAAGGACTAACATCTCACGTGGCTTCTCACATTACACAGTGACGGGCCTGAGCTCGCCCTGTATCTGTCACCCTGCATCCTGGTTCTGTGCAGACACTGTAAGGCTACATTTACTTGACTACATTTTCATTTGAAAATGGTGATTTCATGATTTCAGATTTATTTTAAAAATGATCTGTGTCCAGGCAGTGTGTCCATGGCAATCTGCATTAAGGCTGCAGTCAATTAACCTATTCATAATTTTCTTGATTAATCCAATAGTTGTTTTGTTCAAAAGAAAAATGGCCAGAAAAATGTCAATCTGTATATTCCTGAAAATCAAAAGGATGATGTTTTTAAATGTCTTGTTTTGTCTACAGACCAAATGATTGTTTTAATGACTAATTTCTTATATGGAGCAAAATTATTAAAAGACACTCAAAGTGATGATTTGATTATCAAAATAGTTGACAAGTAATTTATTAATCAATTGTTTTAACCCTAATCTGCATCAATACTATCACATCTTAAAATACATATCATGTGGCCACTCAGATACTGATTCTCTGCAGTCTGTTTAATTTCGGAGTTTAATTCTCAAGAGAAACAGCAATGGTGAAAAGGGATTTTTGTTTAATTAGACCAACAATGAGTGTACATGAAACTAAAAGCAGTATGTGTTAATGGAGCTTTTTGTTAACAGCCAATGGTCAAGTCATGGATTAAGAGATCCAGTCAGGAAGTGAACGTGGGAATAAAACACAACCCTGGAGTTTTCAAACTAAAACAAAACCAGCAGTGTATTTTAACTTTTTCCTTGGGGACTAGAACATTGGTAACCTAGCAAAATTCCATCACACAATGCTCTTACAAACAATTTCTTCATATTGAGGTAGAGTTGTGCATCTTTGTTTTTTTCCCCCCCAATATAAGTGTGGTGAAAAACAGAACAATGAGTATAAAACCAACGTAAACATCATTTAAGAATAGCTTTATTCATTTCTAATGCAACTGTGGACATAAAAATGGAAAATAGCTAATGCCAGACTACAGCTGCATATGAGCGAGTCTGGAAAAGTTGCAGTCACCTCCCACTTGCAAGAGGCGTGACTAATGGACGAACATCAAAATGCAAAATATACACAACTAGATACAACTACAAACAATCAGACCAGATGATAACAAAACGTATAAACAAACATGCTTGTAATTTGCTGGGAGTGATGGCGATCTAGTAATGACATATTACAACTTTTGCCAGTGGAGCAAATATTAAACTCTCACAAATGACAGTTTGTAATGACACGGGTGATAAGCATGAGCTGTGTATACTGAGCTCAATTTGCAAATCCCTTTTTTGAATTTAACTGGTGGTGGTTGCAATTCAAATTTCTGGTGTCGGGTATCAGGTCTGGTTGTTCATTCACTGTATGTTGAACTTCGCATGCTCCAAACTCATAGAGCAAATATTTAAAGGCTTGCTTTAACATTACAGGTCACATAGGGTGACACGTGACACGTTTCAAAGACCCTGTCCCACTTTTAAACATAAATATGGCAGATAATCAAACATTGCCTCAGAGGGGATGATACCCACGACAAATAAGGCATGTTACCATTTAAGAAATTCATGTCTCTGCTGGTTCTCTGAATGAACTAGAAACTCTCTTCAAACCATCAAGGAATATTTTAAGTTGAATTAACACAAATTGCACCCAACAATGGTTAACACAGGCAACACAATAAGCCAAGAAGAAAATGTACACACCTGAATAAACCCTCAGTTTGTGTGCGGCTACAGAACTGTAATCAACTCAGCTCTGCGACACAAAGGCATATTTAAAGCTGTTTCTTTCAGCTCCGTTTAAAAAGGTCAGTGGGCCAGGTGAAGAGAGGCAGCGTAAATAATGGTTAACCAGAAGCATGTTGCTAAATAGCAAGCTCCAAATAGCCACAGGCACTGACAACAGGTGAAGGGCAGTCGCTCTCACGTGCAGCGAGAAAGCATGAGCTGAAAAAAGGGAAGGGCTGGTTCCTGACTGCTGCTGTTTGTCTTGAAGGGAAGGGCATTTGGTTGACAAGGCAGATCCTCCAAATATACCTGAACAAACACAGTCAAATGCAAAATGCTCTCTCTGGATCACACAATATGGGTGTGTAGGAAAACAAAAAAACCACACACTGTGACGTAGACTCATAAGCACAAACCCATCAAACGAGATACTAGTCACCGTTGATTCAGACTGAAGTGTCTGTTTACCAGCTTCTGGCCAAGTTCTGATAAATGACGCAATACATGAATGAGTAATTGGCACATACACAGAATGGGTACTACTGTATGACACATGCACAAAATCCCAACGTCATACAACACACTAAGAAATGTGATTTCTTCATGTCGCGGTAGATTTGCTCATCTTTGGGTTTTTTCCAACATTCCGAAAAACAGAATGCTTTTTGAAGTATAAAACAATCGTAATTGTAAGAAAAGAATAGCTTCAATTATTTCTAAGGCAAATGTGATCATCAAAATGGGAAAAAGCTTAAATTAAAAGCTATAGTCCATGACTCTAAAACATTTTTTTTGTCTTGTGTGTTGAAATCCTCTTCACAACCTGGGTCAGGTCACTAAAGATCTCTCACAATACTGAAATAAACATGACCAGACATTTATTCTGGACCAGGCTGAATGATGTCAGAAACCAAAATCTGTTTCAAAAGTTACAGTTTAAGTGAATGGTGGCCATTAAAACTCCCCCTGCTGCTGTTTATGAGTAGCACATATGGTTATAAAAGTGCATTTTAGTATTGTTTAATACCAGACTGTATCTGTGGCTCTGTTTGTGTGTGTGGTTGTGTTGCATACTCTTGTCAAATGGTTCCCATTTCATTATGGCAACATACAATGATCCAATAATCCTCATAAGGCAGCACAGATACACTGCACATGAAGTTACTTCAGCACCAAGATAGGCCAAAAAAAGAACATACACTGGTAGCACTATAGACCTGAGCAGAAATACACAGACAGACAAGAAGAAAAAAGACAGAGACAGGAAGTGAGACTAGAGGCATAAGCATTTAAGCCAGTCTGAATCATTCATTACAACATGGTGAACAACACTCAGGCCTGGATCTTAGTTCCATGTCCGAAACTCCACAGACGTTCAGTATGATCTGCGTGACGTTGCGATGTCGTTATCTGCCATGTCCGCAGTGTGTGCACAGGCTTGGGCTGTACAATTAATCACAAAGTTGACAAAATGTGGGACAAAAAAGTATTGTGATGGAATTCTCCAGTGCAACAGGAGTTACTGACCCAAAAATCCAGCTCTTAAGATGAGAATGAATGTTAAATAAAATGTACTACACATTCTTTTTAAATACCAAAAATAATTATGGTGACGAAGATGCAAAACTACCACACATGCCAGTATAGCCCCACCCTGATTGCACCACACCATTTTACACTGGTACTCCAAGAGAGGGGTGCCAATGAATGGAACAGTTGGAGCTGGTCATTTTGGTGCTATTTGTAATGGAAAAGGAAACTGTACCATACTGTACCAAACTGACCCATTCCACTCAATAGAAACATGGCTGTAGAGTAAGTTGAAACGTACTCTGACTGTGATGGTAGTTGTTGTTTTATGTAGGTTAATGTCAAAAGACAAAAGTTACATCCGTTAGGAAGCAACTATAGCCATATGAACAGTGGCTATAGAACACTTTAAAAATGGCATTCAAATTAACCATATTTTACTCTGTTTTCAAAAAGAACTTGAAATTACCATTTTTGGATTTTGGTCCGAACCTGGCCCAACTTGTTGGAGTCGGGTATCTATGCCCTAATGTGCATACAGGTGCAAACAAGAAGCAGATTTTTCCCTTTGCGGTTCTCTGCTCAGTTTCTGAAAATACTACATATGAGACGTAAGAGCAGAGGTATTTCTTATTAAAGTGACGAAGATATGAAACTGACACTAAAAAGCTAACAGCTGAGCTGTGACTGATTGTAAACCAATTAGGAAGCGAATGTGGGTATTAGTTTCAAGTCAAAAGGTTTTCCATTTCAGCCCATCCAGACTACAAAGCAGCCTCAGAGTTTCCAGCAAAAAAAATATACATCGGCAGCATTTCCAAACTTCTCATGGGATCGTAGTGTGGACAGGAGGCATATCAGGAGCAAATTTTATGTGTTTAAATGAAAACTGAGTAGTGTGGCTGTAGCCTTGGTGTATTTCTGCAATAGGGCCAGTGCGGTTTTTCCTGTGGCAGCACTTCAACTAAACTCCCCTCATCTTGACTCCCGGAAAACTGAAACAGACATTGTCCTCTCTTGAGAAAAGAAATGTGTATTTATTTGTGTAAAATCTAAGAGTGGCTTGTCTACAAAAAAACAAAATATTTTTAACTATTTTCTCCTGCAACAATGATGCAGGGGTATATTATTATAGGCCACAGTGAGTGGAGCTCATTCTAGCCCAAGCCACACTATTATTTGCTGGCTATTCATCACAGTGGATGGTATGTAGGTTTGGTAGGAAAAATATATTTTCCAGCTAATCACAGCCTTGCTGTCTCCGATAGACTTTCTGGATGAGCCGAGAGAAAACACAACATCACCAGCATTAGCTGCAGAAGCTGATGTAACAGTCAACATTAAATGTTCCACTGTCTGTGTGTGGCAGCTACACGTTTAACACAAACTGTAATATTACCAACGCTGACATCAACTGTAGTGTCTAATTACAAAGTATTATCTCATTTTTTCCCCCAAGAGGCATCACCAGACTGAGACTGAAATACTGAAGAATAAATACATAAAGACACAGAATGGACAGAGAGAAAAACAAAAACTACTACAAGAGAGCAGAGTTTTTGAACCCAAACCCAAATATTATGGCTTATGAAAGAACAGCGTCAGAATTTACTGCATGTTTTACTGCAGATTAGCGCTGTCTCTTTTTATTCCAAATTCGGGTATAAAGTTCAAGTTCAAGCTGTCATGAAACAGCTCGAAATGCATGCTGCAGTTCCAGACCGTTTGAAGTAGTAACCCTTAGGATCCAGCAGAGGGTGCTTGTCAGGTTTTCTTCTCACAACTATCAAAGCTGGCTCAAAAATATCCGTGTGTGCCATGGACATCTGTGCACTCTAAGTGCGTGTTCTCATCTTCTGTTAATTTTGTAAATAAAAAGAGAGCTGCACTTGATTCTGATCAGGTTAAGAGACTTTTTGTTTCGGACAAGTATTAGAAATGCTGTTGCCTTGACTATTGGTTCTATGTTTTAACAGAGAACCAATGTAACATTACAGTTAGAAGATGTCGGAGCTTCCTCCTTTTGTGGAGTGATTTCCTGTTCAGGGAATGTTTATTCCATCCTCTACTGAGTGCTGTATGTTATGAATATGAACACAAGTAGCACTGTTACGACACCAAAGACTTGGCTCAAGAAAGTTGGGCTGAGCCAATGGCTGTACTGGAAAAGAGAGCAGGCTTTCCACAAAGCTGCCAATGGTGTCCACAGCCTGTCTGTTGTCGCTGGGCATGGGATTTTTCTAGCAAAACAGTTCAAGTTTGTTAACTCAAATTCCCAATTTCTTTGTGCTATTGTACTCTGTACAATGACAATAAAGACTCTTAAAATGATTTTCTTTTCACAGGAAGGTGAAAAACTCAAAAAGCAATAACGTGAGGAAAAGTCACCGACGCCTTTTACAATGTCTCTTTCCTGGCAAACTCCATAGGTGTTCTGACTCCTACAAATGAGGCATTCACCCCACACCATCCCCCGCCGTACTCAACCAGTTCAGCCAATGACTTTGCGTATCTCCCCCCCCTCAGGCTGTGAGGCACTGTAACAATAGCCATTTCATTAAAAGTCTTTCGTCACTTTAGAATTAATCATCATTGATTGTTAGTTAGATTTATTGGTAAAAGATGAAGTTCAACCAAACTGAGTTCCTGCAATTAGACAAGTGATAAAAAGTTGTTAGTGAAGTAAAATGAGCCAACATCTTTCGAGCGCATTGCATAAACTGAAGCCCATCTCCTGCTTTGATACCACAGATGCAAAACAAAACACTTTCTGGACAAAACACTAGTGGGCTGTGGTGAGCCCCGTCTCATGGTGGGTATGAACTTAAAACCCCCGTAAGCTTCTTTCCAGACACCACCAACCCACTGTACACACTTCCTCCCCCCATCATCTAATTGAAGGAAATAAATCCCGCTGCAGATTCTTCAAAAGACAAATGTGAATAACAGTAGGCCACTCTGTGCAACTGCTACATGAACCCTGTCATGAACTGTAATTAACGTTTGCAAAGTCACATGCTTTTGCCATTTAAATATAAGAAATAGAGTTAGGGTTAAAGCCAGTGTTGACCGACTGTTTCTCTTGTTTTTCCTGACAAGAACACTCACTCACAGAGGGGCCCATAAAAAAGGCCCCGTGCTGTGTAAACTGACTTTTCTAGGCTGCAGGACGCACATTCCTGAACTGAGAATGATTAAGAATGGAAATTACAAGCTGGCGTGTTTGTTACTGTTGCCTAAGGTGAACAGTTATTACACGTAAGTTAAAGTCCTTGTTGAGAATAAGCCAATTATAAAAAAGACATACTTTGGCAGGACTAATTTTCCCACATTATAATTTATATTCAAGTGTCAACAGGGCCAGTGCTTCAACAATGGAAATTCAACTGAGGCTACATTTACACTAGTGCATTTTTGTTTAAAAGCACATAAATTCTGCTGCATTTATGGCTGCCATCCACACTAACCTGGTGTTTTGGGGCCTGTTTCAAATGTTACTGGCTCCATATTATATTTCAAAACTCCAGCGTTGTTTTTTTTGTCTAGACGGGCAGAAACTGAGACCTTTGACATATGCATATCAACCACAACTCGAAAATTAGCTGTGAACAAAATTCACTTACACTTAGGCCTCATCACGGACACTTAGGCCTCATCAACACAGAAAAAGAACTTTCCCTTTACAATATTTTTCATTATTAAAAAGTTTTCTGTAAACATGGAAATGTTTCTAGATATTCTGTAACTCTGTAGTATGTACTGTACTTCAGGCCTGTATGTGGCGCTATAATGGTGTCACAGAAATATACCAAAAATGTAGACGATGATGTGGGGCATGTGCGTAAACCACGAGAGGTGAGGCTCTGACAAATTATTTGTCAAACACAAAAAATGCAAGGGTGGCATTTTCTTAAATCACTTTACAGATACTTTAGGTGAGATACTTTTTATGCCACTTTAAAAGATCAAAATGATCCTATTCTATTTGGTTTTTGGTTGGAGGCAGAGTTTTCCGTCATTTTAAATTATTCTATTATTTTCTGAAGGTCTCAGCTGTCAATGAATGAATTAAAACTGAAGAAGTTGAGACACTGTGTGATCTTTGGTGGAGGAAAATACTGTCCTCTTTGATTTATCAAGACTCTTGAACCTCAGGGATGTGGTGGTTTGGGATGAGCACGATAAAACTTCTAAGCGCTTTACCATCTTTTTTCTTCAGGAGTCAAAGTCTCTCCTCTGCTGAACTCTGATATGCATCATCGGGAACACCACATGGAGGTAAATCCAAAACATTTTGATTATAATACCCTATCGTCTGATGTGTCATACATGCAAAACTGTTTCCTAGAGAATACAGTTATAAAAAAAAAAACTTAAACCTTGTAAACCTGCTGATTCAATTAATCAGCAACCACATTACACATGAAGGGACATTCAATTCAACAAGGCCTTACAGTTTTAGGTCCGATGGAGAAAAAGAAACTGGCCCCCTCCTGCTGCTGAAAACAGCAACACAGGGTGTAAATACATTAAGAGTCCTGCGGTGGGAAGCCAAGTTTGACCTTCAAACCAGACTCAACTCATATCCTCTAGTACTCAGGTGTATTTCCTCTTTTTATGCAATAAGTGGCATGTTTTGTTATCCAACATCTATTCTGGGAATCAGATATTCCACACTCCAGCTAAGACAGGCCTGATTTCACAACAACACCAGCAATCAGAATCAGAGCCCACTTTATTATCAAGACAGATTGTACATACAAGGAATTTGCTTTGGTATTTTGGTTCATAACAAATACAGAAACAAGAGAATAAGAATAAAGAGGCTAAGAATAAATTAAAACCACTCACTCACTCATCTTCTACTACTTTATCCTCTACGTGAGGGCCACAGGGGGCACTGGTGAAGGGTGGGGTACACCCTGAACAGATCACTAGTCCATCGCAGGGCCACACCCAGAGACAAACAACATCCACTCTCACATTCACACCTACAGGCAATTTAGAGTATCTATTCTCCAAATCCTCATCTGCATTTGGACTATGGTAGGAAGCTGGAGAACCCAGAGAAAACCCACGCACACAAAGGGAGAACATACAAAATCCATGCAGAAAGGCCCTTGTTTCGACCGGGTCGTGACCCCAGGTTTTATTGATGCAAAGGTAAAAGTGCTAACCACCACACCAACCTTGTGGCCCTAAACTAAAATAAATAGAAAATGTAAGATACTGTGCTGCACAGAATTAAGCAAAATAACTCGATATATATTAAAAAGGACCTACTCTGCAGATTTTAGAGCAACTGAGGTGATCTTTACACAGCCAGTGTAGATCAATATGACTGCTGCAGAATCAACAATATTGCCTTTATAAGCCAGGTTTAAACAAATAGGATGTATGAATGATTATTTAACCATGATAAATACAATAAACTGTTGAGGAATAAGAGACCACCTAAATCTGTTTAAAATATTTACAAATGTAAACTGAATAATTATTTGACAAAAATGAACAATGTAACATCCACCCAAATCACACAAAGAAAATCAAAGTATGTGATTATAATGCATTCCCCTAATTTCTAATAAATAGAATAGAACATAACAAAATTTTAACAAAATGACTGCAAAGTTTTTACCTATAACATAATAATAATAATAATTCAAAGGGTAACACAACCAAATCATGTTATTTTTGTTCACCATTTTGTTTATCCTTGCTATATCTATCTAAAATGTCACGTCAAAAATTTTTATATCTATGTTCTGTTATTTTCTTCAGTAGTTCCACAGATTTAGACTTATTTGAATGTATATTTAAATATTGTTAAAAACCAACTCCAATGCCTTTGCTTCCATAGTCGTTTCTCTTTTTATTCAGTTTAACTATTTAACATGATGCACATATGTAATTTCTTTTTATTTTACGACTAGTAACAATCAAAATCAAGTACTCACCCGAGTTTCCGTTGCTTTTTTACTTCAGTAAAACAAAGGAATTTGTTAATATGCCAGGTAAGACGGTGTGCCTGTCGATGCAGACACTTCCGGTTAGCAGCTAACTTTAGCATTTCAGACAGTAGTCAGTGGAGTCCCCTTTCACAGAAACTTTCAATGTTCGCGCGGACGCTACCATATACGACCGGAGACCACCGTGTAACAAAACGGCTTCGTAATGTACACATTCAAAGCGCATTACAGCTTTTGAAAAACCGTAGTCACTTCAATAACATTTAGTTACTGTTCTTTAAGTGACATTTTTAAAAACGCTGGACTCATTCAACAGTACCATATTTGTTTCAGAGCAACTCAGCGCACCCCTGAAATGGTCGCCATGTTGGTACAGTCAGGTTTGACCTTATTGGATGGCCTGGGCCATTTAAAGTTTTTGGAGGACGCTGCGTTCTCTCGTAACCTCGGCAACCAGCTATTCTCGCGTGAATAAAGGCATTATAACGAATAAAGGGAACGTTATACAACCTGACAGTGCAGAGGCGTGGACGTTTTAACAGACTTTTGTTTAGTTAGACGGTCTCCTTCTCGTGCTGTAGTGCTGTGATAATCTGTAATAATCCTCACTATTAAATTATACTTTATTTATTGTATTTGTTCATCTGTAAGTTTCAATATGATAATATTTAATACGATAATGTCTGTTTATACCCTTACTCACATTTTATCCTGTTTCAATAAGTTTTTCAATGAATGCCTATTTTATTATTAGTTTTTATGATTTAATTTTTTTAAATTCCATGTAATATTATCTTTATTAAATTCGTACTAATTTAGTCCTATTTAGTTATAATTATTTTTAGGAAATACATCTATTGATTTATGTTTCTTATTTTTGCCTTTGGTATCCGGTGAGCTAACATTTCCTCAGATTTTTTTTTAATTTATTTATTTATTGGTTAAATTTGCATGTTTTGTATGTACAGAATAAACATGTTTTCTATATGAGTTGATATACTATATGACCGTGTATATTTTATGTATAAACAAGTGCAATATAAATAAAGTTTAATGTATGAAAACATGTTTCCTAGATATTGATAATTAAATAAAATATTTCTTATCATGTTTATATTTCATTTTTTAAATGTACATATTGTATCTGTTGCTCTGTTTTTTCCTATTATTCCTTATTTTCTTCCCTGAATGTTATTCTAAATCTAAACAAAAGCACCGACTTTCCCCTGGAGATTAATAAAGTATTCTGATTCTGATTATCTGAACGTGTCACCCATGCCTAAACATTTCAAATGGACACAATAAAAGAACAGTAACATATGAACAATTAAATTAAATAATTCCCAGTTATCTGTCCTGTCAAATGCAGCTTTAAATTGTGATTGTTTGAATCACTTTGTCATAAACTGCTAAATTCTTGAATACATATTTATTTATGAATATTTATTATCTGTTTTTACTGCTACATCAACTTGTGACAAAGCAAAGCTGTGCAGTTTTCTAGATGAAAATCAATCATATCGGACTCCTGCAACTGCATATGTCAGTTTACGCCACACTTTTCTTAGACTTTAATGGATTATTTTCTAAATCCTACTAATAAACCAATAATGGGTCAAGCTGGCTAATTACATGTCCTCTGAAAGGGCAAAACAGCTTGGGATTTGCAGGAATACAACACTTAATCATACAATAAAACAGAAACAAGATTGGTAAGCAGTAAAGTTAGTGTATGTTAAAATCCTCCTCCTCTCCAGAGACAGAGAGAGAGAGGCCATATGTGGGGGGTTGATGAAAACAAGCTGTGGGATGATCTAATGTTTTGGCAACAACCTGCTTTAATTAACTAATTCAGAGTGACCTCAGCTGTGAGGGGAGCACAACATTGTCCTTCCTCCTCTGTCTACACGTGTTTATGTGCAGAGGACGACTGCGAACACTTCCCACATTATTTACCATTCCCCCCCCCCCCAAAGACAAACAGCGTCTTCTACTCCTCACAAACCCAAGTTTTACTCCTCTACACATTCCTCTTCAAGTTATAGATGAGAGGCTCAGTGTCTGGGAAGGTGTTGATAAGCGTCGGCTGCTTGTTGCACATCAAAGTGCTGCTAAAAGCTGTGTGTGAGGCGATCAGAGCACTGTTAGATTATGGCCGCCGGCGGTGGATGTTTACGTCGCTTGTGTGTTTAGAGCGAAAGATACTAATATGACTTCAACTGAAAAATCTATGTTCAGATAAAAACCTTTTGCGTCCACATGTGCATTTCAACTCTCTGTAAGACGTCGTCTGTGTCAACAAGGTAAAAACGTAATCAAAAAATTAATTTCAGACTAAAAACATATATCATGTGACCATGAATATGAAGACAATTTTAATGGTGTGTTCACACGAAACATAAATTTTCAAACTGAGCAAAAAAAAGGGCTGCTGGATGTCTTCTGTTGTTGTGTTTGTTGTCTCTATATCAATTTTAGTATACAACATTTTAAGAACATGTTTGCTGCTTCCTCTTTAGACTATTAAACATTTGCTTCTGCCTGGAAACTGGAGTTTGACTCACTTTGTAAACTGCTCATGGTCCCACACCAAAGTCCATAGTGAAAATCAGCCATTTTAAATCACAGCAAACAAGAGTCTTTAATCGACTTCTGCCTGCGTCATTAAGTTCCAGTGTGTTATTTTGTGACTTCGGTGTTTGAAATCCTTTGCTCTGATTTACCTCAGTAACACAAACATACCAAACGAGGCAGCATTAGACCAGCAGCTCCTGTGTCCCCATGAGCTAAAAACACATTTTTTTAAAATGGACTTTGGTTAGTGTGAGTTAGCAGCACACAAACTTCGGTTTTCAGCTGTGATTATTACAGTTTTATAGATGTTTTGAAGTCTAAAGCATATGTTCTCCCATCACCCTCACTGTCCTGACTCCCCAAACACTCGGCCCCTTCTCCTCTCTGCTTGTTCTCCTCCAGCTCCTCAGTGTCAGGCTACGTTCAGAAAGACAACAGAGATGCGTGAAATACATTCTTTTCACCTCAACAGTCCACTGTTGTTGCACAGTGGGAGGTTGCAGCACAGCGAATTTTAATGTTCGAAAGGTGGTGCATGCCAGAAAACATGCACCTCTAACCTGATGAAACCCTGACACATGCAGGTTTTAAACAGTTAAATTGCTCAGATTACTTTCATAAAGATTGATAACGTACTAATAGTCGGAGTTGCTGGAGTGGATTTAGATGTGGACCAGCGTTTCACAGGTTTGAGAGTCTATTAAAGAGGACATTCACTGGAAAATCAAATTTCTGATGTTTTTTGGTGTGTCCCTGTGTTCTTCCCGTATCTAAACATCACTAAAGTGTCACAATAAACACTTCAATAAAGAAGGGCTTCTCTGTTTACCTGCGCTCGAGCAAGAGGTTTTAAAAAGTCTAGTTTAGTTACGTAACTAGCACATTTGCTGTGCAACGAACCCTCCCCCAACAGCTACTCCTGGTCATGAGCGTGAACATTCAACCTGAAGAAGAAGAAGAAGAAGAAGCACCACGGAGCTGGTAGCTGGCCAATCACAAGAGACTCAGTGTTCTGGGGGGCGGGGCATTAGCTCAGAAACAGAGTGTCTGTTCAGAGGCTGGCAGAGAGCAGCAATAAACTGGCTTAATCTGAAGAGACTATGAGGTTTTTGACCATAAATATTTAATTTATCTAAGTAGACATCAGTAATCTGGATTTTTGGTTCAAAAAGATCATTCTATGTGACCTTTACTGAAGATTTGCAGAGGGTTGAAGCAGCAAAGATCCTTCTGTCAATCAAAGACTTCCTATGGATTCTGCAGCTGAGCGGCAGGGTTTGGAAATGGAAATGTCCAGAAGTAGATTCTCTGATCAAAGGTTCTCAGAAGCTTTGGCCAGGTACTATCACACTGAAGGCAGAACAATCTGGAAATGAAGATCAGGTGTGCAGCGATGTCAGCTGCCCAGCAAACCCAATAAAGCACAAAAAGAGTGAGAGCAAAGAAAACAGAAAGTAAAGACACCAAAGTGTCACAGGTGGAACGGTGAACCAAATGTTCACAAAACTAAACCTGTGTTAATGCAAATATCCTTCATGAATTTTGTGAAATAAGAGCAAAGACATCTGTGCTTCATACAAACCATTCTTTATCTTCCTAGAGCAGCAACAAAGGGAGTGACGTAATCAAACATAGCAAAGAGGTATTTGTCTCAAATAAAAAACTTTTGTGTCTGATTGTGCCTTTATTTAATATGTCTGCAGCAGGGATGTGCACTTGCTTCTGACTTGGGCACTTTGACGGCTTGCAGGCCTGAATGTTTCTGGTTACATAACTCCTAATTACGAAAGAGGAATATTGTGAATATTTTTTGGAAACAAAATAAACATTTTAAAAAGCCAGAATTCTAACTTTAATCTCAAAATTTCTGACTCGCATTCCGAGAGGAAACTCAGAATTTAGACTTAAATCTCAGAATTCTCACTTTTTCCTAATCCTGACATTAATTTTATAATTATGACTTACGATTCTCCAAGAAGAATCTCAGAATTCTGACTTCTTTTTTCACAGAGTTTTGGCTTTATTATTTATTTATTTTTTTTTTTAAAACCTTATTTGGTCTAAAAAATCCACATGTGGCCCTAATCCTCTTCTATATTTTTTTCTGCTACTCCAAATACTCCTCCAAAAACACCTCCACACCTTAAAAACACAAACTGTCAAAGTGCAAATATTAGTGAACTGCACCAGCTTGGAGCACTTTGCTTATCAGCAAGTTTCTTCAGCATTTACCCGTAAATACATCAGTGCTTTTGGAACTCTGCTAATATTACCTCACATACCTCAAATGTAACAGTTATAGCCAGTTAAATGGAATCCTGTCCCTGTTGATTGTCCTTTCACTCACTTCCAGTCAGCGAAGCGGAAGCTAATAAGAGCTCGGACTCTGACCGTCGGTTGAACCGTTGAACTTCAGAGGAGAGGAAATCATTCAGAGGTCCATGGAAGACACAGCATCATCCGACGCTGTTGTTTTTGGTCACACGGGGGGGAAACATACATTAAAACAGCTGCCAGAGATTACGAGAAAGTGTGATGCGTCATTAAAGGGGTAATTCAGGGTTTATTTTTTTCTGCAGACCTGGTATTTAACATTTATTCTGAGTGGTGTGATGACATGTGGACAGTCCTGAGTCCAGCTGTTCACACATGACATTAGAAAACATTCCTGTAATCACATGACATCAGATCCGGCTTTACCCGTCCTGTCTCCAAATCCACACTGATGTCACATCTGTTGACGAGAATGAAATTTCTATTTTTTCGGACTGAACACGTTTGTCTGATGTCACCGTGTTTGTGTTTAATGCACAATTAGATAAACAACAAAAGTGTTTAAAAAGCCACTGTTAAAAAAGTTAATTTAACTCAACCAGCTAAAAGACGTGACAGAAGGAGAGGGAGGAATAAAGAGTCACGAATATTTAAGTAAAACAAAACAGAAAAATAAATCAGGTGCTGATCACTGTTAAATTAATAAAGAAATGAACACATGAGCACTGTTTATATGTTAAAAAAACTGAACTTTCCCTATGCAATCTTTTTTTATTCTTAAAATGTTTTCTGTAAACCCATTATCGTTTCCAGAAATGTCTTCACAGACTCAAAACCCTACAAAATGACTCAAAACACTGTAGTAGATATGCAGGGCCTGTATGTGGCGCTGTGACAGATATACACGGGAAAAACAGAAAAGAAGACGTGACCACACACCAGAAGAAAAGGTGATGATGAAAACCACATATGTTTGCGAGCATTACTTATTAATTTGTGCTGCCTTATTTTCAGTTAAGGCCTTTATTACATTTATAAAGCAAAGCATTTTGACTAGAATCGGTGGATTTCCCCTCAAAAGTCTGTTTTTTGTCTACATAGAGATTCCATCTTGACATATCACGACATATAGTTCACAATTAAAAAAAAACATTTATGAATCCATAAACAGAGAAAACACACATTTAAGTGGCAGGCCGCATTAAATCAACTGGGGGGCCACATATGCGCCGCGGGCCACAAGTTTGAGACGTCTATAGAGGATAATGTCCCTCTTGTCTTAAACCTACAGTGTATGCATTGGTTTGTGTTGTTTTTAAAGCATCTTTGCCAATCAGACAGTGTATATAGAGTTATTTATTCAGCTGGTTTCCTGCTATTCACAGTGTTGTGTTGGAGAAACGCCTGGCGTGGACACAGGTAGTCCATCACTGCAGACGGCTCCACTCTGTCAAACCTTCCATCTGCTCCATCCAACTACTTCTCATCAGCATTACGCAGTTCTATTTACGGAACGTGTTGGGGAAACAGGGGTTCAAAAATAAAACACCATTGTTTGTGCTGACTTCTTATTGGAATCCGTGTCATCGTTCTCTTAATTTCAGTGTGAAGAACCTTTTTTTCCTGGTCTCCTGTTGCTGTTTGTTAACATCATAAATCAGGATTTATTTCTGCCCTTGTGTGAATGCTGCTTGACCTTTAGCTAAATGTTGACATAAAGGTTGATAAATGAAATGAGGCACTAATATCAAGTAAATATTTACGTCTGGAAAGAATATACACGTACGATATCTCACCACAGCTCAAAGTTCAAAGTGAATATCAAGATAAATAAAACGAATACAGAAGAATAAGCAAATCATAATCACGTATTTTGGTCAAGAAATATAATAATAATAATAAAGAATGCAGACTTAAAATCTCATCATTCTGACTTTAATCTCATAATTTGTAAAAGGCATCAAAACATACTCCAACACCTCCACACCTTAAAAACAAACTGTCAATGTGCAAATATCGCTGAACTGCACCAGCTTTGCTTATCAGCTAAAGTTGACTTTCTTCAGCATTTCCCTGTAAATACATCAGTGCTTATGTAACACAGCTAATATTTCCTCACATTCCGCATTTTAAAAAAATGCAGCTACACCCATTCCTGTAGCAAATCATACGTTGTGCTTCCAATTACAGTTGTTTTGCAAAATAAAAGCGATATTTCAAATTGTTTATGACAAAGTACTTGCAAGTGTTTCCACTGAAGTGTGTTTTGCGTGTGAACCATAATTCTCGTAAAGTCTAGCTTTGCAACATCGGGCCAAAAGCGTTTTGCATTTTCATGGCTTTGGAACAATAGTAGTTACATTTTTATCTTAAATTGGATTCAGATAAACTTTTCTGTCCACAAATACCGTGCCATCTTGTCTGAAGTGAACTGGTCATGTGAGTTTTCGTTACACTTTAGCAATAAAAATTAAAATCGACACCTCATGAGAGCATAAAATGTTAAAAGCGATATATCAAAATGGAGGTTCCATTCCATTACCCGCTTTTTATTGCAACATTTAGGTTTTGCACATTTCAAGGGATAATGGAAACCCAACTAGTGTCACACATTTCGGTCAAGAAATGTCATAAACGGTTTGAAGGAAAACCCAATTCAAGGAATGATGAAAACTTTAGGCATTTCTATTGATAAGGATGCACTTTGTCCACTTTTGGAGGAAGATACCTGAGAAAATTGAACAGAAATAATTAAATTTGCATATTTATTCTAAATGGCCGCAAGAATTAAAGATAAATGTGGATGAGATACAGTATGTAAAATCGAGGAAATCATAAATAATTATGAGTCAAATGAAAACACTTGACTTGTGACTTGTCATCACGTGTTTATTACCTGGTACTTTATTTATTTATTTAAATAATTTCTTTTGTCATCACTCTCTTGGTTGTTTATGTGTATGTAATACACCATGTTCAGCTTTTTTGTGTATTATAGGTTTGTCAACTTGTTAAATTTAAATTTGTAGGAATGAATCGTGCATTTTCAGCTGACACTATCAGAGCGTCTTCAGCAGACGAGAAGCGACCGCGGCGTTCCTCTCAGGGCTTTTTATAATTCCACTCGCTGGAATGTGAGGCAAAAAAACGGAAAAAGTGACACACGCACACACACACACACGTATTAAAGTTGTTACTTAGCGTTCAGCTCCAGCATGAGCTCGTAAAACAGGCAACACA
Source organism: Brachirus orientalis (assembly GCA_016785285.1). NCBI lineage: Eukaryota > Metazoa > Chordata > Actinopteri > Pleuronectiformes > Soleidae > Brachirus > Brachirus orientalis. The sequence continues at coordinate 1,995,800 of JAFBJR010000373.1, read as the reverse complement.
TTTGTACCCACATGTGGCAACAACCACCAACAGTTGGACACAGTTAATGTTGGTTCCTGTTATTTACTGGTCATAAAACCTGTTTTATTTGCAGCTCTCGTCGCGTCCGTCCACAAACAGAGAGAAGGCGGCGATGTGGCCTCGACCCCTGCTGAAGTGACGAAGCGTATGGAAACAATGATGATGAGCAGGTGGAGGTTTGCCCTTCGTGCAGACTTTTATAGAAGACAAACTGTTGCAAAACAACCGGCCCGTCGACCGCGTGACTGTCCAACGGTTCGTTTGACAGCCTTCAAACTCGGCAGGTGACTTAATAAGGGCACCAGTGTGTGCTGTTCCGAGTTAGCGGTAGAAACCGCAAAGGATTTATTATTCTTTTAAATCTGATTGAAGTTTATCTGTTCCTACCGATACTTTTGCACACTTAAAATATCCGTGTCCCATAACAAGTTGTTCAAAATATCTCGATGTAAATACCTGGAAATTAAAGCCGAAACACTGATCTCTTGTTTTATGATGACAAACCCAAAATGTTTTACAGCAAAAATAAATGTCAATACATTTGAAGGAGACTGTTTTTAGTTTTTTTTAAGTATTTTACTTTTTACTTTATTTGAATTGTGTTTTATGACTTACTTGTGTTTTATGGTATTTACAACTGTGTTGTTGTTTTTTAAATGTGCTCTATTAATAAAGTGGATTTGATTGGAGACCGTAAATGTTTAAATAGCAACATTTGTATCTAATGATGTGTTTTGTACACAATCAATGTGAGGCAAATTAAATTTGTTCTCAAAATAATTTTTCGCTGTAATGGTACTATTAGGTCCTCAATACGCAAATTTGGCAAATACTCAAATTGAAGTCAGTAAATCACAACCACAGCAAATTTGACAATAATGTAATCGTTTCTCTGACACCTGTTTCAATGGATAAGACACACGTATGTTATTTTATGCATGCGTTATTAAAAAAAAAAAAAACTGCGGTAAGTAACTTGAGGTAATTTTTTCTTTTTTAAAAAAAAGGTCAAGGTTGACCTTTTCAGGTCAGCTGATCACAGCATTGATCACAGACAGATGGTGACTTAGCAGCGTTATAAGCAGCAGGTCCAGTGACGCTGCACAAACCCTTAGGGAGACAATTCAGAGTCAAAAGGCCTGAAGGGGAGAAATAAGAGGGAAAGAAAAGGAGGGCGATGGAAACAACTAGTGCAGAAACCATTCAATATGTGCCTGGTTTTTTGTTTGTTTGTTGTTCTGAGTAGTAGCAGCTCTATATAGTGATATATTTGTCGCATTTGTATTAATGCCACTTTCATTTCTTATCCAAATGACGTCCAACAGCGTTGGATGTGTGCATGCCAGTCTTTTCTATGACCGATACCGACGTCAATATTTAGAAATCAGAGCAAAAATGTCCAATACTTAATATCAGATTTTTGGCCCATTCATTTGGCCAATTTTATTTTTTCCTATGCCTGATGAAATATAACTGTTTGATAAAAATTACAAAAAAATTAACTTTAATATTTCTTTTATGTTTGCACTGCACTACAATTATATACACTATTTTCAATGAAAATGATGTATAAATTAAGTATCAAATACATGAAACAGGTCATCAAAAATATTTTGGTGGTGACAAAATGAATTATTTATGACGTAGTAGCATTTATTTTAGTTTCTGAGAAAAGCTGTAATAAATGGTCAATTGAGAAATAATAATCAACCAATACCACTCATTAGAAAATGGCTAAAATTAGCCCAAATAATCGGTTTACCAGAACCATTTTTTCATCTTTAACAGGAAACTACAGTCAATAGCATTAGCATAGGATTCACTGAAAGCAAAGGGCAAAGAATTTTCTCTTGGCAACAAAGAGAGAAAAGTATATTTCCCAAACGGAGAAGTTGATCCTTTAAAGTAAAAGAAAATGTTTAAAATCTGATATTTTTCTTGTATGTAATGTCACACACACACACGTGTATACCGCTTTTTGGACATAAAGTGTTCTGCATGATAATGACGCCGGTAAACCGACACATCTGATAACAATGCAAATCAGTGCCAAAGGTTTCCTGAAAAAGCAAATAAGATCAATTTTCTACATTTCCCTGCTTCCCTCCCTCTTCCACTCGTCCACACACACTTCCCCTTTCTGCAGACAAGCAGCTGCTGCGTGTGAGCGACGGACGATCCCCAGAGAGGAAGAAGGGCTGGCAGGATGGACAGAGGGAGGGAGCGGATGGGTGCGACTAGACGCCGTAGGTCGCAGGTCAGGGTCGCATGTGCCGGGGTCTTTGTGTTCAATCCCCCTCCGTCACTACTTCCACTGTTATTATAACACACAGGCTCATCGCATGGTGTAAACTCTGGGGTCCCACACGCACGCACACACACACACACTGGTTTCCATGACTTCAGAGGACATTGCATTGACTTCCATTCATTTTCTAGAGACTTACTCTAACCTTAACCATAATTACTAGTGCCCTAATCCTAACCCTGACCTCTAACCTTAACCTCACCCTAATCTCAGCCTAACTTTAAAACATCTTCACCTTAAAATGTAGTAATTTTCGTTACGGGGACTTGGTTTTTGTCCCCATAAGGAAGACAAGTCCCCATAATGTGAGTGTATAAACAGATTTAGGTCCCCACATAAGGAATATCAGGTACACACACACATTGATTTCCATGACTTCAGAGAACATCGCACTGACTTCCATTCATTTCCTGGAGACTTACTCTAACCTTAACCATAATTGCTAGTGCCCTAATCCTAACCCTGACCTCTAACCTTAACCTAACCCTAATCTCTGCCTAACTAAAACATCTTCACCTTAAAATGTAGTACGTTACGGGGACTTGGTTTTTGTCCCCATAAGGAAGACAAGTACCCATAATGTGACTGTGTCAACAGATTTATGTCCCCACAACATAAGGAATCCCATGTACACACACACACATGTCTAAATGACTGTGGGGGTCCCAGTCCAACAGATTTCCACCCACATGCTTATTATGGGGTTTAACCTTGTATGTGTGATATGGGTTTTGGGTTTAATGGCAGAGTCAGGGTCAGAGCTCAGGGGAGAGAGAACCTCCTGACCCCAACCTCCACCTTCAACAAACACACACATAATACACACGTCATAATCATTCTCTTCTGTCATCCTTTCTCCCTCCGCCTGAAATATTCCTCCCCTTTTCCTTTTCAAAATCTTTTTCCTTCCCATTTGAAGCAAAAACAGGTCACACTTTGTTCACACAGTGCAGCAAAACAAGCAGCTGTTTTTAGCAAAGAGCCAGAAATGCAAAACGCTTTTGAAATGTCCACAATACTGGTCTTCCTTTTTTTTACAAAAAAGGGCCTAAAAAATGTCTGTACTTGTTGGCGGAAAGCGAACAGAACACAACAGCTGTTTGTTTGGACTCAAAGAGGATTTAATGGGAATCTTTTAGACCTTCTGGAAGGTAAAGACCGTCAGTCAACCACTTCATCTGTATGTGACATAGTGGGAAATAAATAAAAATTAATTATTTACTTATTTTGTAAGTGGAGTATCAACTTTATTTGCGTGCGACATTCAGTTATGCAATATTGTTATGTTAATGCTATAACATTAAGAGGGTGAATATTTGTCCACAGGCTACAGTTATAGTTATAAAGTTATAGTTTAGGTATTTTGACATGTGGGTGATTGTGGTTATGAGTCTGGGCCATGACAGGTGAGATTTAGTTACGTAGCAAACACTAATAATGTGTTCACAACTTTATCTCACAAAAATATATCCTGTTTCTGAGTGTAAACTGAACATTGTTAGCCTCTCATTCACCACACCAAAATCCATAAAGAAAATGAGAGTTTTTAGCTCTCAGGGAAACTGGAGCACCAGTCGACTGCTGCCTGATTTGGGAATTTTGTGTCACTTTGGTAAATCTGAGTGATGAATTTTAAATGCTGAAGTCTGACAAAAACACTCATTTGAACTTATTTATGGTGGCAACAGAGGATAAACAACTCCTGTGTGCTGTGATGTTAAATTGGTGACTTTCTCTATGGGATTTGGCGTTGGAAAAGGCTGACTAATGGTGAAATAAAACAGCAAATTTATCCAGAAAGAAAGTCACTACACATCAAAACACCCCAAAGAGTAACTTATTTTAACATAAATACACCACCATTTGGTTGTTGTTTTTCATTACCCCAAAATGAGTCTTTAATATTTATATCAGGAGCCAGATCAGCTCTACAAAGGCAGCCATTTTGGGCCAACATGGCTTACAGTAACCCGCAATGGATAAACTAAAAATCTTTTTAAAAATCTTTTCAGTTAGCATCGTTTTGAAGCTATTAAGCAAACATATTGAATAAAACCTTCCTAATTCTTTTTAAAAATTTTCAAGGACATCCTGTCTCTTGATGAATCACAGCTGATTCACTCCACACACCGTTTTCCTGCTCCCTCTATGTTGCCCCCCAACTATCACCACCACCACCACCACCCACCACCGTGACTCCTGGCTCCTCATCCCTGATAATCTGGGACACATGATGCAGAGTGTGGAGCATCCAGGCTGCTGCAACTCTGGAAACCCCCCCTGCAGACTCTCAGCTGTGTATATTATATATATATATATATATATAATATAAAGGCACTTCTCCAAATAAATGAATTATGGATGCCATGACAATAAATAATAAAAGGAATATTAAACACAATAGATGGTGCTGGAAGCTCCAGAAGTGTGGATGTGAAGCAAGAGAGAGGTAGAAGCTGTTACATTTACAAAACAACCTCACCACACTTTCGTATCTGTGATGATCATGATGAGTGATGCTGTGGTTTTCTTCTCATGCCACTATCATCTCTTTAATCTCTAACATAACGAGCCAAAAAACAAAACAAAAGTGTCACTCGGCATGACACAACTCAACTACTATTCTGTTAGGAATAGTACCTGGTACTTTCTAGTGTGGTGAAGTTCCAAGCGAGTTGAGCCGATACTAAATTGTGACGTGGACAGACTGCCGGCCAAAGGTGTCGTCACTGGAAGAGTCATGAGAATCCAACCGAACAATGTCGAACTGTAGATCAGTTAAAAAAGACTTAAAAATCCTGAAAACATGCTTTAATCTCCAACATTTAACGAGGACATTTATAAAATCTCAATATTTAACAGAGGAGTCTGGTGTATTTAGCGACAGCACTGCTGACAGACGGAGATGGTGAGCCCAATCACGACCCGTTCAGCCGTATTTCAGTTCAGCGACTGTGTCAGACGGAGTCTGTGCTCCGGTCGTGCAGGAAGGACTGAACCATTCAGTGAACAAATCTGTTTATAAAACTGAGAAAAATCTTCACTACAAAGCAGTGGTGCTATGACGAACCCGGCCACATTAAGGAGGAACTATGAAGTAATGGGAAATGAAGTGTCTGATACCAAATCGAACAGAGTCGAGCCATGCCATGCCAAGCCGTGCTGGAACTGCATAGTGGAAAGGGAAGTTGTTGCGATTTTTAAAGAGACAGAGTAGGATTTCAACAAAGGCCAGTATCACCTGTATTGGCACTATAGCCGTGTTTACTCCAAGTAGAACAGTTCAGTTTGGTACAGAACAGTACTCTTTTTTTAAATTTGCGTTCCAATTAAGAGTAGTACCAAAATAACCATCCTCAGTTCCATTCTACCAAAATAAAATGGGACAATCCAGTCAGCTGACTGAGCGAAAGGTAAAGATACTGTTCTCATTCAAAACGTAAACCGCATCAGGCTATACCAAACCAAACCATGCCATGATGAAAACACACCATAAGTAACTCTTATTTTCTGTTCTGTGCCACAAAAAGAACTCCAACGTTCCCGTTGACAGCACACGTGAATTTCACACGTCATTTCATGCGCTCATCTCGTTCATTCCTCAAAAAAATTCCAACAACGTGCGTACAGTGAGCAGGAGATTAAGTAAGCCAAGTTAAAAACACAAGCCACGCAGAATAAAGCACTATCTCATTTGTTCTGTTTTAGTTTTGCTTCTAATATGTTGAAAAATAAAACAATGTCATCATATTTGTATTAAATACTATAAGTGAATAAGTGAACTGCTCTTATTTTACAACAGCTGTAACAAACAATACCGTTTACAAACTGTGGGGGGAGCCTGTGAGCAAATCCTACATTTTCCCCATTATTCTGTCATTTTTTTTCTTATTTACTTCCAGCAAATGTTTTCATTTGCTGATCAGAAAGCTTACTGAAAGCTCATCCACTGCACACAGATCAGTTGTAGCTACACCACGCATAGAACCCACAAGTGTTGCATCATGGGAGGTTTGACATGAAGAAGACTGCAACAATCCTAACTGCTCTCACAGGGTTCAAACCACCTCAGGCTCGAGGATCCTTCATCCCTCACTTCTGAATCTCCACCAGGATATGAAAGCTTCGTTCCTTCACAAACGTCTGGATCTTTTCCCACAGTGGCTTTTGGGAGAGTTGCTGAGTTCTTTTATTTTAATTTTTTTTTTTTTAGCTGCATGTGTTTGACGACTGTGGATTAAGAGTTTAATTGAGCTCAGTGTTGCCGCATGTACTGCAAATTTAACATGTTCTGACTCTACAGACATTAAAAGTCTTTGTGTTGCCAAACGGTTTGTTTTATTATGTAAAAATGGAGGGAATATTTTAAACTATGTCAACAAAAGAAACCCAGTTTCATTCAGGAACTCAAACTGACATGTCCTGTTTACTTTCAACTGACAAAGCTATACAGTTACTGTATAGTGTTTCCTTTGGTTTTCACCTGAAACATCTTTAGTTTACATTTTTGTGTGTTCCGACAGGACTGTGTCAGATGTTTATAACAGATATAATAGAAGCGCAACAGTTTTAACTGAACGTTTCCCCTCATTTTCAAAATAAACCCACATTATTTCATTAAAAAAAGAAATTAATTAAAACATAATGAATCCACCAGTTGTTATTTTGTCACTAAGTTATTAAACTAATTCAACTGCTGAGTTGCTGTCTCACATATCTCTAAATACACTGTCCAACAGAAAGAGGAGTTTGGGTATATAAATAAACAAAAATCAGCAGTTAAAGGGATAGTTCAGGTTTTTGACGTGTGGTTGTCACAGGCTCAGGGACAGAAGGAAAAACTGAATTTAGCCACTTAACATGGAGCCTATCAAATAAAATGAACACCTGCGTACATCTGATGATGTCAGAGGAACATGAATGGCTGTTTTTGTTGATGTTTGACAACTGAAATTTGAAGTTTGTGTCACTTTTATAAACACCAAAGTCCATAGAGCAAATCCACAATCTTACAACACGGCACACACGTGTTGTCAATCCACCTCCACCTTATCGTTATGTTCAAATATGTCATCTTGTGCCTGTGGTATTTGAATTTTTTTTATTTGTATTTAAATCAGCGACAAAAACTCACTAAACAAGGCAGCTGTCGACGAGCAGCTCATGTGTCCTCACTAGGGCTGCAACAATTCCTCGAGTAACTCGATTACAAAAAACGATCGAGGAATTTTCTCTGCCTTGAACCCTGGTTTATTTAAATTTAAAGCTCATGTTTCGGACGGATTCTTTTTAGTGTGATACAACGTGCTTATGTCACAGGCTATGCGTCCCCTACAAAGCGGAAGAAGACGGAGTGGGCTTTGGGGAACGTGTGTGGACAGTTTAGCTGTACGGAATGGCAGACGCCGGGACCGAAAACAGTGAATACAGCGAAAACGAGCAAACGCAGCAAAGCGAAAGTAATAGGAGGAATAGGATCAATTTATCCAATTACTCGATGAATTGATGGAATATTTGGTAGAATACTCGATTACCAAGATATTCGATAGCTGCAGCCCTAGTCCTCACGAGCTAAAAATGTTGATTTTCTCTATGAAATTTGGTGCAGGTGAGTGAAAGGTGCACAAAGTTCCATTTCCAGTTGGAAAAGGTTGTTCTAACAGTGCGATTGAGCAGAGAATATATATTCTTACAGTATCATAGACTTACCCGGACATAGGTTTTTATGGGCGAGCCATGTTCGTTGAGAGTGAGTGACATTTTATTATCTTTTATCTCGTCTATTTACCATTCTTTTATTATACTATGGCATTCACAATGAAAAATGTTGGCTTATTTTTGGGCATTCCTCTGTTTGCCTCTTTTCCATTTGAAGAGGAATCCATTAGCACCAATTACGTCAACTGGTAGCTGATTCATTCCTGTCACGTTTGTCTCGGGGCTCCGGGAGATTTCGGCCCCTTCTCAAAAGAGAGTGAGTTGGCAGAGCAGAGCTGTGGTGTAGATTAATTGGTATTAAGTTAATTGGGCAAAGCTGGGAACCCCAGTGGGCCAGGACCCTGCTTTTGTGTCCATATGTGATTCGTCATGAGAACCGAGGTCTTGCTGACACACAGAGGAAGGCTCACAGCTTTCAGTGCATTGACTGAAGCGACCCTCTGCTGCCACGGTAACCAACCAACACAAAAGTGCTGGAAGAAAACAAGGTGGCAAGAATACTAACGCAGAAAAGTCTTACAGTAACAAGTCTGAATTACTTATTTCACCAATGTGAAACGTGCTTTTTGTTGACAAGTGTAACATGCCTCAGAAGATGTCAGGAAAGAAATATTACCTTTGCAAATATTCATGCACCAGCCACTTTAATAGGTACACCTGTTCAACTGAGAAATAGCAAAAAGTGTCCACACACTTGAGCAAAATCAGGTGTGCAGACATTTTTCAGCCATGTTTTTATAAATACACAGTTTTTATTCAAACTGGATGTTTGGCCGTTGAACACTTTGTGTAAAGCTGTTAAATTCCCCATTAACTTCTAATCAGCCAATCACATGGCAGCAAATCAAAACCTATTCTTATTAACACCAGACATTTAAAATACATGTAAACTGTTAGTCTGACTGAAATTGTACTTTCTCAAAGTCAGACCAACACACCCAGGTACTACTGAATGTTCTCTCAGACCAGAGTTAAACTGTTCTGCACACAAATGTGCTAATACCTGGAAAAACAGAAGAAGCTGCTGCACAGAAGAATAAGACAACAGCAACAAAAACATAGTGAAATTGGGGAGGGTATATTTTCTGAAGACTGGATTTGTTTCTGTCAGCTTAAAGAATTGGAAACTTTTAAGTTAATAGATGATCTAACATAACTTAAAGTGTTCCAAAGTATACAACGGTTCCTAAAACTAACAAGCACAAATGGGGCATTTTGTCCCCTAGTGTAGCGGAGGTCAACACACTTTATTCAATATACTAACCAACCCCACTAGTGTTTGTCAATCGTTTGTCTGAGTCATCAACTGGATGGTGAAGTCGGCTTAACCATCAAGCTAAACGTACTTTACTGCTGTATGTTTTTGTTTTGATTCTTGACTGACTTTTATGTAAAATTTAAATTTAAATTAATTACTAAAATGTATTTATCTGTCACCTAAATGCTGCTTTTTGCAGTGGTGTAAACAAACTTTTGTCTCAATTACAATCTACTGAATAAAACTAACATTCTATCTAGAATTAGAATGAGTTTTATTTGCACACACCAGTTACTGATAGTTGCGCGTGGGTTCTCACCAGGTTCTCCAGTTTCCTCCCACAGTCCAAAAACATGCAGATTTGGGGATTAGGCTAATTGGACACTCTAAATTGCCCATAGGTGTGAATGTGAGAGTGAATGGTTGTCTGTCTCTGTGATGGACTGGCGACCTGTCCAGGGTGTGACCCCGCCTCTCGCCCTATGTCAGCTGGAGATAGGCACCAGCGACCCCCCCCGCGACCCTCAGTGGAGGATAAAGCGGTAGAAAATGAGTGAGTGAGTGAGTGAATTAGTGACAGTGAAACTGACCACTGCATTTCGACCTTTGTTTCTACACACCAGTAGCGAACACATACAAACAGTGAGGGTCGGGTACTTGGTTTAGGGTCACCCCAGCCTGTGACCTCTCCAGGGATTTGTACTGGCAACCCTCTGGTTACGGGATACCCATAGGTATGCAGACCATCTCTGAACATTCCAAATAATGTGTATTTAAGTGTAAATCAGTCGACCAGTGTTGATATTGTCTTTCTGAGCCTCTTTCATGGTTAAATGAATTAATTTTGTGAAACACGTTCTTGGTCCTGGTGCCAGAACTGCTGCACGTTCAACATCATCAAAACATGGAAAGGATGGTTGATACATTAGTATCGCAGTAGCTGATGGAATGAGTGATGTATATATGATCATATAACCATAAATCAGCTGTGTGTGTTTAGATACTGTCGTGGATTATGCACACGGATCACGGCCACTTCCCCTTTGATACCCAGTCATGCATCGGTGTTCACTTTGAGGGGAAGCCAAAAATAAAAAAACACAACGCAACAGAACACAAAGCTGCAGAGCAAAATATGGCAGAAGTGATTGGGAAGAGGAATAATGAGGAAGAGAGGAGGAGGAGGGGGAGGAACAAGGCCGTTAGCATGGGAGTGATGGGAGTATGACCCAGTTACACACAATGCCTTGAGGGTGGAAATGGAGGAGACAGACAGACAGACAGACATGCAAAAGCATGTGCCCACACACACATATCTCGAATTTTAACCATAACCAGTGAATCCTAACATTAACCTCAGCGTAAATCAAACCTTAGACCCAGCACCACACTGTGTGTCACTGCTGTGTCTCGCTCGTGTGTCTTCCCATGCGTGTCCAACCAAACCAAATCAAATATATTGTAAGAAAATCTTACACTATAAAATGTCACTTGATTGTTGTTTACTCAGACAGACAATCTGCTTTTCACCTGATGTAATTATAACTTAGGGGGTTAGGGTTAGGGTTAGGGTTAGGGGTTAGAGGGTTAGGGGGTTAGGGTTAGGGTTAGAGGGTTAGGGTTTTTCCTGTAGCCGAAGCCTCCACATTCTCCTCATACAGCTGCTAAACCAGTTTTAAAAATGTGTTTTTCGTGTGTTCATATTCGGCCTATAGACACTAACAACTTTGGTAAAAGGTGTCTGTCATACTGCTCGTAGAATGTCAATATCATTATGACATTTCTTGGTCTGTTTTTGCTGAGAACTTAGACGAGATGGCTAAACTCAAAAGTGGACGGTGCAGTGTGAACACTCTTATCTGTTAACACGGGCACTGAAATTAAAAACATGACATAAACATAGTACCAGTGCTGCCTATGTGAACCAGCTCCTCAGAAGTGAGGTTCTGCCTCATTAGGACCAGGTTTTGGTCTCCATGAAGACTACTGGTCCTGACAAGGTCAGAGTTTATGCCAGTAAAAGTCCTGCAGAGGAAACAAAGACAAGAACACACACACACATGCATGTTATACCAAGGTCCAGACAAGTTGTATGTACATGAAGGACAACGAGCATGTATGTGTTGAGGGGACACGTGTGTGAGGTCACACACTGACTGGCCTCTCGTCCGCTCTGACCTACTTTTACCATGTTAGAGGAATGATGAGTTTTGATGCATGTGCGTTCTCATGACTGACACAGAAATCCACGCTCCGTCTGTCTCTCCACCCTGAGGTTTTCCCCATCAGCTGAGCAAACCATCACATACACGTGCACACACACACACACACATACACGTGCACACACATGTCTATGCTTCTATCAAAGTGAGGACCCTCATAGACATAAGACATTCCCTAGCCCCTTACCCTAACCTCAACCATCACAACTAGATGCCTAACCCTAACCCTTACCCTAACCTTAACCTAAACCTAATTCTAACCCTAAAACCAGGTCTTAACCCTGAATAAGCCCTTTAAAGGGGTGACAGAAAGTGAGGACCAGCCAAAATGTCCTCACTTTGTCTAAATGTCCTCACTTTGTCTAAATGTCCTCACTTTGTAGGTTTATACTATTTGTTGTCCTCACTCGGCAACAAGTACAAGCACACACACAGTCACACACACGTTTGCACTTCTATCAAAGTGAGGACCCCTTATAGACATAATGCATTCCCTGGCCCCTTACCCTAATCTTAACCATCACAAGTAGATGCCTAACCCTAACCTAAACCCAATTCTAACCCTAACCCTAAAACCAGGTCTTAACCCTAAATAGGCCCTTTAAAGGAGTGACAGAAAGTGAGGACCAGCCAAAATGTCCTCACTTTGTCAAAATGTCCTCACTCTGTAGGTGTTTATATACAATTTTTGGTCCTCACTCTGCAACAAATACAAGAACACACACAGTGAGTGGAATCGCAAGATGCATTAAATTACACAGAGCCATTTGTCTGCAGGGAAAACAAATCTTTAAGAGGAGGTGACAAAACATGTACAGTTTATCAAAACATGGAGATGATTAGATGTTGTGTGTCACTGCTCTTTGGCCTTTGGTCTCAAATCGGATTCAAACCAGGTTGTTTTAAAGCCGCAACATGTACAGTGACTGCCATTTTTGTTGCTGTTAATGTTATTATTCTGCCCTGTTTCGGTCTTTGTGAACAGAAAGGATGAAACATCATTTGCATGCCGCAAATCCAAAACTATCAGACCTGACTGAGGGAGCATTTGTGTGTATACAGCAGCAGCACAGGGGCGGGCGGGGACAGGACCTGCTGAAGAATCGGGGTTTTGTGTTTGCAGTCAAGCTTTAACCTGTTTGTAGCTGTTTTACCTCGCATGTTTCTGAACACCCTTAACGCCTCTTTCAATGTAACAGATATTTGTTTGTATTTAAAATTACTAGTGCCATTCAATATGAGCAAATGTGATTCAGTGACTAAGTTTCAGCATCGCCTGTGCTTGAGTAAAGTGCAGTCAGATAAATAGTGATGATGAGGCTATGTTATAAGTGCTAACACTTTTACTTAAAGTAAGGAAACTTAAGGTCTCACTGAACCTCCACCAAAGTTGGCAGTGCACACACTGGTGCCTTTAGTAAGTCACCTGACAGGTGAAGGGTTGGACGGATATGTGACTAACAGACAGACAGACATTATTTGCATTTATACGGGGTTGTTCTAGAGTTTTAAAGATGTTTTTAAATCTGATTTGTACAGATTTGTGTTGGTGTAAAGCGCCTTTAACACATAACATCATGCTTCACTGCACAGAGAAGTCTGGTTTCTCTGAAATTTTGAATCCATTTTTCCTGCATCTGTGTTCAGAAACATGCGTATGCCTACGTCGTTGCCAAAGCAACCCGTGCGGACTGGTTGGTTGTGTCTGGTCGCACAAATCCGATTTGATCACTCGCGATTAATAGAGCCGACAGTCTGCCTGAAAAGAAATTGGACTTGTGTGCCCTGAGAACATTGTCTTTTTCTGAGTTGACACTAAGAACCTTCAGTGTCAGCGTGTGTTCAGCTGCGTCAGTCTTTTGTCTGGGTGTCAGACTGTAGACGCGTTCAAGTAGGCTGCGGAGAAATCTGCTTATTGGACAGTTTCAAGAGTGTGTGTGTTCTTGTACTTGCTGCAGAGTGAGGACCAAAATTCGTATAATTCCTACAAAGTGAGGACATTTGACAAAGTGAGGACATTTTGGCTGGTCCTCACTCTTTAACCCACCCCTGAAAATGGCTTTTTCAGGGTTAAGACTTGGTTTTAGGGTTAGGGTTAGAATTGGGTTTAGGTTAGGGTTAGGCATCTAGTTGTGATGGTTAAGGTTAGGGTAAGGGGCTAGAGAATGCATTATGTCTACGAGGGTCCTCACTCTGATAGAAGTGCAAACGTGTGTGTGTGTGTGTGTGTGTTCTTGTACTTGTTGCAGAGTGAGGACCAAAAATCGTATAAACACCTACAACAGAGTGAGGACATTTTGGTTGGTCCTCACTTTGTCAGGGTTAGGGAATGATTATGAACGGCACAGGAAATCATTCCTGCCTGTGGCCATCAGACTTCATAACTCCCATCCGTAGATGTACTCATTTATTAATCATCATATTGACGATGTTTAACTTGTACACATTGTACATTTGTCATTGTTGTTCTTGTTTTAAACAAGGGCTTTGTGTTGTTTTATTTTTATTTTTCTTAAATTCTCTTAATTTTTTTATTTGTGTGCTCTTTCCTATGGTACTTACTGTGTCTGATTTGGAGCAATTGTAACAACAATTTCCTTCGGGATAATAAAAGTTATTCTGATTCTGATTCTGATGTCTACGAGGGTCCTCACTCTGATAGAAGCGCAAACATATGTGTGTGTTGTGTGTGCTTGTGTTTGTTAGCTCTTTGGGATCTTTACTGGCATAAACACTGATCTTGTCATAAAGACCAAGAGAACCTGATTTCTGAAGCTCTGGTTAAGTTTAGGATTAAACTGAATGGAAGTCAATGCAGTGTCCTCACAAGAACAGCTACACTAACATGTTTGGGTTCTCTGGTTTGGTTAACGTGCCCGACTGACTCTAAACTCTAAACGCCGAGCTGACTGCTCCTCCTGTAGCTCTCACTTCTGCTGCTGTATTGTTGGTGAAACAGACAATGAGTGGGAGATAAACAAAGGGGAAGAGGAGAGCTGACGGACGGCAAGTGTTTCCTCATGAGAGATGGAGAAACATCTCTAATTCCAGTGGGACAGGAGTGGGTGGCGGCGGGTTAGAGTGGGGTTAAAACCCCAGAGGGGGAGGAAAAGGACGCGGCATGTACGTGGAGGAGAAGCGGAGCAGGGGTTGATTTAGGGTTATTTGCACCGTCACGGTTGTCACCTCATTTCCATAAATGAATCAAGAACACGTGCCATACTGTGTTTGTATTGTACTGGCAGCTGCTGCCTTGTCTTAACAGACACAACGGCTTTTCCACAAGAGAGGAGCTCGAATTTCTTTCTTTCTTTCTTTCTCTCTGAAAAATATAAATGCACCTCATGAAGTTTGACTTTTTATGAGGTTGTTCTGGAAAATCTGCTATTGCACAATAATCATGTCTGTGGTCCCGCAGCATGGTGGTTGAAGTGTGGTTCTATGAAGTGCTTACCTACAGTATATGGCACTTTTCCACTGTACAGTTCAAGCTCTGCTCAGCTCTACTCTACACGAAACTGCAGTGACATTGTTTTTTTTTTACGCGACACAAACCAAGCAGTTCTTTTGTTTTGTTCACTGAATGGTTCAGTCCTTCGGGTCGTGATTGGGCTCACCATCTCCGTCTTTCAGCAGTGCTGTCGCTAAATACAACTGAGGCTGGTTATTTTGGTACTACTCTTAATTGAAACGCAAATTTAAAAAAAAGAGTACTGTTCTGTACCAAACTGAACTGTTCTACTCAGAGTGAACACAGCTATAGTGCCAATGCAGGTGAAACTGGCCTGCGCAGGCTTATTGTTTGAATGTTGAAATCCTACTCTGTCTCTTTAAAAATCGCGACAACTTCCCTTTCCACTATGCGGTTCCAGCACGGCTTGGCATGGCATGGCTCGACTCTGTTCGATTTGGTATCAGACACTTCATTTTCCATTACTTCATAGTTCCTAGCACCACTGCTTTGTAGTGAAGATTTTTCTCAGTTTTATAAACAGACGAGTTCACTGAATGGTTCAGTCCTTCCTGCACGACCGGAGCACAGACTCCGTCTGACACAGTCGCTGAACTGAAATACGGCTGAACGGGTCGTGATTGGGCTCACCATCTCCGTCTGTCAGCAGCGCTGTCGCTAAATACACCAGACTCCTCTGTTAAATATGGAGATTTTACAAATGTCCTCGTTAAATGTTGGAGATTAACACATGTTTTGGGGATTTTTAAGTCTTTTTTAACTGATCTACAGTTTGACATTGTTCGGTTGGATTCTTGTTTTGTACGTTTGCACTCATGACTCTTGAAGTGACAACACTCTCTGACCAATCAGTGGCTGGCAGTCTGTCCACGTCACATTTTAGTATCGGCTCACCTCACCAGAGCAGCAAAAAAAAACTGAGTAGAGTCAAGTAGTGCTGGAATTGTGTAATAGAAAATCATGAATAGTCTGCTGACAACGCTAAGTTTAGGCTCCTGTGCCAGGAATTAGCTGGACATGGATGCTTAACAACCAGAGGCTCACCAAATAAAATCTACGTCAACTAGAAGGTCTTACAAATGTGTTTGGCACTTTAGCTCATCGTTGAACGGCGTTTTCTGACTGAAAACATACGTTTATAAACCAATCACTCTCCCACACCAAAGTCCATAGAGGAAATAGGCGTTTTTAACCCCACAGGGACACAGGAGCTGCTGCTTTACTGCTGCCTCATTTGGTGATTTGTGTTAGTTAGGTAAATCTGAACCAAGAATTTTTAAACGCAAAAGAAACAAAATAACACATTTTAATTTACTGACAGAGGCGGTAAGCGGATCAACAACTCTGTGGGCAGTGATTTAAAATTGCAGATTTTTTCTGTGGGTTTCGGTGCATGGAATAAGTGGTTTTCGAACGTTAGATTTAAGTTAAAGGCAAGATAAAGCGGCTTTATAAGTGAAGGCGAGCATCCTTGTCTCAAGCGGGTTCTTACTAAGAGTTCCGTGTGTAGTCAAAACTCGGAAATTCGGAGGTCATGAACTCGGATTTCCAGCTCGGCAACTCGGAGCAACCTTACCAACCTGGACATGGGATTCCAAGATACAAACACAAAATATCACATACGGCGTTGTCATCGTATTGATCAAAGAAGCTCGCCCGTTTTCCGACTTCTCAGCTAGAATGCGGTGAATTTTGCTCAGGTAAACTGTGGGACTAGAAGAACCATACTTTGTTTAAATCAACATTTATTACTAAACACAGCTTACACAAACAACTTAAATGCTGGTCATTACCCTCCACGCTCGGGGCAAGTGTTAGAGTCTCTGAACAAAGGGAGCAGATGTTCCACCCTGAACCAGGACCAGGATCCAAACCAACAATGCTTTCATCCACTCAAACTAACAAACCTACAAGTGTATCCGTTTTGAAAGGCTTTTACTCTCACATATGAGTTGTTCTGCTGCTGCCTCAGTCAGAAGGTTGTGACATGCTGCTCTCTAGTGGAACTTGTGTGGTACTGCGGATTAAAGAATCCATGCAACTTGTTTATTCCCTTGGTTTGGAATTTTGAGATTTGGCACACAAGTAACATCATCATCAGGTTATACTGTTCCCCTCTGCTTCATGGAGAATTTAAACAGAGACTAAAATCTGTTTTCTGATTTAAGTCTGAGAATATTTTATAGTTTTTTAACTATGTTTCCAAAGAAATGACCTTATGTGGCCCTAATGCTCTTCCCTAGTTTCCCTTAGTTTTCCTATTGTTTTCAGGGAGAATGAGCATCCATGTCTTTATCTGGATCCCAGTTAGATGTTTTCCTCAGTGCTGCTGTCACTTGTCAAGCA
>JAFBJR010000373.1:1930290-1978378 GCA_016785285.1 Brachirus orientalis | reverse complement strand
ATATGTTTTTAACTTTGTCTCGATAAGATAATTACAGGTTACTTTAAGCCTTAATTAACTGTAACAAGCTAAAACAATGGTGTGCACGAAATGGCAGGTGTAAAAATTCACTATCACAGAGTGGTTTGTGTGCAAATAAGAAATTCTAAGATACAAATTCTCAAAGGGAGCTTAATCATGAAATGAAAGACTTTAATTTTTGTGAGCATTTCTTACATGACGGAATTTCTTAACTTTTGGTGGGTTTTTCTTCATTTTAAGGGCATATTACAGTCAGAGTGGTTAACATTTGCAAGGTAGTTTTAAGCGTTCTAGCCAAGCAAAATTTGTTTATGGGCAGATTCTTTTTCTTAAAGCAAGAGAATTTACACCGAGAATATTTTTTTAGCTATAAAGTAAAACAGGAGCTAAATAAAGGCAAGAGCAACTCTTAAGAAAATATGTCAGAAAGTCCAAAAACAGCAAATTGAACCAAATCGATCCAAATAAAATGTTGATTCAAGATTGTTAAAGATTCATTTAATGAATATTTTACAGCAGCAAATTACAGATATCCTTATGGAAGAGTGATCTAAACTTTTGCTTAAACTATCCACAGTAAAACTTGACACGACGACATTGCATCTGCCCTTGATGTGAAGAGTCTGATGGAAAATGCGAGGCTCTTCTGTTTGAAAGCGCTACAAACGCACTTTGCCTGATGAATTATAAAACAGCCTATAATAATTTATAAGCACTTCTTCGTTGCTGTGAACGTGCACTTTGTCCCGTGTTAGTGAAGTGAGTGGAGACCGAGCCGCAGGTCGAGTCATTGAGGCCGCCCGCTGTTATATAACTGTATTATTGTTGAACAATGACACACAGGGTTTTCACAGCACACGACTGCAAACCACCAACCATATCCAGTCAGACATACGCCCACGTGCATGTTAAAGGGACAGTTCATGAGACTCTGACTCTGCCGTGTGTTGTCGTCGCTCGCTCTCACTACAACCATGGTTCTCACACTGTGGTACGTGTACCAGCGCTGGTGCACGAGATTCCTTTGGTGGTACTTGGAGGAAAATCAGAAATGCTGTTCTACTGTATAAAGCAGGGGATGTGATCAGAGTGGAGGAAATGTGTAGCAAAAGAAACAAATAAATAAGCAATAAATTACATAATAATAAGTCACTTGATCTCTCGCTCCATCTTAATCTAATTTCGCTACACCAGTGTCTGAAGTACAACCCCATTTCCAAAGTAGTTTGGACACTGTGTGTAATGTAAATGTAAAAAACAGAGTGCACTGATTTGCAAATCTCATAAACCTAAAATTTATTTCCAATAGAACATATACAATTTCTCTGAAACTGTTCCACAAGTTTGTCTCAGATCGGTGAACTCTTATTATCTTTAAAGAAATCCACTCTCCTTTTATACCCAGTCATGTGACTCACCTGTTGCCGACTCACCTGTTGCCAGGAGAATTTGATTAGTCGTCAAATTCTCCTCCAGTTGTTTTTGATTTGTATCATTTGCTTTTCCAGACTTTTGTTGCCTCTGCGCCGACTTTTGTTGAGATGTGGTGCTGCCATCAAATTCAAAACGAGCCAATATTGTTCATGAAATAGTAAAATGTCCTAGTTTCAGCATCTGGTATGTTGTTCTGTTATGTTTTATTGGGAATAAAATATGGGTTTATGACATGAGCAAATCATTCCATTCTGTTTTTAATTTACATTTTACACAATGTCCCAATTTTTTTGGAATTGGGGTTGTATACAGTATGTGCGGAATGGGTTGATGATAATGAGAGAGCACATTATCTTATTTGGGAAAAAATTTGCCTCCTGTGAAAAGTTTGCAGCTGATTTTTCTCGGCCTATTTACACCACTTTAATTTAACGTTGGTGATAATGGTGTTACTTTGAGAGCTCAGTATTTTCTCATGTGGGATTGGGTAAAATAAAATTTGGCAACCGCTGATCTACAATATCTTCAGAAGATCTCTACCTTGCAGTTAGACGTCCCGACACCAAAGTCCATAGAGGAAATCAACATTTTTACATCCTGGCGACACAGGAGGGCCCCGCGGTGCAGACTGGGGACCTGCCCAGGGTGAAGCTGGGATTGGACCCTCATGTGGAGGATAAAGCAGTAGAAGGTGTGTCTGCTGGTCTACCGCTGCCTCAATTGCTAAGTCTGCGACACTAATATAAATCCCAACAGAGGCTTTTACTCACCAAAGTCACCAAATAACTCATATGAACTCACTGTTGGAGGCAGAAGTGGATCAACAAGTCCTATGTGCCCTGGTGTCAAATTACTGATTTTAGCCATTGAACCAAAGCTTCACCTCATAAAATCTACACAACCTTAGGTCTATTGTATGTTAAAAATATTTTTACAGCTTAATTTCTTTTTGTTATACAGCCGTTTCCTACTGGAAACTTGTAAAGTTCTTACTTTACTCTACCAAAGTCTATAGAGGAAATCAAAGTTTTCAGCTCAGTGGATCAGAAAGAAAACGCCTGTGCGCCGTGATCATAAAATCATGGAAGTTATGGACTTTGGTCTTCGGTCTGTCTAACAGAGAGGAAAAAAGACATCGATATATTCTTAGACTTAACGTTGTGTAGATTTTGTGGCCATAATCTGTTTTCCAATCTGTGTCTCAAGCTGGTTCTCAGCACAGAGTCAAAAAAAAACCCTAAGTATAACTTCTAATGCAAAGCAGATTTAAGCTTTTCCTCCATATGTAATCCATCTAAGAGGCTTCACTTTACATTTTTACCCAACCACTGGTTGTATTTTCAGGCAGAGAGCTCCGGGAGGCTCATGTAGCCGAGCAGCGTGGGGTTTCTATGAACTCGCCTGTCCTCATGTGACCTCGGCGACTCTCCGCCCCCATCTCCGCCCCACTGCGTCTCTGCCGTGGAGCGTCGGCTGCCATATGCACCACAGTTCCACCCACCAGCAGCACCAGCCAGCCCCTGGGCTGCAGGCCAACCTGCGGCACGGTGGCCTGGTGCCAGCTCTGACTTGTGGAGGCGCTAGTGGAGGTTAAAGTCTGGTATCTTATCTTTTCTCCTTTAGAGAACTTTTTTCACTTTCTCACACACACACGCACACACACGTGTGCACACCAACAGGTTGCACTTCCTCCTCACTGTGAACACGCTGCAGTCCTGTTTGTTTGTGCGCTCACCTCATGTGACCTGAGGTGACTCCATGTCTGCGAGGAGAGAGAGAGAGGCAGAAAAACTGTCTCAGGAAACTCAGAATTCTACTTTTCTCCGTCTGCTTCTGCCACATACTTGGTTCACGACTCTTTTGGTCCTTTTCCTCTCCAAGCTCCCTCCCTCTTCTCTGCTCACCCACTCACTCTCTCTCCCTCTTTCTTCCTCCCATCCAGCCTCTCTCACCCGCCCACCAGTTGGTTCCTGCTCAGTGTTTAGACCAGAGATAGAACCGGGGGGAAAAGAAGGCCGTATAATCTCAACATTTGGACCTTTTTTGCATCCTCAGATCAGATCCCACCGTGAGTATCTGTCTTTACTCCATCAAATACGTACAGGCGATATGTACGTGCTGTGTATTTGCCAACAAGTGTTTGTGGAGATGACAGAGAGGGACGGACCCTCCCCTCACACCATACCTACAGTCAGGGAGAGCGGCGTACGTGCAGGCCAGATAGTGAACCATGACACAGATCACACCGAGAGATTTGTACAGTACATGTGCAGCAGCTGCGTCACAGCGAGAGAAGCTGCACAAAGGGAAGAGTGTTCAAACCGGACGGGGCTCTGTTCATGCCAGAGCTGCTGTTTACGAAGATTCCTCCGTAATCAACTCAGGAATAAAACCTGAATTAAAAAAAGCACTTTTCTGAGTATGAACAGTGTAAGTCAGTGGAGAATCGGACAAGTTGTCTGTTTCCTGTAAAAGGAAACAAGTCAAACCGTTCTGTCCGTCTCAGAAGGTCAGCCAGGACTCTTAAATTGACCGACTGCCAATATCCGCCATTTTCACATTCTGTGTGTGTACATGTGTGTGTGTGTGTGTGTGTGTGTAATAAGCCACACAAACAGGTAGAGGGACAAAATGACTGTGAGCAAATTAAAAAACAAACTTTTTCCTCATCACTTCACAAATGCCAGTCGCACACTGAAGTTGCATCTTCAAAAAGATGAGCAGTTTTCATGTGTCACAGACGAGGACACCGTGTCTGAGCGACACTGTAACTTTGACGAGGCAAATCAGATTACTCTCCTACAACTGGAAGACGCGACCCTGATCTTATACCTTATCTAGATAATAAACTGCAAGAAGTTTATTATCAAATACCGAGTTAAAAAGAAAGGGTTTCCACATGCATTAAATGACTTATTTTTGTCACACAACACAATAAAAATCACGCGTAAGTCCCATGAACCGAGTTATGGACGTTGACTTGCTGAACAATGAAAATACGTTGCATCCGTATTTGGAGTATTGAGAACCCTCCACTAACTTAATCATCTCGTACAATGACAACAAAGACGTTCTATTGAACCAGAATAATAACTAATGATTGTTCTTAAAAGTTACAGCAGAAAATTTGGCACAACAAAAATAAAAACAGATTTCACTTGGTGTCACTACAGTCTAAAACAGGCGTGGGCAAACTACGGCCCGGGGGCCATATGCGGCCCGTTAAACGTTTTAATCCGGCCCGCCGAACTTGAAAAAATTAAATGAATAAACCTTGTTAATGTTTTATTATCCCACAAGATGGCGCACTCTAGATACATTGACTTTTTTCTGCTGTTTGCCTGATAGGCCAAGAAACTGTGGCGGTTTTTAAAGAGTACAATATTAGCCGTCACTTTGCCACAAAGCACGCTAACTATGCTAGCAAGCTGTCAACAAAAGAACGGGAAGCTGCTGCTCAGAAGTTGGCAGCTAATTTACAGGCTCAACAAGATTTTTTTTCCACTGGCAAACTGCCATCCAAGAGTCGAGTACCAAGGCCAGTTTTAATGTTTTCATTCAAAATAGCAAAGGCCAGCAAACCTCTGTCTGAAGGCGACTTTTTAAAAGAATGTATGGCGGAGACAGCAAGTATTTTGTGCCCGGAGAGCAAAGACAAATTTGAAAAAATCAGTTTATCACGCCGGACAGTGACTCGCCGTGTGGAATTAATCGATGAAGATATCGCCTGCTCCTGGTCCGGCCCCTCTGTCAAGTTTTAGAACCCACTGTGGCCCCACGAATCAAAAAGTTTGCCCACCCCTGGTCTAAAATAACCTCATATGTTTGTGTTCACGTGTTTCCAGATGCTTCACCTGACGGCCGGACGCGTGGGAAGCCTCCTGGCTCGGCGCGTGGCCGCAGCCTTGACCTCCGGCGGCGCGAGGATGGCGAGTCACGGCCACGGTACCATTCTATCCACGTTCCTCCACATCCACCATTGAAGCTACTACCCACTCAATCTGTAAAAGTGGCTCTTTTGGAGGCTATACCCGTCACATTTGTACTGGTATCGCTTGCGTTTCTTATCCAAACGACGTCAAAGCTGGTACTTGACCCACTGGTGCCCTCAGTAAGTCACCTGCCAATTCTGAAGCCTGTCAAGCCAAGTAATGGACATGGAAGTCGTGTGATTAACAGACAGACATTTATTGCAGTGTCTGTAAAAGTTCATATAGAAAACCATTGTTGGACTGATCAAAGGACATAGAACCTGGAAGATGATTTGTAGGTGAACGTTTACAGGTTTTTAATCAGATTTTGTCAGAGAGTCAGACGCTTCGGCTCCGATGCGATGGCTTTCCTCCCCGAGTAAAGGTCTTTGTTTTGCTTCTTGGACAGAGTCAGCTGGGTTTCGCATCAGCTCCCCTGTGACACTCAACAGATAAAATCTAGTGTAAACAGTGGAGTCACAAAAGAAGCCAGCGCTGGACCACAAACACTCGCATCTCTGTTAAATGTCTGAATATAAAGTGCATAAAATAAACAGGAAAAACAGTCAGACACATGTGGAGCCACTAAACTAAGGAAATAATAATAAAAATAACAAAAATAACTCACATATGACAAGAAAACACAATTAAATATATAAATGAGGACGTTACAGCACAAAAGAGATGAAAAAGTCATGTACTGTATCTCTTCCCTGGTGCACCACAAAAAAAAGAAACAGAGCTTCCACGTGTCTGTTGGATAAAACAGTTTTATCTATGCTTTTACATGTGGAACACACACACACACACATACACACACACACAGTATATATCTGAAGAAGGAACTAACTCACTTCACAGTAGATGGAGGAGATTCACTGATCTGGATCAACAATAATAAAATTTTGAAGTCGAAACTAAAATTATACAATAACACACACGTTTGTGCTTCTATCAGAGTGAGGACCCTCATAGACATAATGCATTCCCTCGCCCCTTACCCTAACCTTAACCCAATTCAAACCCTAACCCTAAAACCAGATCTTAACCCTGAAAAAAACTCTTTAAAGTGAGGACCAAACCAAATGTCCTCACTCTGCAACAAGTACAAGAACACACACAAACACACACACACTCTGATTTCCATGACTTCAGAGGACATTGCATTGACTTCCATTCATTTCCTGGAGACTTAGTCTAACCTTAACCATAACTACTAGTGCCCTAACCCTAACCCTAACCTGAGCCTGACTTAAAAACATGTCTTTACCTTAAATGTAATAATTTAAGTCTCCATAATGTGACTGTGTAAAATGATTTAGCAGCATAAGGAATGGACCAGGTACACAGGGTGAGAGAACCTGCTGACAAATGAATCACTCATTCACCATCTACCACTTTTCTACACTCCAAAAACAAGTCAAAATCCCTCAGCTCCACTCTGACCACATGCCCCGGTTTATACAGTAGAACTGCATTTCTGATTTTCCTTCCAGTGCCACCAGAGGAAGCTCACGTACCACTATTGGCACACACACGACACTTTGAGAACCATGGCATTAGAGTAAATTATACACTCAGTGGTCACTTTATTAGGTACAGGGGACACACAATAAAGTGGCACCTGGTTCTGAGATGATTTTCTTGATAAAGTGGTTTAAATGAGTGAGTCTGGTCACGCTGGTCCTTCTCCTCTGACCTTTGGCATCAACAAGGCAGAAAACTGCCTCCCACTGGATATTTGCTCCGTTTATGACCCTTCCCCCCCCCCCCTTTCCCCCTTTCCCCCCCCCCCCCCCCCCCCCGCAACAATGGAGATGATTGTGTGTGAAAATCCAGAGTGAGCTACCCAGACCAACAGCCGTGACACTAACAAAGTCACTTAAATCATCCGCCCCCCCTCGTTCTGATGCTCAGTCGCTGTTTATATTCACAAATGAACTGAGTTGGTGCCATGTGATGGACAGATATTAACTGTGACAAGCAGTCGAACAGTTCACCAATGAAAGTGAGCGACAAGCGTATATTTGAAAAGGTGGTGAACTCAAAAAAATGAAGAATTGCAAACTTGAAATTGTAGTTTTTTAGGTTATGTTATCTTTTTTTCATTTATATATATTTGAGATTGTTGATTAATCTACATTTAGAACAAACGTGTCCAGTAACTGCTACTTTCTGACAGACCAGCAGGTGGCACTGCAGCATCACCGAGACACTGTCCTGCATCCTGAGAAGTAACTGTCTCACCTTTGTCCCTGCAGAGGTGGCAGACAGCGTGGACATGTCTCAGCCGATGTACTGGGACCGTTTGGACCTTCCTCTGCCCGACAGACTGTACAAAGACACGCTGACCTCGGAGGACAAGAGCCTGAAGCAGAAGGAGAAAGGACCATGGGACCAACTGTCTAAAGACGAGAAGCTTGCCCGTAGGCCATGAGGCAGAATACAACACACACACACGTACACGTACAGTATGTTTAGTGAGGACATTTGTAGACCATCCATTGACGAGCCTCTTAATTTAACCTTAACTATCACAACTAAAGGCCTAAATCTTAACTTAAGCCTCATCTAAACCTAATTCTAACCCTAAAATCAAGTCTTGACCCATAAACGGTCATTTTAAGGTTCGACAGAATGTGAGGAACAATCAAAATGTCCTCACTTCCTGTGGTTTTTCTTTGGTCCTCGAAGAGGGGAACCCAGAAGCACACGACATCCACATTCATTTCACAGCATTGGTCGTAAAAAAAATAATAATAAATAAATAAATAAATAAAATCACTGAATACAGTTAATCAGCTTTTATAATTGTGCTTATAAAAGTAAAATATAAGTATCTGTAGCGTAATTGTGGGATTTAATGACACACAGCTTCACATGTGTGGAGTTTAAAGTAATGGAACATGGTACCTTTTTAACCAATTGGCTAATTTAAGTAAATAACTCAACAATATACTAGGGACGAGCTGATATTATCGGTCCGATATAGGTCAAAATCACTAGATTGTATAGTGGACAGATAAAAATGCAAAATCCGATACAATCAAAAAGTCTTTTACATCGTGCAAAAATAAATGTGTGAGCTTTTTATTCATGGAATTACATCATTGAGCACAAATAACTATTGGACTATTATCGGTAGATCCTAGAGTTTGTGATATCGGCACTGGACATGACCGTCCCTAAAAATAAATCTATCACATTTCTTTCATTGTTTTTTAGATATTTGAACGCAGAAATGTTACATACTGTATTAAAACAGTGTCTTTGAACTTGGTTTCCCCTGCAGTGTATCGTCTGTCCTTCTGCCAGACTTACTCAGAGATGAAGCAGCCGTCTGCAGAGTGGAAGACGGCCCTGGGCCTCATCTTCATCTTCCTCGGCTTCTCCGGACTCATCATCTGGTGGCAGAAACTCTACGGTAAAATAAAAACCGAATCTCAACTCAGGACAGGACAAACAAGGTTTAAAGTGACAAAATAAAGTCTGACACAGGGAGCTTCCCTTTCTTTTCTTTTCTTTTCTTTTCTTTTCTTTTCTTTTCTTTTCTATACCTTTAAATTGTTCTCATCTTGTCCTCAGGCCATGACAGGACACTCTGCAAAAGAGGATTTTCAATGAGTTTCAATAAAGTTCAAATGAAAAATAACATTTAAAACATCCCGATTACGGGACTTTACTTTAAGAGTGACCGTATTCAGGTGAAGCTACACAGTTAGTTCATGTTAATCTTATAAAATCAGATTAGTAACGTCTAAATTTGGTCACTGCTGTGTGATGCATCTCTTTCTCCATCATTTCTCGACAGTTTTCCCGGCGCCTCCTCGGACCTTTGATAAGGACTGGCAGGCCATGCAGCTGAAGAGGATGCTGGACATGAGGGTCAACCCGGTCCAGGGCCTCTCGTCCAAGTGGGACTATGAGAAGGGCCAGTGGAAGTAGAGGTGGAGAGAAGAGGTTGGACTGTGGCTGAGGTGGCGCAGTGCTTGGACCCGTTCCTCCAGAGCGCGGCTGTCGTTCGTCTCCGTGAAGCTGCTGCTGCTGCAGACGTTTCAATGTTGCACTGTCGATGTTATAACCACTAGAGAGACGGGGCGACTCCTCCACTGTCCTCTGTGGGGTTGTTTGACTCTGCGTCCCCTCTGGCTCTCAGTCAGCTGCCTCGTCTCCATGGCGTCCGCTGCGTCCGTCCAGGTGTGGCCATATTATAATAAAGGTTTGCCTTGTGTGTCTCTGTCCCAAGGTTATTTATTGTATTTTATTGTCTCAGTGGGTGAAATTTGTCCAAGGATTCCAGAGAAAATAATGCTGCCACGGTAAAACACATAAAAACGCACCTGTGCCACACATAAATATCTACAAATCCACTTATATACCCCTTTTAACAAACACGTTACATATAAATACACATACGTAAAAAAAACAAAAAAAACAGACATATACTATAGATAAATCTACTTTTTAAAAAACACATTTGTGACACATAAAAATGTAAAAAGCACCCTATATGAAACACATGTAAAACACATGCCACTTACACATGCTGTTCACCACATGTAAAATACACATACAGTTTACCAAACATACAACACGCTAAATCCATATCCAGAAAACACAAAGCGAGCTTACTCACACACACACACACACACACACACTTATCATGTCTCAATAGTTTGATTGACAGTGGACCAAACACACTTGGATGTAAACAAAAGCTTTACTTGTTTCTGTAGAGACAAGACTGATGAGTTGGTCCAAACACAGACGCTTAAAAATAAAATAAAATATGTGGATCCTTCAAAAACAATCCAAGGCAAATTGCAGAACGTATTACATTTTTTTTTTTTTTTTTACATGGCAAAGCATTTGTTTAACGACCTACATGTTTCAGGCAACAGAGGACTTCATCACAGTCACACTCCTGACAGTGTGTGTGTGTGTGCGTGTGTGCGTGTGTGCGTGTGTGTGTGCGGGAGTCTATTGGTCAAAAATCACAATGACGAAAAAGTTGAGAGGAAAAGAAGAGGGTGATAAAAGAGAAGAAAAAGAAAAATAATTAGCTTTATAATGTAATTAAATCCCTTTTTTTCCCTCCATGTACACGTAATGAACACGTGTCTGGAATCAATTTTCTGATAAGGCAAAGACACTATTTACACTTTTTAAACACTCAGTTTTCCGCTTTATGTTGCCGTCACACAGCATTTTCCGTCTGCTCACTCTGCCACACCAAAGTCCATAGCTGCTGTTGTACTGCTGCTTCGTCTTGGTAGGTTAGTGTCACTTAAATCAATCAAGACAAATAAGTTCAAACACAAAAGTCACAAAATGACACATTTGAACATAGTCACGGAGGCGGCCGTAGATGAAATACTCCTGCGTGCTATGGTGTAAAATTGCAAAATTTCTCAATAAACTTTGGTGTGAAAGGCTGAGTAAGAATGAGGTAAACAAAGTGAATATTTCCCTAAGTTATTGTAGATTTTATGAGGTGAGTCTTGAGTTTTAAGTGGTTAAAATGTTTCTTTTCCTTGTGTCGCAGCCATATTCCCAGCGAGACGCTGGCTGATTATACATAAAAACCTTGAATTGTGCCTTCACTTAAATTGCCATGAAACAAGAAGAGGGTGTGGACTGTCAAAATAATGACTCATGGTGGAACTGCAGCGCCACCATGAGGTGATTTGAAACCGGTGAGTGAATTTTCCTTCACAACAACAGCGACACTCTTGCTGATCCGTTAAGAAAAGACGAGAGCGACTCGATGCGTCTTCCAACATGAGCTTTTATTAGGTTGAATGTTTACATTTTTTTTTTTTTACATACACACAGACCACTGGACATGGCGGCCATCTTTGACTCGAGACTCTCAAGACCAACAAAGACGCGCCGAACTTTGTGAAAAATATCCTCTGTCTTACTGTGAGTCTGCGTGTTTCTTTTCTAGTAGCAGTCGGATAATCCTACAGAACAGAAAAACACGACAAATGTCAACGCACGTCAACGCAAAGATGGAGTTTTAAGGCCATTTGAAGGGGCACAAATATGCTTTTTGTTCTACAACAAACATAAATAATGTTTAAAAGCCTTCAGTTTCTCTTAAATAGGTCACTAAACTAATGTACTATCCTAACCAGTTTAAATAGCTAGCATATATATATACTGTATATACATATGCATGTATATATGTATATAGGGACGTGCCACTGCCTTTTCATTTGTGCCTCCTTCACACACTTGCACACACATTTATGTGGGGGAACTTGTTTAAAGGTCCAGTGCGTAACATTTATTGGCAAAAATGTATTATACGACACATAATTATGCTCGTACAAGTCTATAAAGGCTTAAAAATAAAAAATGTTTTGATTTTGAGCAAAGGTCTCGCAATACAGCAGCCGCCATTTTGTGCCCCCATGTTTCTACGGTAGCTCAAAAGGACAAACTATAGCCCAGAGTGTGCACTTACTATGTAAACAAAGAAGAAAGACCTTCATTTCTGGTATGCGAAGGCCACCGTAGTTCCCTGATGCTTGGGAAAGGGAAGGAGTGAGTCATGTGTTTGTTGCAATCTGCAGTCGCACCACTAGATGTCACTATTTCTTACACACTAGAAGAAAAGCACGTCCACTTGATGCAGTAACACTGAAATATGTACAGTTTCCAGCTGATGGAAAACTCCATCCTTTCTGGTATGCGAAGGCCACCGTAGTTCCATGAGAAAAAGGGCAGGGTGAGCGGAGAAGTTGCAATCTACAGTCTCACCATTAGGTGTCACTAATTCTTATGCCCTGGACCTAGCAAAGGACCATTTTGTGCCTCCTTTGTGTTGCTACGGTAGCCCAAAAGGACAAACTATAGCCCAAAGTGTGCACTTATTCTGTAAACAAAGAAGAAAGACCTTCATTTCTGGTATGTGAAGGCCACCGAAGTTCCCTGATGTGCTTGGGAAATGGAACAAATGTCCACTAGATGTCACTATTTCTTACACCCTAGAAGGAAAACTGGTTCCACTTGATGCTTAAACAATAAAGTAGGACATACACTAATCCAGCTGACGGAAAACTTTGTGGTCATCGAAAGCCACCGTAGTTCCACGAGAAAAAGGGGCGGCGGGAGCGGAGAAGTTGCCGTCTGCACTCTCACCATTAGGTGTCACTAATTGTTACACACTGGACCTTTAAGTGTCAGCAGGGAAACGGGCCAACGAGCAGCCTCGTGCTCGGGCACAAACTAGAAAAATAGATATATATGTGTGAGAGAGTATATATATTTATATATATATATATATATAAATATAAAGTGGACAGGAACGTATGAGAGCAGACCTCAGTTGAAAAAGCTCTTCATCCACAATTTTTTTGTTTTTTACTTTTGTTGGAGGAAAAAGTGTATCATGAACGTTTCATGGCTGTGGAGATGAAAGATAACGATGACGAGTTCTGCTCCGGCGAGTTACAGCGTGGTGATGGATGTTTTATGACTCGCTGTGGCTCCACACACTCACACCACGTCCTGTGCCGTTTGCTGGAGACAATACCAGGTTGAGACGCCTCTGGATGTACAACAATGCGTGTTGTACCGGCATCTACGTCCAGCATATTTACATTAATCAGCTTTCCTGCTGATTTGTCCATTAATGTGTGTTGTCCTCATTCAATAAACCCAATTAATTAGTAAATAAAATACAGGAAATAAGGAATGGAATTCTTTCATGCCATGGTTCTCAAACTGTGGTACCAGTACCAGCTCCCTATGGTGGTACTTGGAGGAAAAATTAGAAATACTGTTCTACTGTGGAACTGAGGAAAATTAAACAAATAAAAAAAAAGTATTTCTTATGGACAGTCTGTTCTCTCTCTCTCTCTCGAGGCGTCCTTAAAAATAAACGGTTTTCAATCATCCATTTTATAATTAGGATTCAAAGAACCATAAAAGACTTCAGCTCTGTTCATATAGCAACGAGGAGTAATAAGACAAAATTATGGGATTTAAATCACATGTTATTCTTGTTTTATACGACCAGTTGTATGTGTAGGTTGTATAAGCAGTGTCACCAGATTTGTTGTCCCCCTCACAGCAACACTGGAACTCACGGTCTGTCTCATAATTGGTGGGAGATCATGTGATTAATTATTTATTTTTAATTTTTTTTTAATTAGGCTGCTCCATTCGTCCTTCCTTCCTTCTCAGTAAATTAGTTGAGCTGCGAGTTGTTGGTGCGTGAAAACACCTGGTGACAAACACTCATCCAACTCCAGCTCTAAATTAAAGATGGTTCGAGACAAAGACGAGGTGTTTTGTCTTTCTTCTCACGAGTGACTGGCAGGTGTGTGTGTGTGCCTGGTATTCCTCATGTTGTGGGGACCTAAATCTGTCTCCACAGTCACATTATGAGGACAAAGTCAAGTCCCCATTACAGAAATGAGTATATTTTAAGGTGAAGACATGTTTTAAAGTTAGGCTGAGGTTAGGGTTAGGTTAAGCCTCCAGGAAATGAATTTAGGTCAATGCAGAGTGAGGACCAAAAATCATATAAACACCTACAAAGTGAGGACATTTTCACCGGTCCTCACTTTCACCCCTTAAGAGGGCTTTTTCAGGGTTAAGACCTGGTTTCAGGGTTAGGGTTTGAATTGGGTTTAGGTTAGAGTTAGGCATCTAGTTGTGATGGTTATGGTTAGGATAAGAGGCTAGAGAATAAATTATGTCTATGAGGGTCCTCACTTTGATAGAAGTCCAAAGTGTGTGTGTGTATATATATATATATATCTGGTATTCCTTCTGTTGTGGGGACCTAAATCTGTTCACAGTCACATTATGGGGACTTGTCTTCCTTATGGGGACAAAAATCAGGTCCCCATAACGTAAATTACTACATTTAAAGGTGAAGACGTGTGTTAAAGTTAGGCTGAGGTTAGGGTTAGGGTCAGGGTTAGGACACTAGTAATTATGGTTAGGACACTAGTAATTATGGTTAAGGCTAGAGTAAGTCTCCAGGAAATGAATGTTAGTCAATGTAATGTCCTCTAAAGTCATGGAAACCAGTGTGTGTGTGAGTGTGTGCGTGAGGTGTTCCAGCTGTGACTGACACACATGACGAGATGAAGTGACAGCTGAGGGACCACAGTGAAAGAGGTGGAGCTGGATATAGACAGAGGAGGAGGAGAAGATGGATGGAGGTTTGACAGACTCCTGGTAACGAGGTGGAGAAGTGGAGGGTTTGGTCTGTGAAAGGGTCTGTGTGTGCGTCTTCTTGTATTTGTTACCTCTTCGGGACCTTTTCTGTCATATACACCTTGACCTTGTCAGGACCAGCAGTCCTCATGGAGACCCAAACCTGGTCCTAATGAGGCAGAACCTCATTTCTGAGAAACTGGTTAAGTTTAGGGCTAATATTTGGTAAAGGTTAGGGATAATAATTTGTTCAACCCGTCCAAATGAATGGAGACCAATGCAGTGTCCTCAGAAGAATAGAATGTATGGGTGTGTGTACATGTCTTTAGTAGGCTGCGAGGGCCAATTGTCAAGCAAACCTATGTTTGTGAGGACATTTTGACTGACCCTCAACTTTAACTGGCTTTTTGAGGATTAAGCCTTGGTTTTAGGATTAGGGTTAGAACTGGGTTAAGATTAGGGTTAAGGTAAGGGGCTAGGGAGTGCATTATATCTACGAGTGTCCGCACAAAGTATGCAAAACCAGCGTGTGTATGTGTGCGTCACACTCCGACACGCACTGACAGCTGCTGATTTGCTCTAAGACAGCGAGGAGTCACATTAACACACTTCTCCAATCACATTAAACTCAAACTACTCTCCACTGTTTGCTACATAGATCCTCCAGAGAGTGTGATGTTGACTCTGGTGCGACTTCAAGATGAAAAACAGAGGATGGCTGTTGGATGGGGCCACACGGTGGGTGTAGTGGTTAGCACTCTTGCCTTTGCAGCAAGAAAACCTGGGTTTGTGACCCCATGTGTGTGTGTGTGGGTTATCTCCGGGTTCTCCTGTTTCCTCCCGCAGTCCAAAAACATGCAGATGTGGGGATTAGGCTAATTGGGCACTCTAAATTGCCTGTAGGTGTGGATGGTTGTTTGTGTCCAGGGCTGGGATTACACATCAGCGCCCCTTGTGGAGGATTAAGTGGTAGAAGATGAATGAGAGTGAGAGTGGGTCGTTGGATGAGCACTGAACATGAATACTAGACGTTTTACATCTTGTAAAAATTATAAAATACAATTCCAGGTACTTTATTTCAACCCCCTCATTAATATCATGCACATAAACAATATAAGTAACTTTAGCTGACACTAATGCTTGTCTTCTGGACAATCTGATAAGTGGTTTAGCTTATAAAATGTCAGGAAAACAGTGACAAACTGTCAAAAATGTGAATTAGATTCAGTTTATTATGACTGTATACAGACAGACAGAGACAAAGAGAGAAGTTGTGGGTCTTAATTTGAGCTTTTACCAGTTATTATTCTACTTTATAACGCAGCTGTAATCAGGCAAATGGGTTTTAAATGTTTATGCTCACTGCACACGGACCTGCAGCTCAGGGAATAAATGTCACTGAATCGTAAAAAAGTAAAATCTGAGAAGGCGCTTCTGCATCCTTGTGCGACTTTTACTGGTTAAATAAAAAGGTTAAATAAATAAATAAGTGAACTAGTTTTTAACGTGTTTTCCCGACAAAAGCATGAATACAGATTGTTCTCATTTGTGGAATGAGCTTCCTAATCTCCATCGGAGCAGCTGAATCTCTCTTTATCTTCAAGACTCATCTCTTTCGAGGACAACATCCCTCTTTAACGCCACTAACTAACTAACTAACTAACTAACTAACTAACCCTAACTTGTCTTACACGCTCTCTACCCCCCTTTTTTTTTATTTAACTTGCCAAGAACTTCTTATTTAATTTCTTCCTGATGCTCTTTCACTGCGCGGTAACTCTAATGAATGTCTGCGACTGAACTGTAGTTCTGGATTAATGTTTCCTGTTGATAAACGTGTCACCTAAAAGTGTGAAAATGTGATGAATATAAACTGTTAAAATGATATGTAAACCTCCACCAAAGGCTTAAACACTGAGCTACCTTTTACGTTTTCATCCAGACGACTTTCTGGGTCTGTGTAGAACCAAACGTGACTTTCCATGTTAAATTTAAATCACAGCCGACTCCGTAATCAAATCCGATCCGATTAGGAAGAGTGTCTGATCCTGCTAACACATACCAAATTCTGTTCCAATCCGATGAATTTAGACTGATTTTTTTTTTTATATAGATTATACTCACTCACTCTCTCTCACTCATTTTCTACAAAATTCGATATTTCTTTGTGTCGTCATTTGTGGGTGGATTCTTATCAAAAAGTAATGGGACCATACTTGGGTGATCACCCACTCATCACTAATTCAGATACTGTAGATTCATCAAAAACTGTGAACAGGAAGTTGCTAACAGTAGCATATAAACTTGTAAAATAGTGATGTGATGTCACAAGACGCTCAGGCATTTGCGTATCCTTTGGAAATGTTAAACCTAATTTTTCCTCGCATTCAAATGTACATTTTTCCCACGACCAGTTAACTCAAAGCTCCAGATGAGACCAGGATGCCCTGTACGTGATGTCGTGATTTTGAGTTCTACTTAAAAGCAGCGAATAACGCGCTGCTCTCTAACAGCAGAAAGTAGGTCAAGGTTTCAGCTGAAGGGGTCCATCAGGATTTACTCCCTAAGAAAGCTCCTTCTTTACCTAAAATGGCTTCAGGCAAGGAGAGAAACGAGACTGAGGTTAATAATATTGGTGAGGGGTTTTGGTGATTGAGACTGTAATGACTCTAAGTGACTTCATCGTCCCGGGCTTGATGCAAACATGATGTTACGTGTCAGTTTTCATCGGTTACAGGCTCAAATTGGCATCACGAGCAATTTTTGTTTTGGTCTGACCTTTAAAACTGACTTTCTATCTGTTAAAAAAACCATATGATTTAATGGGTGGAGGCTAAAATTAAAGGAGAACCAAAAATGGCAGCAGTTGCTGTGATTCACGCTGCCCTCTGTCTCTTCCTTCATGTGCTGCTACAGTATTTGCTGCATTCTTTAGCTACTTAACAAATATTTTCAGAACCTGCCGAAGACACAGCGGCAGTCTGTGGGTCAGTGGGCAAACGACTATACACTAACAGGATCTAATGGAGGCCGAGTGTGACCGGAGAGCACAGATCAGCAGGAGCAGAGGGGTTTTAATGGTTCACAACCCCCACCCCGCAAAAAAAAAAAAATCAAACAAAAACAAATGCACCAACAATCACAAACAAGCAGAGGATTTAGTTTCCTATTGGGCTTTTAGATTAAGACTTGATAACTAAAATCTGTTTCTCATGATTGACAAAAACAAGCGGCGTATGCATGAAGTGATGGATTACGATGTTTTTTATGCTGTATGTATGATGTGGATGGCAGGAAAAGGTTAACTACAGAGGCTTTTTCAGAGGCAGGTGCTACACCCGCCCCCTGAGTTCGCCCTCTCTATGGCACATACAGTGGAAAGCTAATGTGGAGCAGCTGAGGCTGATCGTCACGCCGGCTCTCTGTGTCAGACAGGGTCAGGTTAACTACGGTGTGAGTGTGGCTTTTTTGGAAGATGGAAAACAAAAATTTGTTATAAACTAAGTCATACTTACATGTAGATACAAACGTACAAAAAAAGAAAAATGATTACGGGAAAAGTGGAGTAAAGGATCAGGGGGTCAGTGATTGACAGAATAATAAGCCCGACTCTTTCTTCATGAAGGTGAAAACATAATAAGCACTCGCGGCTCTTCCCCTCTTTGTCTATTTTTTCCTCAAAAGTCCAACAACAATGTGAGGATTCTCAGTCCACAGTGGGATGTGTGTGACGACGGTGAGGGAAAACAAAGGTAAACATCATCAGCAGTTCCGACGGGACAAACACAACCTTCATTTTTAATCTTCTGTGGTGGTTTGTACGTTGAAGGACGGTGAAGGAGGCAGCGGGTGGAGAGAGGATCATGGGAGAAGACGGGGAGGGGTTCGGTCGACGCCCTCCCCTCACAGACGCTTCTGGGCGATCAGTGACCCCACCACGACCCCGGTCACCAGAGTCATCCCCGCCAGCAGCCACTTCTTGAAACTCTCCTGAGACCGCCTGCTCTCCGCCGCCGCATCCTGCCCAAAGATTTCAGCAAAACGCTCCTGAGGGGAAAAGAAAACGACGAGAGGAAAAGCATTAACACCACGGACCGGAGCGACCGATGACGTGTATTTAAATTAAGGATGAGCATATACAAAACTTCATATCTGTATCGGTCTGATGCCAGTCCTAGATCGATACTAGGACTGGCAATAAATACTAGGACAATAAATAATGTACAGCCCTTTACAAAACCCACAAATTCACTAAAACACCAGCGAGTTCAGGAGAATCGGCAAAAGTTTTGTACCTTATCAGCTTTTTAACGCACAAAGCCCGGCCGTTTTGGGAGCCTTAAAACACTATTTTTGGAACAGAGTGAAAAACAATCTCAAGATGCCACCCTTGTGTTTTTGTGTATGCAACACATATGAAACTTCTGGGGAAATGATGATGTCATAGCTCCACCTCTCTAACCCTTAACCCCATGAACTTTATGCTACACCCTTTGCCGTTTTTGGTGTTTTGTTTTTTGTGTATGTGTATGTATGACGACATTTCTTGACAAGATGTTCCTAGAAATCTTTTTAAGAATAAAAAAAAATGCTGTATAGGAAAAGTTCAGTTTTCGCATGGATAAGACCTAATCATTCTTTCCTCCTGTTCTTCAATCAGCCATTCGGCTTGTCACTGGAGGGTTGCTGGTTCAAATTCTGACAGGTCAAGGGCCAAGTTACCTCTGAGCAGGGTACCCAATCCCCATTGCTTCCCATTGATTGGCTAAATTGACCCCAGCAACGATGGGGAACCACATCAAATGTACTCATAATGCCGGTCCTAAGCCCAAATAAATGGGAGGGTTGTGTCAGGAAGAGCATCTCAACAATTCAACAATTCAAATCAAAATATGAAGTCAGTAAAAAAACAAAAATAAAATAATTAAAAGCAGGCAGTCTCCTGTGGTGACGTTAGAGAGGGAGAAACCAAAAGAAACTAATAAAACTAAGGTCTTATCTGAGTGGACAACATCATGTCTTCTCCAAGCAGTGACCAAGATATGGCTGTATTTTTCTTTTTTATGGGAGCATAATATCTGTCAGTCAGTCAAAGCATTATGCTTTGGAAACGGGTGGTTATGGCTCAGTAATAAATGCATCTGCACTAAACGGTTGTTCAGACTTTAAAAAATGTAAAAGCAACTGAATCCTGTTGATACATCAGTAGATGTACTTAGCATTGTGATATTCGTAAATGTTTCAGACACGGAAAAGTTGAAACTTGCCATCCTTCATTCAAATATGAAAAATTATAAAAAATAAATAAATAAAAAAAACCACACACACACACAAGAATGTAGATACGCATGAAGACTTCCCAAAATTCCCCATTCAGACATAAGAAAACAAAGGGCACACGAGGGTTCGTAAGAGTCAGGTAGTTTCCCTTCTGTAAAGGTCTCCAGGCCCTGAACAAGCATCAGATGATGCTCAGACGCCCACAGCCGAGTATCTGTATGACTGACAAAGCCCAAGTGGAAATTTTCATCCACTACAACAACCACATCAGGTAAGGCACCAAAAACAACCAGCAAAAAAGCCCCAAAAAACACCTGCATCAATGCTGGGCAGCGAGCACACCAATGACCACATCACAGTGACTTCAAGAAAAACAACTTTCCATCATCACATTCTTTGAAATTCATTATTTTTTCCCCCACTCAGCCTCACTCTCTCTCTCTCTCTCTCTCTCTCTCTCTCTCTCTCTTTCCTGACATCCCATCAGTTCTGCAGCAGATCTCCAAACAATCAATGCTGTTGCTGACATTCTTTCCCTCTGCCACACTCGCACTGCCAAGTCTGCATAACCGCCCACAGAAATCATTTCCTGGAAATAAGCAGCAGTGCGTGCAGTTCTCATTTGTGGCCACAAGGAGGCTCCAGTTAGGCTGGGTAAACAACCTTTAAAAACACAACAGCAACAGCAGCAGCAGCTCATGACTGGTGATGATGTAAAAAAAAAAAAAGTGTGAGTGATGTTCAGGACACAGAGTGCTGTGAGGATGATGTTACTGGAAACTCTGCTCAGAGACAGGAACATGAAAGTGAAAAGGCATTTCTGATAAATGTGGTCCTTTGACCCTGACTGTGTCAAAGGAGTTATAGAATCACTGGGTTCCAGAAAGTGGAGTTAAAGGGGACAGTGCAGGTGTTCACTCCCTCAGCCTTGAGCCAGAGCTTGAGACACACACCCTTGGTCTCAGTCCAAGTATGGACACAGGAAAAGGGCTCGGCTGATAATATAAATGTCCACTTATGTCCACTTATGTCTCTATATCTTCAGAAGATGTTTGCTGTAATATCTCACCAGCATTTACTGACTGGAAACTGAAGACTGCTTACTTACCCCTCTCACACCAAAGTCCATAGAGAAAATCAGCATTTTTAGCACATGGTGACACAGGAGCTGCTTGTCTAGTGCTGCCTCATTTGATAAGTTTGCATCGCTTAGGCACATTTAACCTAATAGTTTTAAATACCAATGTGACAAAGTAACACAACTGAATGAACCGATGAAGGCAGCAGTGGATCAAATACTCCTGTGTGCTGTGGTGTAAAAATCACAGATTTTCTCAATGGAATTTGGTGCGGAAGAGTGAGTGGTTTACAAAGTGAAACTAACTTCAGTTTCCAGCTGGAAAAAAACTATTAAACAGTTAGGAAAAGCATTACATTATATACATAAGGTGTTGGTGACTCAATTGGATATAGACAGGGTATAGTTTGGAGTGCCTTCTGTTAAAGGGCTAAACCTAGATTTTTCTTGAGTCAATGCTGGGCAGTAACTATGAGTCACAACTTCATACAGCCACACTACAAAAAATACAAACTACCCCTTTAGCAACTTAAACTCTGACTTGAACTGAAACTTCCGACCCCGATTCAACCCTTTGTTTAATCAGTGAAGGAAAAACTATTATTAACTGAGCTCTAATCCCACAATTCACTGCGACATCAGACTAATGCACTGCCTAATCTCCATTTTCCTCCGGAGGTAGGAAAATTAATGAGCGTATGCATGATATTAATATCTAATATACAAATACAGCTGCAGCAGAAAAGAGCTGAAACTGTGAAAATAATCTTCATTTTACAGTAGACTACTGTTTTCTGAATTACGTTAATTCAGTGTTAAGTTAATTCAGTGTTGTCCTCACAATCCTAGTCTGAATTATTGATTGAATTATTGATTTAGGGAGATTTGTTTAAAACTGTTTTTATTGATATGAAGACTTGGAATGAGACTATTTAGGCATGCATCAATTCAGAGCTCCACCTCATCCACTGACATGATAAGGTTCATAGTGATATGAGTTATTTTTTTAATAGCTTCTCAGGAAACTGAGAACAAGAGCTATGACGGAGGAGGAGGAGGAGGAGGAGGAAAGAAAGAACAAACACATGGGAGTTTCATTCCAGGAGTTTTACATCATTGTGATCATTTGATTACAGATGTGTGAAGTCTACTTCCTGTCGCTGCCCCACACTCTCTTAATACCTGATGCGTGAAATCACTGCCTGAAATACACACATGAAACCTAACATCATAGTAGGGCTGAACAATTATTGCTTTCCAAAGAAAGGCTGCAATTTAATTATATTTTCAATGGAAAGATAAATGTGTTGGAAACCATTGGCATTATGTTATCATCCTCATATTTAAGCATAGACTAGTTTTAATAGTGTTGCTTGATCCTTTCTTTCAAATACCTTACATAGTAAACACTATATTTAAGCTTGACTCGAAGGTCAAGTGAGTAAAATTTAGGCGAAATTAATGTCATTTGCCAGAAAGTAGTATATTTTAATAAGTTGCTGTTATTGCTGTTTTTCATTGCACCATTTTGGACCACCACGCTCTTAAAAGTAGCCCACACTGGACAAATTCAACAAAGTAAGAAGCAGTAAGAAGAAGTCACTTTTGAAATCATGATCCCTGCATTATTAGTTAAGCAGAAGAGGTGAGGTGTTTTTTTTGTTAAAGGGATTATTCAAACAGAAATTAAATGGACAGATTTGTCACAAAACCTCATTAAGTGTACTTTTGGGTGAAGGAACATTGGTGCAGGTGTAGACGAGGGGGCAGATTCAGAAACCAGCTTAGGTACGAGGTTTGACTGGTTAGAAACAATTTGAGATACAGTATGTTTCTTATGAAATTCACAAGTAAAGGTTAAAAAAAATCCTTCTCTTGCAATTTAGAGGAAATGAAAAAAAAATGACTGTATCCACCATCTTAATCAGATCAGACAGATGAGACGGAACGATGTCACTGAAGCCTGAACTTTCTAGACGGTGGTATCGAGAGCGCCGACAATGACGTGACACACATTTACAGCTCGACTTGTATGAAATTACATTCGCATGAACATGTGGGTTGGGGGGGGGGGGGGGGGGGGGGCCTGTGGGCGTACAGAGGAAGCTAATCTCAGCTCTGCGTTTCTAAGAACATGCAGGGTGTGAATACGCTGGGGGAAGATAAGGGGGGAGACGATGCGGTGACGACCTCACTCCTGATGAAGTTTGTGCCCCAACCTTTGACGAGCAGGACAACAGCTCAATCGTCGTCTTCAAACAACTGTGAAGTGATGAGCACCATTTATGTCAGGTTTGGTTTCTTTTAGCACAACCGCATCTAAAAGGGGAAAGTCCGGTGTTTTCCAAACGGGGCCCCATGTTTATAGACGTCTAAATCTGCAACTAACAATTATTTTCAAAACCAATTAATCTGTCGGTTATTTTCTTCATTAATCGAGTAATCACTTGGTCGATAAAAAGGTCAGAAAATGTTGACCGGTGTTTCTCAATCCTCATAATATTGATGTTTTCAAATGTCTTGTTTTGACCACAAACAAAAATGATTCAGTCTTAATGACTTAATGAAGTCGGAGCACTTGTTTTAATCATTTAACAAATTGTTTTTTTTTTACTTATTAAAAAAAGTTCTCCAACTTCTCGGACTATTAAATGTCAATATTTTCTGGTTTCTTTGACCCGTATGGCAAAGAAATTCAAACTAATGATGATAATCAATCATATTTTGTTTTTTTTTTTACAAATACACAAGCCAGTAATTGCTGATATCGATATTGTGCCAGTCACGCATACGTTTTGGTTTGTGGACAAAACAAGACATTTGAACACATAACCATTTGATCCATACATCAATTAATTCACAGATGAATGTATTCTGAAAATAATCATTAGTATTAGTGCAATAACTCACCTCCTCTGGCTGTGACATGGCAGCAGTGGCTACAATGTTATTTTAAGAGGAAATAAAGTGACAGTGGAAATAAAAAGGCTAAACTTGCTCAGTGGGCGTAGAGTTATCACACTCAGATCACCACCAGTTTCCAGATCATCCCCGCTGTGCAGCCGACACTGACAAGAAAAGGATTAATCGTCTAAATAAAATGCACATTTCCACCTTAATGATCGCGCAACATATGCATATGTGAGCACGGTTTTATAGCGGCAGGGTATAAAGGTATTGGAATATATCAATAGAATGTTAAAACCCGGTTTACCACCACATCCGAGGATTTACTGTTCCAAAACCCATGGCAAACAGAACTTAGCTGTACTTTTCGGTGGAAACGCAGATTAAGAGAGTCAAGCTGGTTCAACCACAGCTCCTTTCATTCATGGCTTCACTCGAAAAATAAACGTCTACTGTACAGCAAGCATTCCTGAGAAGCTTTAACAGTCACAAAGTAGCATCTAACGCATTTGTAAATGTGTAACTTTGTGCAACATGGGAGGCAGAAATTGAGGCTTCACGTGGTAAAAAAAAATGCAACTGGAATGTTTAGCGTGACACAGCTGACCTCACAACCAAGGCCTTGTTAATGAGTAGGAGGAATCATTGCTGTGAAGGAGTTGCCAGGGAATATAAAATATTTGTCCCCAGCTTGATTTTGGACTTCCTTCCTCGATGCATCACACGACCACTATTAGAAAGTACCGTTTATGGAACATGTGACTCAGAAGGCAACATGGCTGCCTGTAAACAGGAGGGAGAAAAGTTGCTTTTAAGCATAACGACCACTAAGCTGCAATTAAATAAAGCAGCTGGAATTATCCACAAGGGGCAGACAAATGGTGCTGAAGTAAAAAGTGACGTCGTGTGATTACATTGTAGTGTGCATGAATAAGTAATGTGAGTCAGTGTTTTACTGCAGCCCGTTAAGTGTTTCTTCTGCCCAAGCCTGGATGTGAAATCTTCTAGAACAATGTGCGGAATGTGGGTGTAGAGAGCAAACGTGCAGCACTTTGTCATGATGACTGACACCTTTACAGCAGACATGCCAAGACATGTCACAGTACAGTGGGCATAATGAAACTCTGTTTACTGGTAATGTGCCTGGGACAAGGGACAAAAAGGGCAGCCTCATTTGAATCCTATAGTTTTCTTAGGTTTCACATTCTCAGTGCCATCTTACAGCATGTGACATAGCAGGTCCTCCAGTGTTCAGAAGCTTATTTGGATTATAAACCTCCACTAACCCTTCACTCTTGGAATTTGTTTTACTTTTTTTGTTTTTTGGTCTTTAAAAGCTATCTTTTGGTAGCACAATGATTTTCATTGCAGACTTGGAGCAACAATGTCCAGTCGCACGTCAGTTGCAAAGTGTTTTATTATGAGGACATGCTTATCGTATCGAGATGACTATAGGGTAATGAAGAACAGGGAAGGATGGATCTTATTGGAAGAAGACAACAAAAGAGTTGGTCACCTTCAAACTGTACTTGTGAACTTCTAGCACTACTCGGCTCTACCTGACTTGACTTTATTTTCTATTACCATAGTTCCCCCTCAACGTGGGTGAGGTCGTAACAGCACGGCTGCACGAAACTGCCGTGACGTTGTTTCATACGCGACACAAACACAAACTAGTGACAGTTAAAAGAGATCTTTTCGGTGAACTGAATCATGAGTTCATTAAAAAAAGATTAGTTCAGTACTTCCTTCATGAGTGGAGTACAGACTCAGTCACTGAACTGAAATACGGCTGAACGGGTTGTGATTCAAGCTCACGATCCCCATCTTTCAGCAGTGCTGTCGCTAAATACACCAGACTCCTCTGTTAAATATTGAGATTTTAGAAATGTCCTTCGAAATGTTGGAGATTAAAGCATGTTTTGGGATTTTTAAGTCTACAGTCTACAGTTCGGCATTGTTTGGTTTGATTCTTGTGTCGGCATCACGCTCATGACTCTTCCAGTGATAACACTCTGACTAATCAGTGGCCGGCAGATTTTATTAATAGCTCAGCTCGCTTGGAACCAAAAAAGGCAGGTAATATCCCTAATGGAAAAGCAAAAAAAAATAAAATAAAATGACTAGAGTTACAGAAAGGTTCCATTAGTGTACAGCCTGCCGGAACTTATCAGAAAGTTTAAAATTACTAGTTTAACTAGTTTCTTCAACTTTCACAGATCTTAATATACTTATCTCATTTCATTGAGATAAGTATATGTATGTTATCATCCAGCTCCACCACTGAGTCTTGAAGAGGATTTCAACAAATACAATAATAAGTGGTTTACACACAAATTATAGACCGTGGCTTTAATGTGGAAAAAAACAGAATGAGCGAAGCCCCTGTTTTACCAGCATTACC
This sequence comes from Brachirus orientalis, assembly GCA_016785285.1. Classification (NCBI taxonomy): domain Eukaryota; kingdom Metazoa; phylum Chordata; class Actinopteri; order Pleuronectiformes; family Soleidae; genus Brachirus; species Brachirus orientalis. The sequence goes on along the minus strand of JAFBJR010000373.1, from coordinate 1,952,103 downwards.
AGTCAGATCACTACGCACATTTCAAGGCAGCAGTGTCAGTTTGATATGCTCTATCTGCGCTCGTCCCACCTGACAGGTAAACCCGTCCTTATCTACTCTCTTCCTTTCCCTTTCACACGGTCACGCCTTTATTTCTTTATCTCTGCTCGGTTCCCAGAGGAGAGCGGCTGCTAGGCAGCGGCCTGCTGGGTGCTTTCAGGCCTCGTCTCTGTGTCTCCTCTGTCTCTGTGTCTTTAACTTTCCCTTTCCTTATGTGGGGAAAAAAAAGGGATGAAAGAAGGATTAGCTCATGAAAGCTAAAGGTTGGCGGAAGAGACACGAAGGCAGACAAATGGTGGAAGGGCACCGGAAAGAAGATTCCACCATCAGTTGCCACGGCTACCAGAAGGCAGCTGACTAGTGTATGTGTGTATTAGGGGGCCTGTAGGTCCATCTCTATGGCTGACAAATGGCCCAATACTACATGTGGAGAAAGGAGCATTTTAAACCATCATTAGCCGTAGCTTCCCATTTATCAGCTCTGAGTTGTCGGTTGCTCTAGTGTTGCACCATAACAAGCTGCAACACTCAAATCCCCTGATGTTGAAACCCCCCTGAACACGACAGACACTCGCAGCAGACATTGATTAACTTACACGTACACTTTGTTTCAAGCAGAAAGGGAGAGCAGACAGATTGAAATTCAATAACTTGGGGACATTTAAAAAAAAAACATATGTTGTGTTAATTTTAGCAATCGTATGTCAAGCCAGGAGCCGTTATATCGGAGGAGAGAAAGCATTTGAAGAATCCAGGATGGAGAAGCACATAACATTAATGGCACTTGTACGACAAATGTCCTGTCCTTCTGCTCACAGCAGACTCAGTTTGCTCACAGCGCCTTGTTGGCTGGAAAAGCTCCTGAAAAATAAACGGTTTCAAGCTTTAAGAGTTCAATGCACACTTTACATCTGCAGAAATCTAAAAAAACAAAACGAATCACACAATCTGACAGACTGAACAAATCTGATCCTAAAAAAAACCCAGTATGGAAACAGCTTGAGTGGACATTATTCCAGAGCTGCAGCATTACATCCTCAACCTTCTGATAAACTCCCATTATTTTACTCTTTAACACTTATCCATCATAGTAAAAACACTTAAAATAAATCTATAATAAATATATAAGTTACATAGCATTTGAGTCTGTATTCACTGTTTCCTGTTCCGCAGTTGAAGGGAAACTGAACTTGCAATAATTGCGTCCTTACACTTTCAGTATGTCTTAAAATATAGCAAAATTTTACATAAATGCACTTAAGGCATTTTAAATCAGACTAGAGTGGTAATTCAGGACATGTACGTTGAAAACTCCTCTCTGTACATTCATTTAGATGCCAGGAGTTGTTAAACTTGGACTGTGGTCAGGCTGAGTGTTAAGACCAGGCCACGTGACATACTGTATCTCAAAACACGGCATTTATAGGGTTCAGTTTAAACACTGAAAACTGATTGAATGAAAATGGCACCCGTTAAAGTTTTCTACCTCAGACAGATTAAAAATAATTATTATAAAAGCTAAAATGTACTATCTCACAGATGTGCCAATATGACTTTTTTAAATCAATAAAATAAGATTTTAGCCAGTTTCTAACATTCAGCTGTATGTTGTGCTTGAGTGCCGTTCTCAACCCAGCCCATAATCCAGCTTCTTTCCAAAGCCTACATTCCCAGTGTGACTGTGTTAAAACACCTGATCATGACAGCTCGCTTTCAACAGAGGACAAGCAACGCTTTCTAACAACCTGCAGAGCATGTGACTTTCCACCACAGAGGCCACGAGCAGCGGCTGCAAACTAGATCAAGGACACAGAGACAGCGTCTGTAACAAAGCCGTGCTGACACCAGAGAGAAGATTCTGGAAAATTCAACATAGAAAGTTCTGTTCTCTGAAAAACAAAGGCTGGTCAGGAGGCCACACACACACAATTAAGGCCATTTGAGTCCATGTATGTGTGACATAATCTAGATCAACCAGCTTTGAATCAGTTCCATCGAGAGGACACACAAGGTAAAGTGGAAAGTACAGGAAATGTTTTTTGGACTTTTCTTTTTTTGGCATGTGACAAATCTAATGCAGAAGTACCCATTAGCAACATAACTCGATTACAGCTTCACTGAGACAGTGGTTCAACAGAATCCTTCCATCTGTTTTGTGGCAATTTTAAATGTGTGGAGAGACAAACGGGCAGACACGAAGCGTCGCTCAACACTTTCTTGTCATGCCATGCACCTGTTCTGCCCCGTCATATTCACCACCTGTTAACGGAAAGTTAGCTGAAAAACTGACTTCAGGATGTCGTGATCATGAGTTCTTTTTGAACACAGTAATATGAAACAGTGAGACGAGTAGGAAGAGGGCCAGTTGATGGCAACTCTTCAATTTTACTTCCAAAAAAGGCTTGTTGTTGCTAATATAAGTTTTCAGACGAGGACAGAGATAAGACCAGGAGTAATGGACATTTCACAACCTGCATGACTAAATTCATGCATCCATGATATAGCCACATGATGGCCACATGGTGGTGCACTAGCTACTACTTCAACAACAACTACAAAAATGTTTTGTCGAGTGACTATTTCTACTTCTTTCAGCCTCTTCCTTTAGGGGTCACCAACTCTCCTCATGTCCTCCTTCATAACATCCATGAACCTTCTCTCTGTGGTCCTCCTCTTTTCCTCCATCTTTAACCTCCATCTTGGTCTAATATCATCACTATACCTTCTCTGCATGTGACCAACTCGTCTCAACCTTGAATTTCTTACTTTATTTCCAAACTGAGCTGTCCCTCAAATTATGTTCATATCTAACCGTGTCCATCCCGGTTCACACTCAGCATCTTCAGCTCAGTCCACCTAAGATTTTTAAATTTTGTGACAATTATTGAAAATGCCAATAGACGGCATATAATTCTGACAAATTCACAAAAGCTGTAGAGGCTGAAACAGACTGAGAAATCAAGCAAGAGGAAGTGAGTTCACAAAGAGCCAGTGACCCAGAGTCACAGCTGGGTCAGTAAAAAAATCATCAGTCCTGGCCGTGATTCAGAGACACTTTGTCAAAGTTGCAACACGGGATGTGTGTACACGCAAAGAGTGCATGAGCTAAAGTATAACACGCACGTTTGTGTACACTGCCGTGTGCCGGATTGTAGGGAGGAAACACATTGTGGAGTTTTTTTTTTCTTCATTGAGTAATGTCATTGTTGAATGTATGTGAGACTGATGAAATGAAATGTTGACAGAGCAACGCACTCAGGTGACACATTGTTCTGGCAGGTGGAACACGATGACGTCATCCAAACGGAGGGCGTGTTCCTGAAGAACTCAGTACAGTGCACTGACCTCTGTGTCACATCTTAGCAATCAGTCCATGAACAGATCATAGGACCACAGTGACTCAACACAACCAAAACAAACTGAAGATTATCCAAAGGCACATCACGGTGGATGACTGACCAACTGGGCTGATATGGGGCATCTTGCCAATTACCAGTATCAGAGTTTTATTTTTATCACTGATATAATTAAGTAATTACAGAGCGAGCTTCTGTGCCTCTACTGCACTTTCTTCCTGAGTCATTTGCTGCCAAGCCGCTGCTTCAACTGACAACAACATGGAGTCTCTTACTGCAACACTTGAATTTGTAACCAAATGTCCATATAAATGACAAGAGAAAAGATGAAGAAATAAACAAAGGCTGTGCCTTTATTTCTTGCACTAAAGGTCATTAGAGGGCAGTTCCAGAGTTGGAAGACAGTCAGTGAATAATGTTCTTTAATAGGGCCAGAGCACTCACACAGGTACAGGGACCCCATTGGAATTCATATTCAACTCAATTATTTAAATTTCTTGTGAAATTAAAAGACATTTAAACAAAGTTTTGTGCTGGAGATATAAAATTCTAAATTTTGGCAGAGATCTTGATCAGTAATCGGCCTCAATAACTAGTAATAATCGGTATCTATGTGTTGACCCTTAGTTACTGTGTATACGGTATCTTATTTCAGTCTTATTCACGCCCAAGCATTTCACACTGAGCTCAGTTGCTTCCTGTTTGCTTTGATTAATCCAGGGATATTTTCGTACCTGATGGGAGACCATCTGTGGCAAAAGGCCGTCAACCGGACACGATTCAAAAAAAAACACACACCTGTGTCTTTAGGTTCCCACAATTCACAGTGTTCATCAGAATAAACACCACAGAAAAAAAAAAATGAATGCGAACAATATGACATCATGTTATCTTAAAAACCATTTCTACAGCTTTGAATCTTTGGAGGAGCAGAGAGAAAAACAATCTGTCCAACAAGCCTTGGTGGTACAAACCACTAATGAGTGAAAGGAATATGACTGTGCACTTAAGAGTGTGCTGGAGACATTTAAGTGACTCCCAGGCCATGACAATAAACATTCTCTAGCCTGATGAGGCCAAAACATAATGTTTTGTACCAAATTGCCACAGCAACATCTGAAGCAAACCAGGTACAACTATGGAGTGCACATAATCTCATGCAGTCTTATGTGTTCAACTGGGGTTGAACTGGGCTGGTGTTTCCATGTTCATTAGAGGCATCACATAATCTGTGTCTTAATGTCTAAAGATTATTTTGATAATCAATCCATCTGTGCATTATGTTCTGGACTAAGTTGTTGATGTTCTCAAATGTCTTGTCCACAAACCAAAATGATTCATTTCTGTGTTATAGGGAGCAAAGAAACCAGAGAATATTCACATTTAAGAAGCTGAAAAATCAGTCGCTGAGCAATCACTGTGGGCCGAATAATGACAAATAATATTCTTGACAAAAACAAAAGTTTTTAAAGCCAAAAAATGCTGTACTTTGCACTGTAAATATTCAAATTATAACATACATTTAGAAGGTTATTTTTTCTGGGCTAGAACACATTTTCTCTGATCACAGCCAAGCAATGTGTTAACTGTGTTCTGGTTCTCATTTCCTCCTCTCCAAACAGTAAGTTCCGTTTTACAAGCCGAATGAGCCTAACACTGAGGCTCGCCTTAGAGCATAATAAGAATAATCCAAAGCATGAAACCCAGCCATTGCTGCACTGATGTTAGGATAAGTCCCTAAATGTCCTCAAATTGCTCAAGAAACATCAGCTGAACAGAGACTTGAAGAGTGCAATTCATCAGAGATGAAATGCAAAATAACCTCACAAACTCACATTCTTAACAACCCTGACAATACAATAAAAAAAAAAAAACAGAATTTATTATAACTGGGAGCATTTTTATTATTCTAGTGCCGTTACAGGTTGGAGACTCTCCATTTACATCCTTAAAGCAACAAATCTGTGTGAAGTGGCAAACCCAAACAACAATGAGAGTGGCTGTTCCTCCTTCTTTATCAGTGTCCTCATTATTCTCAAGGCCTTTGGCCTCTTTTTCATGCTTATCACAAGTGTCAAGGCATTTTATTTATTTATTTATTTGAAAGCGAGGACGTCACAGGCCCAAAACAGCCAAGAATGTGCAAAGAAGAGGAACCAACGATGCAGTCATATCCTACAAGTCAGGCATTTAGCTGATGCCCTTTGAGCAGCAATGAGGAAAACTCTAAGCTTCATCTTGAGCAAGTGACAAGGGCAGTAGCTGAAAAAATAAGGGTGAATTCCAGAGGAAATGCATGTAAAATGGGCCCAATTCAAAGAAACAGACTGCTCAAGCCAACAGTCAAACACACAAGTGCACACACCGTCAGAGAAAATAGATGCTGCTCCCTGAAGAGGAAAGCATCCGTTTTAAAATCACAGTGCTTAATATGTGCATTTTCATACAGCTGGTTGCTCAATGTTTCCAGATAAAAGCAGCGTCTCTCTCTCTCTCTCTACTTATTTTCATGATGCACTGCTCGCATAAAACGGTGCATATTAAACGACAAGCTGACTGACAGCCGATCAAGTGTGAGAGACGAAGAGAAAGTGGTGACAACAATTTGTTAATCATGAAAACCTTAAAATTTTATTTGTATAACCCATTTTCACAAATCACAATTTGTCAAATAGGGCTTTAAATGACAGCTTGCTTTTTTTGTTTTGGGTTTTTAGTGTGGCAGTCTATGATGAGACTTTTCTGAGTATGCGTTGCTGTGTAAACCACTAAACCCCCATACCAAAGTCCACAGAGAAGAATCTGCTATTTTACTTTAAGACGTGGCTCGAGTTGTTGCTCCTCTGATGCCTCCATTAGTAAGCTCAAATGTGTTATTTTGTGACTTCTGTGTCTCAAATCCTTTGTTCGGATTAACCAAAATGACACAAACTTACCAAACAAGGCCCAGAAGACAGCAACTCCTGCTTCCTCGTCAGCTCTATGGACTTTGGTGTAGGTGAAAGTGAGCAGTTTTACAAACCTCTAGTCAGAAAAAGTCAAAAGATATTCTTGATTTAAGCAAGTGAAGATTGTGTTAGATTAACACAAGCTTTGTTAAAGCACCTTGTGTCGAGTATCCATGTCTCAAGGACAATGTACCAGGACCTCAAAGAACCACTCGGACCTATTACTTTAATGCAGAGCATCATCCTCCGTCCTTCACCTCAACAAGGGTGAGGAAAAATTATCCAACAACCTTTAAGCAGGGAAAACAAGCATAGAAACCACAGGAGCACTGAATCCTTCTCAGGGACAGAAGTGCAATCTCTGATGTTTTCTTTTTGTGATTAGCTTCACAGCACAACCTTAACCTACATGGTAGGCTATCATCCATCACCAATTAAGCCATTTCACGCTTCTCTTCTCCCAAATCATGAGATCCATGTTAAAAAAGTGAGGGTGATGTCAGGGAGGAAAACACAGACGTTGTTTGTAGTGCGATGGATCACTTCCAAGCAGGAAGCTGAATCATTAACTGTCCCGTCAGTGGTGACACTTGATGGTGTTTGTGCCAGCATCTCTCTTTTTTTTGGACCTTGGAGCTCAGAGTGTGGAACTCTGTGTGCGGTTGTGTGTGTGTGCACACGTGTTGAGCCGGCGGTGGGGGCCATGAATTAAAGACGAGATTAATGAGTCAGGACATGGAGGCTCAGACTCCAATCTGTTCCCTGCCCCACTCTGGGGGCAGTCTCACTCCACAAAACCTCATTCTGTCAGCGAACACACACACGCACAGACACTTTTGTGGACGCCACTGAGACACAGCAGGACGGCCTGATGGACTCAGGACTGTGAGCATGTCCGACAGAGGGAGCACATGTTCAGAAAAGTGTGAAGAAACGAGAAGAAGATCAGAGCAAAGAAGCCGCAGCGATGAAGACGGGGTGACTGGATGACTTCGTCAGTAGGCCACCACCCCACCCAGACACCTCGCCATGACCTCGAGACCTGCCATCTGTCTGGAGGACGGAGAAACACACAGACTGAGACGGAATCAAAAGACACAAAAGACGGGCAGGGAGTAGGACAAGAGGAGGAAAGATAAATGAGTGCAAACTAGAACAAAAGAACAAGGGTGAAAAAAAACAGGCTGCAGAGTCAAAAAGAACAAAAAACCTGATGAAACTGACTGGAAACTGAAACGGGGGGAAACCCATGAGGAGAAAAATGTATGTGGAAATAGAGGAGCAGAGAGACTTGCAGACAGACAGAAACTTGAACTACACTTCCTGTTGCTCACTGTACATTTTCACACTAGGTTTGATGATATGAAAGAGAGCAGATGCATAACTTCAGGCTGCACACCAGTCCCTTTTTTTGTTCTATTATCAGCTCTCTCTTATTGCAGAGCTGCTGGAGATATCTTTATTACTTCACCCCCATGGCCATTCAATGAAGCCCCATATGAATGTGACGACGATGGCCTTGATGCTCTTTATCATCATTTAGCCCTTGTGCTATACGAGATTGAGGCGCCGCATTAGCATGAAATACTCATCAAGCCTCTCCATCCGTCCCTCAGCTCTCCTACTTTAATACATGCCATGAGACTGACTAATCCCAAGATATGCCTCATAATCTGATCACAGATATGAGCATAGAGAGGGAAACAGGGGAAAGGAGAGCGAGCACGCAAGAGATATAGAGAGAAGAATTAAAGACAATCATCAGGAAGGAGAGGGAGGGATGTAGTCTTCATACAGCAGAATATAGGCACAGGTTTGTGGGATGGAGGTAAAAAAAAAATGAGGGGGAAAGCAGGCAGAAGAGAGAAGGAAGGAAGGTTGAAAGGAAGGAAGGAGGGGGAAGACTTGCTCGTGACCTGATTTCAAAACCAAGACTAAGAGAAGTGGAGCAGCAACCAAACGTCTTGACTCTGTTCTACAAACATGCAGCTGCTCCGCTCATGAAACATACTGTACAAGCTGCTGAAGGATGGGTATCCTTAGGACGACGGCCATTATGAGGTTTTTCAATAAATTGTTGTCAATTTTCTTTTTTTTTTTTTTCTCCGTCTGGAAAATATAACTGTTTAATGACAACAAATGAAAATAATAATTAAAAGAAGAGCTTAAATTAAGTAACAACAACACGGATGGTATGCCTCTCCAATCTAGATTTTGTTTTTGCACTGCAGTTGAATTATATAAAGTATTTTCAATAAAATTATTAAATACATGAAACAAGTCATTCAAACAAGACAGTTTAAACGTATAGATGGATAAAAGATGATTTAACAACATTTATGAAGTTTCTGAGAGAAAAAAAATTCACAATTTGTTATGACTAGGCAATTTATACATATGGCAGCATAGTGGCTAGAACTTAACCCTCCATCCGTCCCTCAGCTCTCCCACTTTAATACATGCCATGAGACTGACTAATCCCAAGATATGCCTCATATGGCATATCTTATACACATGGCAGCATAGTGGCTAGAACTTAACCCTGCAGCAATAAGGCCCGGGTTCGTGACCAAGTCTGAACAAGAGCCTTTCTGCGTGGAGTTTGGACAATGAATGAATGTATGGCTGATTAATGAATAATAATCATATAATGCCGAAACCCAAGAGTTCACAACTGGAGTTTGTTCATTTCAACAATGTTCATTTTTAGATGCAGAGTATACATGTTTTTCAGATTCTCAACAGTTCAAGTCAAGTCGAGTCAATTTTATTTATATACTGTAGCCCAACCTCAAACACAATTTGTCTGTACAGCAAGTGACATCCTCTATCCTTAGACCCTCACATGGGGTCATGGGGTCACATTTGTACAGGGGAAAAAATGGGAAAAACCATCAACATGAACAGTTATCCAGTGAAGTTGAATAAATATATCAACAGCAGTGCTGTTGGTCCACTTTGATACTTGGGTTTTTACCAATGATGGACCAGTACCCAAGTAATACCAGTTCTCACAACCCTTCCTTATAAGATGCACATTCCGTATACCATACAGTGTAATGTCAGGCCTGAATGCTGTACCCTCAAGTCACTGAGTCACTCGTCTCGTCTTCCTCTCCCCTTTGTATCTGCCCCTCTACCCTTGTCGTCTTTACTCTCTGATACCACACGCCGGCAGACACTTCAGGGGGTCGACACGTAATGGTACACTTCAGTGGAAGTCTGATGTCTACCAGTCTGGCAAAGCCGCTCTAATGGCTGCACACGCTGCAGTGGGATGGCAGTATAGACCCAAACACACACGCATACATACTGTTAACACAGCTGGATATCTTTGTTGTGTACATAAACAAAATCGGGGTGAGGAACATGGAGACTTCTCTGTGCTGTGTGTTTGTAAATGAGAGAAAGAAAACACACATAAAAGAGATTCAGAATGTAGTCATTAGTGGCTGTATGGATGCGTGTGACGTTTTGTAATCCTTGTTGTTTGACAATGTGCTGAGTTTATACACACAAAAACACACTGTATCTTCCTCAAATCTTGACTTAAATGGTGAAGTTTGCCTCCTGAACCAACCAATCTCTCACCTCTTTAGCCATTAAACCACTCATTTATTTTCTTTTTTACTCAGTTAAAGACCAAGCATCATCCCTAAATGCTGACTCTACCCTTTTCATAATATGATGCTTTTCCGATCCCTACATTTTACTTGCGTAATCTCAACAGTGTTGAATTTCACCTCTGATTTATTCACAGTTGGAGGGCAGGCAGTGAGAACAATGATGCAAACACATGATTCATGTTGCACTGTCAGCAAAACATGGACATGTTTGTAAAAGACTAGACTGGACATGTCTTTTTTTGGAAGTCTTTTAACAATTATTTTTATTTAACCTAATAATTTCTTTATCTGTAGAATAATTATCCAGCTCTCTCTCTCTCTTTCTGCGTCATCACTTATCTGTAAAAACTGAAACTGGCAAAAAAACGACATACATTATTTATTTACATGTTGCATCCTTCATGTGAAATCAGTCTCTCTTTTCTTGTTTTGACAAATGAAGCCTGTGGACGTCACAACAACTATCTGTCCAGTGATTTGTGATTTGTGTGTGTGTCAGTAGTCCTCATAGAGACCAAAACCTGGTCCTAATCAGACAGAACCTACTTTCTGAGGAACTGGTTATGTTTAGGACTAAGACTGGGCTATGGTTAGGCATTAACTGGTTATGGATAAAGTTGGGATGGGCATGAAAAATATTGATCAGTTTAAATAGCCATTTGTAATTACAGTACATTACGCAAAGTGATACAAAATTAAAACATGTTTTATCAACTTCAGTCACTAACTAATTTGTGGTGTGTCTATTATCACAAGGTGGCAGCAACAGCAAGCATTTGGCCAGAAGACCACGCAAGTGTTTGCTGACGTTAACTCTCTAAAGTGAGGTCTTTGAATGTATCTCATTAGCTGCTCCTCTTAGCTCACCACACTGTGAACCCTGCATTACTTTCACTAACTCTCATGCGCTAGAGAATTGTCAAATATTCAACAAATAATCCCATAGATAGGCCCATCCCTACTGGGGATAAAGCTTTGTTTAGGCTGTCCAAATAAATGGAAATCTATGCATGTACTTTAATATGACAGTGTAACCGGGGAAGTCTTGAATCTTTTATTTTCTCAAGGGAAGCCCAGCAGAGAAACACCTTGGTTCGGGAAGTGGTAAGGTTTAATTTGGGGTAATTATTGAATTTAAAGGTTAACAGGCAGGCTAAATGGCTGGGGAACATATTGAGTCTCCACTGTCCTCACCACTATAGAGAGACACACTTGCATGTGCACGTACGAGTGTGTGACATACACACACACATACTGTACACACACCTCCAGCTATGACTTTTACAGCACTGACAGACTGTGGTCTTAAAGCAAGCTCACAAATTACATGATGGTGTGTTAATCCAAATAAATGGATTTGTCACATTCACCGGTTTCATTCACGAGATAAAAAAAACAAAAAAACAAAAACCTCAAAATGTACACAAACAGCAACGATTGAGTCCTTTTTAAAAACAGACTACAGTTGCTGTTTGTAAACATAACAACATGGCTGACGTTCTCGTGATGGAGCCGGAGGCGACTCAATCATACAATCTGTTAGCTGCCATTTTCAAGCTGTTTCTCTGACACACACCATCGAGCACAAACACACACACACAAACGCCTGGTGTCACAGAGCTCCAACATACAGATTCAAAAAAACAACAACAGACACACGTCCACATTCATAAAAGAGCATTCAGAGATCAATCTGCATAGAACCGCCCACCACACAAAGGCGTTTATTGACAGCGCTCCAACAAAAGTGGCCGCCATTGATCCAATGGAAAACGGGGTTTGCAGAATTGTCTGCGTGTGAGGATTTTGTGTGTGTGTGTGTGTGTGTGTGCGTGCGCGCGTGTCACAAGTTAAAGAACGAACAATGTCAGTGACAAAGTCGCTCTTAGATCAGCGCGTCGACACACACCTGTGGGCACAACTGAACAGACACCGAAGCAAATTCCACTGTGTATGTGTCTGTGTCTGTGTGTGTAGCCACGATTCCTTTGTCTGAGGTGGTCACATGACCAGTCTGACTTGCTGCGGTCCCCTCCCCTCCGTAGCTGCCGCCACCACCATACAATAAAAAACGACCAATTGTGTGCGACAACGCCACGCCGTGTGATCACAAACAAACAAACAAACTTAACTTGATGGGACAAAAAAAAAAAAGCAACAACGGTGCCTTTAGCTGAGCAGACGGCGACCAAAAAAAAACAACAACATCTCTCCTAATTAGTCACACGTGAGCCATTAGTGATGAAGGGAAGAGGGTGAGGAGGAGGATGGGATGAGAGGAGGGTAAGAGGGATGAAGGTTAAGATGAAGGGACGGTGGCAGCTGCACGGGTGGGTGAGCAGGGATCAAGTCGGGGGGGAATCAATAAAAGCTGATGACTGCATTACTGCACTACGGCGGACGTGTGATGAACAGCCCGAGCATGGGGGGGGTGGGGGGGAGCACGGGAACGTGGGTAACGGCCGAAGTCGACGCTCGGCGTGTACTATGTTCCGATATTATCTGTATGTTAGTGTAGATGGATGACGAGATGAAGGAAGAAGGGCAGGCAAGGAGCCCAAAAATGATAAACAGAGCAGGAGGACGGAGGGAAGGGAAGAGGAAGAAGGGAGGAGCAGACAGAAAAATGAGGGACAAAAATCGACTGACGCATGTACGGCGAGGAGATGGAGGAGAAACAGAGGGAGAGATGTATAGATGATGAAGAGGGGGTTGTGAGGGGGGGGGAGGCGGACTGGATGGGTCCCAAGGGTGAGATTTCCTGCTTTTCTTCGATAGAACACTTTGACAGATGACTCTGTGGATCTAACCGCCTATCCTATGTGCATGTTAATTACAGAGAAAGACAGAGAGAGAGAGAGAGAATGTGTGTGTGTAAATAAGTCCGCAGAGGAAAATAGCACAAAAGGAAGCTCAGGTGCTTCCCTTGTCAAAACAAGTCAGTGGACCATCGTACACTCCATGGGCTTGATTTTGTTGTTTTGAGGGTGTGGCTCTATAAAGTACTAGTCACATTCAAGCCGCACAAAACAAAAGGCTCATATACTAAAATCCACACCTGCTTAAGTCTACGATATTGTTACAAAATGTCCGGCACTTTGTCTCACTGTTACTCAGGCATTTTCCTGACATCTGAGAGTGAAGTTTGTAAACAACTCACGGCACTGAACCAAGGTCCACGGAGAAAACCAGCGTTTTTAGTCTCTCAGTGACACAGACGGTGCCGATCTACCGCTGCCTCGTTTGGTAAGTTGGCGTCACTGAGGTTAATCAGTGATTTCAAAACACAGACGTCACAAAATAATGCATTTGAACCTTACTGTTGGAGGCAGCGGTGGATCAACAACTCCTGTGTGCTGTGACGTAAGAACAGAGATTTTTTTTCTGTGGACTTTGGTGTGTACAGATTATGTAAGTAAATGAGTTAGAAAAGCAACTTTATATATATATCACTTAATAAAACCATGGTTTCTAAAGTGCTGCACAATGCATTAGATCAGTGGTTCTCCAAATGTTTATACCAAGTGCCACCTGACAAAATACTGATCTCTCAAAGTAACACCATTATCACCAACGTTAAAATACAGTGGTGTAAATCGGCCGAGCAAAGTCAGCTACAGACTTTTCACAGGAGGCAGATTTATTCCCAATAAGATAATCTGCTCTCATCATCATCATCCTCTTCCTCACATATACTTCACACACCGGTATAGTGAAATTAGATTAAGATGGAACAGTATTTCTGATTTTCCTCAAAGTATTGCTTGAGGAAGCTCGTGTACTGCTGGTGGTACACGTACCACAGTTTAAGAACCATGGATTCAGACCAAAAAAATAAATTCAAGGAAACGAAAATGACTTTGATGTTAAGGTAATAAGACGTGACCATAAAAATGTTTTTGAAGCACTGATTCAGTTAGTATGTGCATCCATTTAATGTATTTATAACTGTTATTTTTAAACATGAAAACAGTCACTGGAGACTTCACACAGTCTGGCGTCGTCTGCTAAAAATGGTAACGGAGCTCATGGTAAAGAAGGAACATGTCACTGTACTCATTAATAGGAGGAACATTTCAACAATAATGTCGTCGTCGTCCCCCCCCACACACACACAGATTTTCTATAGAATACGGCCATTAACGCTCCGGTGCTGGACACGGCATGAAAAAGGTTGCACAGCCATAAACAGCTCAAGTGATGAGGGGGAGAAAACGGCAAATGAAGGCAACACTTTCGCCGCTCCTGACATTTTTCTTGTAGTTAACTTTTCTCTGACCTTAGCGAGAAAGTCGACATCACAAAGCAAAGCAAACTTGGCTAATGGTCTCCTCTTTCCCCCCTTGCTTCTTTACCCTCCGTGCGCACACAGACAGACAGCACATGCAGCTCCAGCCACGCTCCCAAACACCGCGGCACCGTGGCTCTTTCTAAACGAGTTAAGCCTTTATTAGTCTGTCAAAGGGGGAAAACATTGTTTCCCCCCAGTAGCAGGTGGAGATATTATTCATCTATAATTGGTAATAACCCCGTACCCTCACCCCGAGGCGGCTCAATCTCCAGTGAGCAATCACTACCATCGCCTGCTCTGCTGGAAACGGCATTATTAGGTCGATGGCAGTGTCTCTTCCACTGCCGTCTGCCAGAGAGGTTTATTATCCGACAATATACGACTTTACTCCAGCGATTCTCCCCCAAAAAAAAATGTAACAGAGGGAGAATCTGTCTGAGCTTATTTACCTCACATCCAGAGCTACTATCAAATACTGTATCTCAGCAGTCTGGACAGTGGGGGCTTAAAATTAAGCTCCAACAGGATCGTTTACAGGCTGAGGCTTTATCAGTATTTTATGACGGCAAGATTTGTTCCAATGCGTTTAAAAAAAAAAAACAACAACAACAAAAAAACAAAAATGACCTTTTTACTTTTCAGCACTTGTGTTTCCACGTAGGAGTGTTTATGTGCAGAAAGTTCACGCTCACTTTAAGAAAACAAGACTTCCTCTGTTGCATGAACTTCACTTAATGATGACTTGTGTTTGCACTCGTTTATTTTTTATTTTTTAATGGCCATGTTTGTTTGTTTTTTAAGAGGACCAGCCCGGGGCGTTGAATTTAGGACAGAGTGTTTTCACATTTCAGACAGAACACACTCTCTTTCTCTGTGTGTGTGACGCATAACAAGTTTCCACATGTTTCTATATTTCCTGCTTTAAATGTATTAAAAATATTTTTAAAAAAATTGGAACATTAAACGATAGATTAATGAATAAAATCACCTGTAGATAAAATGACAAATAAATGGAGGATATTGCAGATAACAATGTGACACTGGCAGAGTTTGTTGTTAACCCCAAATTAAACAACACAATAAGTAAATCACAGTATATTCAGTGGTTTCAGCTGTTATATTTCATATTTTTGTTTCCACTTGAATTTTTTTTGTAATAACTGAAACAAGTTCTAAGATATTTTTGAGCTTATTAAAAGTGAATATTTTCTCATTTATTTGCTCCATATAAGAAATAAATCCTTCAGACTGAATAATTTTGGTTTGTGGACAAAACAGGAGAAATTTGGGATTATTTGATTAAATGAGAAAATTATCCACAGATTAATCGATTATGAAAATAATTGTTTGTTGCAGCTCTACTTAATAGAGTTGTTTTTAGTACTCTGATGGAATTCCATCATTTTAAATCAACTAAGGATATTGAACTTGCACTTGACTAGGGCTGAAACTAACGGTTAATCTGTCGATTATTTTCTGGATTAACCGAGTAATGTTGAAAAATGTTTATTGGTGTTTGTCAAACCTAGAAATGATGACGTTCTCACATGTTTTGTTTTGTCCACAATGCAAAACGATTCACTTGTTATATGGAGCACAGAAACCAGAAAATATTCACATTTAAGAAACTGAAAAATCAGAAAGTTTGTTTTAACTACTAGAAAAAAAAAAAACACACACTCAAACCGATAATAATAATGATCAAAATAGTTGATAATTAATGTAGTAATCGTTAAATCGTTACTCGTTACTCGTTTTATTCATATGGCACAAATTATACCATGTAAATAAAGCAAGAAAATCATATATATACAAATCAAGTGTTTGTATATATAAAAAACCCAAAACTAAAAAAAGCAATGTTACATTTGTTTATTAAAAAAATACTGCAATTAAAATTTAATTAAGCTACTATTAATAAACTAGATGCCTCAGCTCTATGGAGAATTGTGTGCCGTAATAATGGAAAACTCTGTTCTGGACTCCAATGATCTATTCTATTTAAGTGCCGTTTTATGGAGCTTTTAAAAAATACAGTAAATTCCCGGCTTTAAGTAAACACCCTTTAGCTCAGCTAAGTATGCAAATACTTTTTTTTTTTTTTTTTTCTCTTTTAAAACCACAAGTGAGCTTCAAAACATTGGTGTGTATCATCCATTTGCATCATATTCAAATAGAACAATCTGTCTTTTCCCCTTCACTTCCTCTGTCACGTCTATTTAAAAGAAATTTGGGTACAAACTCTGAGATCCTGCGACTGATCGTCGAGGCAGAGAGTGACCTTGCTGCTGCTGCTGCTGCCGCTGCCGCCACTGCTGCTGCTGCTTTGGCTAAGAGCAGACGAGGATTTCATCAGCTAACACCGAGGGCACACCTGCCTCGGAGCTGCACTCAGGTTTCAACATCTGCCAACGGCTCTGTGCTTCATCCCTGTGAGGACGAGGAGGAAGAGGCGGCGGCGGCGGCGGCGGCGGCATCAGGGGAGAGAAGGGAGGAAGAAAGAGAGAGGGAAAGAAAGGAGAGAAAGAAAGATAGATAGAAAAACAACAAAGTGTCCTGCGGTTTTGCCCAGAGACGACGGTGCGTTTCAGGGAAAGTCTAGGTCGACTTTGAACAGAGCAACCACAAAAAAGAGAAAGTGATAGTATCGTGACAAAGGGGATGGTGAGAGATGATGAGGCTGACAGAAATGACTGTCGCTGTCAAACCACCGAGACTGAAACCACCGATTCTACAGCAGTTATTCCCAGAGACTGGGTCAGAACAAGAGTCCGCACCCGCGTGTGCGCGCGTGTGTGGGTTTTCTCCCACAGTCCACAAACATGCTGAGGGTAATTGGACGCTCTAAATTGACTATAGGCGTGAATGTGAAGGAGTCTGTGTGTGCAAACCCTGCGACCCTGGACTGGTGACCTGCGCAGGGTGTGACCCCCACCCCTCCCCCCTCCGTCAGCTGGGATAGGCCTCCAGTGAACCGTGACCCTCGTGTGGAGGATAAAGCGGTAAACGATGCACGGATGGACCTTTAATTTTCGACATTATATACTGCAGGGCCACTGAGTGTCCAGCCTGTGCAGTAGGCCAAAACAGTTCAGTAGAGATGGACTATATGATCTTAAGATTAGATTATGTTATTCCACATCATGACATTGCAAATAACTATATTTGTTATACTATTTCAGAACGTTTCAAAAATAAAAGTGTTTGTTTTGATATGGAATGATAAAGCACAATACAAAAATTCATTTATGATGGGAAAAAAACCTGTCAAACTGTTTGGCTTTGTTAACAAACTCTGACTAATTTGGGTATTTCTATGACTGTCTATTTCTAGAAATCAAGGCAGCTGATGGTTGATAACCAATTTACCCAATATTTCTTTTGTCCTCCATCTGATAAAATCTAACAGCTTGATGATCACAGATCATACAAAAAAAAGCCTCAATTTGAAGCACACAAAACGTCTCTCTCTAACCTACATTTTGCATCTGCACTGCAGTGAAATTATATGTTGTATTTTCAATAAAAAATATTGTATAAACTAAATATCAACCACTTGAAACAGGTCATTAGAAAACTACAAAGAAAAGTGGATGTAAAAAAAACTTTTAAAATACGTGAATGTATCGTTTCTGAGCAAAAATAAATAATTATTGATAAGAAAAAAAAATCAAATATGTGATAAATCTACTTTATAATGTTTAATGAATGATATTTTCATGTGTATGAGTGAATTAAATAAATTACAGCACAAATCAAATCTAATTCACAACAGATTATGTTGTGAATTATAAGCTATATGTAAAATTATGTTTCTTGAATTAATAGAGAAATAAAAGAACAAAAAAGTTATAACCTGGACTGGAAATAACGGCTTCATACCCCTTGTCTTCATTTGTTAAATTAATTTGACTTTGATGTGGAGTTATTGTTTTTTGGCAAACGCCCACATTGATTACTTTACTCCATTAATTAATTGTCCAAAATATGTCATAAAATGTTGATCAGGGTGTTTTGTCCACAAACAAAACATTTTTAATTGTTGTTGCAGGGAAAAAAACTCAGAAAATGTTCACATTTAAAAAGCTGGAAAACCAGAGAACTTTAATAAGTAAAACAAATACTCAAAGTGATACATCAATTATCAAAATAGTTGAGAATTCGTTTAGTAATTGATTAATGGATTCATATAAAAACTGCCTTTTGCGGACACGTGTGAGCAAACTAACAAACGCAGGACACGTGCTTCCATTGAATCAACGAGAGAATAAATCAAAGTGAAGTAAAAAGTTGCAGCTTCGTTTGTGGAGAAGGAAGTGGTGTCATGTGCTCAAGAAAATATCATTTACTGAAAGGTGAAGTGAAAGCAAACCAGCGGATGCTGGTACATGCTGATCCATTTAACTTTCCCCGATTAAGTCATTCACTTCTTCAAGACTGGGTTACACTGACCTGCAAAAAAAAAAAGCACCAACCAACAAGCAGCTAACTCCACCACCACTGTGTATGCGTGTGTGTGCATCCCACTAATTCTGGCCCACAGAAGCAACTTTCTTTCCAAAACCTCTTTCATTTTTGTTTCGAGCAATGTCTGCAAACAGATGAAACCCCCACAAAACAAATCTAAACACTGCAGTATATAAGCCAGGCCTGTACGTGGCGCTTTAACACTACACTAAAAATGGAGAAGAAAGATCTGGAGCATGTGTATATTCATCTGTGTACAGACTCCAAACACAAGATGAAGAAGACTATGATGAAGATGGCGAAAGTGAACGCAAGAGCAAGAGAGACGTGGGGTTATGACATCGGCATTTTCCCATAGTTGCATATTGGTTGTTTACATTAAAACACAAGTGTCGCGTTTTGAAATGTCCTCACTCTGGTACCTGATTTCCAAAAATAAGAGTTTTAAGATACTGGGTATGTGTGGATAAAACACAGATATGATACTAAACCTTCACGAACTGTCATTCTCTTATATACATTTATTTAATATCATACTTTAAACAATTAAAATGTGAATGTTTTCAGTGACACTTCATAAAATATAGGTATGATTCATTTATCAAACATCTCTGAATGGAAATAAAGTAAAAGAAAGTTATATCGTGGGGGTTGGAATCACAGGGCACCTCATGATACGATACGCGATACATGGTCCATGATAGCGATAATATTATGATACAGCAACTCTGTAATAATCAATAAATTGCAAGACAGTCATATCGTGATACATCATGATATCTGTTTAACTGAAGAAAACAAAGTTAAAAGTTAAAAGTGAAAAGTTAAAAATGCCGGATTTCTCTATTTATTCACAACATAAAGAACAAAGTCCATAAAGTCCATGTGTTGAACGTGGTTGGAGCGTCTCTTAATGTAGCTTTCTCCACCATTACACCGCTGTAAACTCTTCACTCATTCATTTCAGCAGCGCCACCGTGAGGAGACATGAAGAAAAGAGTGACACTAGCAGGGAGTGTTTACTTTAGAGCGCCTTCATTTAATTAAAATTTTAACGTTTGCCCTGACATACCAATTATCGATTTGCATGAGAACGGACAACGATAAATTGACCCACCCCTGTTATATTACTCACACTTTTGCTAATGTCCAGATTTATATTGTGACAACGGTTCGCAATGGCTTGATTTAGAGAGTGAGGAACCTTTAAAATTACAAAGGAACCAACAAGTTAAAAAATGCTAACAATGCTATGGAGCTGTGTCTAGCTGATTGTTTGAATATTTTTCAATTTTGCCATTATTTACCAAGAAAGCAACAGATTAGATGCAATTTTTGGCAAAGTGATTACAATATAACATAAAAGAGAGAGATTTAAATGTACAGTATTTGTGCAAACAACATGGCAATTAGTCATAATTGTTGAGAATTTTCACTCGGAGCAGAAAATAACAGCTTGGCATTAGGATACAGTAAAAATTACAGGGTCATCAAACGTCATTAGGATTCATGTATATGGGCTTTGTGAATGTCTGTCACTTCATGCGGCAGTCGCCGAGATATTTTAGTGTGGCCCAAAATGGCGGACAGCTCAACATTAGCCGTCCCTGGAGTCCTGCTGTTAGCATGGCTCCAAACCTCAGCACCACGGTGTATTTATGAGACCAGACCTGCAGGCGCCCTTTAAAGAAAAGATGCCACAACATCCTTTCAACAGAGGAACGAGCCACATCGGTATGTTATCCTGTCACCTGCTTCCATCACGTCATCCTAAAACCCCACCCCCCACCCCCCCAACGTCCTCTGCTCTGTGTTATCTCCGAGTTTCAGTTCAACGCTGAATTAAATAAACATATTTGAAGTCCGCTGTACAAACAACAGCACAGCTATGGTCTGTCCAATTATTGTTGTTTCTTTTCTTTTTTTTTTTTTTCTGGTTACACTGCTCAGCCAATGGTGTGCCTGTTTCCATAGGATCAACCTTCGACCTGGCATTATATGACACTGCGGTGACTGTAAACAGCCCCTCCCCTCGCGCGTGCTCTCCTCCATACCATCAAATGGTCAGCACAAAGGAAAAGGGCTGACCTTAACTGTCCTGAAAGGGTTTACAAACACACACAGACACAGTCCGGTACCAGATAAAATAAAGTAAATAAAGCTTTCATATATACAGCTGTTTGGGGACGGGTGGGAGTGGGGGGGGCGGTTGCCAATCAACCATCTGGAGTAAAACAAAGGGACTATCTGTAAAATCCCTGGACTTCATCTCACCCTGTGATGAGAGAACTTCGATCCCCGCGCAGACTGCGGACGTGGCTACAAAGCCCTGATGCAGCCAGTTAAGCTCCCGCTTCGATCCGCCTCATCGAGCTCCACGCTGCTGATCAATTAGAGAAGAGCAGAAGCAGCTGCTCGACACACAAATAAACGTCATGTCTTTACCCGTGTTTTAAACCACAGATGGCTCCTCGATATGACACACACAGCTCTGCCTTTTTACTGCTTTATTGTATCCATCATCTCAAGATGCTTTCAATCCTTCCTCCCCCTCCTATTGCTGTCGGCAGAGTCAAACGCACCCTGGGCCGGGTGACAGTCTCACCACAGTCTCACAGTTTAAGGCCGATGGAGTTCAAACGTGGGCAACGCGGCCTCGTCGCAACATGTGCGACAAAAGAAAAACTGGACTCTCTTTCTCTCTCGCGAGGTGGAAGTCACACCCAGTGGTTGATCCATGCAGACGGACGAGATCACACAGCTGACCAGCAGGACCATGATGCATCTAACAGGGGTGTTTAAAAAGACTTTAGGGGCTCTAGATAAGAGGGACCAAGTTGGGGGGGGCGGGGGGGGGGGGGGGGGGGGGGGGGGGGGGGGGTTTACATGGTACTGAACCAAAACAAGCCAGTAGAACTGGAATAAAAAAAATTCCAATCACATCAATAATTGTTGCAGTTGGGGTGCCAACCAAATGTTTTGATTATTTTCTCAATAAACGGATCAGAAACAAATCTGAATATATTTACACTTAATACACTTAAAAAAAACACTAGGGTCTTTAGAAAAAACAATATTAAACAAAT
>JAFBJR010000373.1:1834395-1930270 GCA_016785285.1 Brachirus orientalis | reverse complement strand
AATATATAATATATAATATAATTTTGTTATATTGCTAAAGATAATTATTGTTATTGAATTAATGCCCTGCCCCTTTTCCTCACAATACTGTCATTACTATGGACTATCGATTATTTTCATAATCGATCTATCTGCCTTTTAAAAAGAAAAAAAAATATTGATAGATGTTCCTCAAACCTTGAAAAGGTTGTCTTAATTTGACCTTTGTCTTAATTTGTCCGCAAACCAAAATAACAAAATAATTCTTTGTTTGATGAGCAGAGTTTATAAGAAAGTAGAAAATATTTACGTTTACAAAGTTGAAAAATCAGAGTGCCTGTTTCTAAAAAAAAAACAATTAATCAAAATAATTGGCAATAACTGATTATTCAATCAATTTTTACTATGGACAAAGGTTATCAACAGATCATTGTAAATAGAACCAAAACCATTATCAAACAAAATGTGACCTTACTTTACCCATATACATTAAAGCTTTAACTAATGACTAACTTAATCTCAAACTCTTTTGATAATCAAGTAACTGGTTTGGGGGATTTTTTTAATTGAAAATGTTATGACTTAAGCTTTTTAAATGTTCTCGAGTCTTTGATCCTCAATCACTGGAAGCTGAGAAACTTTAGTTTGGGGACAGGACAAGACATTTGAGACAGTCGTCATTTTGACACCAAACACATTTTCACAATTTTCAGACATTTTGAAAAGGACCAAACTACTAAGTAATCAATTTAGACAATTGTTAAAAGATTAACTCAGATAATCATTAGTTGCAGCTTAAGTCCATACATAATGCACTGGTGTGAAAAAGGCACCACATTCTGTTTGTGTATCTGTTAGAGCTGCACTTTTTGCCGATATATTAGGACTACATGAGCCAATAACTGATACCAATAACAATATAAATACGTTTGTGTACATGTCTTTCTATCCTTGTGGGGACCAAAACACGTCCAAACCTAGCCTTATGGGGACATTTTGACTTGTGTGGACATTTTGCCTGGTCCCCACAAGGTTAAGTGGCTTTTCTCAGGTTAAGACCTGGTTTTAGGGTTAGGGAAAGTATTATGTCCATGAGGGTTCACACCGCAAAGATAGTAAGACACACATGTGTGTGTGAGACTCACCCATCCTCCTTGACTCTGGATCCAGGGCTGGATGTTGTTGTCCAGGTAGACC
The DNA here is from genome assembly GCA_016785285.1 of Brachirus orientalis. Taxonomy (NCBI): domain Eukaryota; kingdom Metazoa; phylum Chordata; class Actinopteri; order Pleuronectiformes; family Soleidae; genus Brachirus; species Brachirus orientalis. The sequence goes on along the minus strand of JAFBJR010000373.1, from coordinate 1,929,094 downwards.
GTCATCCACTCTGCGATCCTGCCCACCAGCGGACTCATCTCCTTCTCCACGCACTCGACGCTCAGCGCGCCGCCAAACGCAAAAAGCCCTATGATGCGGCCCCAGTTGACGCCGTCCCGGAACACTTCGTTCATCACGTTCTCGAAGCTCTGGTAGGCTGTGGCCGGCGTGATGTGCAGCTGGTTGTGCAGATCGCTGAAGGCGCGGGCGTATCGCAGCTCAAACTCGTTGGCCGAGTCCCGCAGGGCCTCTTTTATCGCGTCGACGCTCGTCGTCGACGGCAACCTCTGCTCCCGCAGCGGGGACGCCGGCGGGGTCCCGGGACTCGTGCCATTTAAAGTTCCATTGGCGTGTGTGGCTATCCGCTGCTCCTCGCTCGACCCTGCCTCCCCCCCATCAGTCCTGTTTGGAGGCTCACTGAGTCCCAGGGGGTGCAGTGGATAGTTCCTCTGAGACAGTTTATACTGTATGTAGAAAACCACCAGTTCTCTATTTAGAGACATTTTTGTGTTTAAATTAGCAGTTGCTCTTCGCTCCGGTGCGTCTCTGCTCCTCTCTCGGTGGAGCCTTGCTGCGTTTGAGTGAACACACACTGTCTCTGCCAGGCTTTCTTCCTGCGCGTCCCCTGTTCACACAACCATGGTCAGCTGATGTCCAGAGGACAGTTGGGGGGGGGGGGGGGGGGTGAAAACCAAACCTACACAAAGCTGACAAATCAGCTCAGGCCCTGGAAAGAGACAACAATAAAAGGTCAAAGTCTGGACAGTCTATATGTGTGTGTGTGTGTAATACAGAGAGACTTTCACATTATATCTAGACAGGTAGGGTCAAAGTGCTTCCCTCTAATTGGACTGTTACATGAAGCAGATGGCAAAGATATTAATGAGACAATAGAAGAGCGAATATACTGCGTTTGTGTGTGTGAGATAGAAAGTGAGACGTCAGAGACAAAGGAAGGTCTGGAGCGAGGAAAGTTTAGATTTAGATGAAGACACATCACAGGGACAGTCTTGTTTGAGGGTTCTGGCAGACCACTGACTGTGCGCTCCTAATCAGTGACCTCTGACCTCCAGTGTGAGCTTTTAGGCACCTTGTTTATCTCAGCTTCAGCCTGTTTACTGTCACACTCATCTGCATACTGTTATAACGGAGGTATTTTGCAGTCAAAATAATAACAAAAGGCGTAAGGGAAGCAGCGCGGAATCATGGGAATTGTTGTTTTATTTGGTTCTACTGTCATTTGCGCTTCGTGGGAGAGGCTTTCAGTGGCAGAATGTGCAGCAAATGGCAGTGAGTGACATGAAATGAAAACAAAATAACAAAGGACAACACACTGGCTAACTTTCTATACAGCAAGATGGCAAACCATCGTGAACCCAAGTGCAATATAAACTGTGACCAGAGAAAATGTGTTGCATAAAGTAGCAGCTGATTACAAACATGAACTAATTAATTAGTCAAATGCATGTCATTTTAAATGTATACACAAAAATCTGAACTAAAGAAACAAAAAAAAAAAACAACTGTGGGTCCCGACCCAGTCTTTGGGAACCACTGCAATATGTGAATTAGTCCCACAAGTTATAGCAGAGACAGCTGGAGTGGATGACGCCATCAAAAATGGATTTACTTTGAACAAATATACATTTTTGTGGCTTCAAAAAGGTATTTTGTAAATATAAGTAAACAACTCAACAAAAAATATAAACATAAGCCTCATTATTTTTGGACATTTTACAGCAAAACAAAGGAAACGTATAGATTTAAGCATGCCTTTGACTGTTAATAACTTCTTTTTAACAGAGATCCTCATATAAAGCTGTTAAAAAGATCTTATTATATTGCCTTCCTTTGTTTACATGCACGGTTCCCTTTAAGACAGATGTCAGTCCAGTGCTGTGACAAACTCCACCGCTGGCATAAAAGGCTGAACAATAAAAAGGAGCCACATTCACGCTCTGAACTCATTGTGAAAGAAAAAGGACGATTATATGTCCCGGAGGTTACATACACATCATGCTTAGAAACTGACATCATGACTGTCTTCATTCTCTCTATTTAATACTTGTCTGACATGCTTCAGTATGAACATGTAATTCTGCAACACAACATTATCGTAATAGGATTACATCAAACCATAATACAGGCTTTCAACTAAATGCTTTGTTTCTAAAAGAACCAAATGCTGAAATCCAATTAAGTTAAGCTACTTTACTGAAACTGTAGTTTCAAGAGAAAGGTCAGACCTTTGTCTCTTTCTCTAAGTGTGGTTGTATGAGATACTGACACTTAGTCAGGTCTGACTGAGCTGCGCTGGGAACCAGCGTGAGACGCAGACGCTCTCACTCCAGACATGGCTGTCAGACACAAGAAAAAAAACAAACATATTTTAATCCCTGAACAAAAGATTTATATTGCTTGATCTTGACATTACACAGCCTTTTCTGACGATCCACTGAAGTTTGCCAACCTGCTCACTCTCCTACACCAAACGTTCATACAGAAAATCACTGTTTTTAGCTTTCTGGTCCACAGGAGCTGCTGTTCGACTGCTGCCTCATTTACTACGTTTGTGTCACTGAGGTTAATTGGAAATACTGCTTTTAAACACTGAAGCCATAAAAAGCTCACTAATTGGAGGCAGCAGTGGTTTTATAACTGTTGTGTGCTGTGATGTGAAAATTGCTGATGTTTCTTTATGAACTTTGATGTGGGAGTGTGAGTTTACGAAGCAACGCAAATATCACTTTTCAGTTGGAAAAAAAAAATGCTGTCTAACATCAAGATAAAGTGACAAAAATAACCCTTAGTTCAATGTAGACTTAAACTGGAATTGATCTTAGGAATTGATTAGGTGAGCATTTGTGTTGAGTGGCTAAAATCAGCACAAGTAGAACTACCTCATGCAACCACACTTCAAAATAACCTCAAACTATCCATTGTGAAGAAACTTTGAGTCGTTTTGTGGTCTTGCGCTGACGTAAGACACAGATAGCAGTCTGATCATATTTTTATAATAGATATATAATAACTGTGACATTATTGCTGTACAGTTATAGAGGCTTATGTTGAAAAAGTAACCGGGGAAAACAGAGATATTGATTAATTCCCCTCAATGCAGGGTGACATCGTCTTAAAAACATAAATAATTAAAAATAAAAACACAATTTAAATGAATTACACATCCTACACATTACATTTGCGGTCTGTATGTGATAATATGTTTTTTATAGTTTGAAGAATAGCACATAAGATGACATCACTGTGGTTTTACAAAGTGATGACTCCATTAGTTGAATAATGGTCCAGAGATAAAGCCTGAGATCATAATCATAAGTTGTTACCCTTAAAAAAAAAAAAAAAAAAAAAACTTCTTTGGTGCAAAAACACACTCTGGCATCTCTTCACTCACACAGTCGTTACTTAGATTTATAGTAAAACTTTGCCTCATCAAACATTTATCTTCTCATCATCCTGCAGCAGTAAATCTGACTCTGAGTGGGCGCACATCCCTGAAACAAAAGGACCGCAGGAGTCGGAGCAGACGTTCCCTCGTCCTCTGCTCCCCTGCACACACCATCATCCACTGAACCACTGCGTGCACACACACACACACAGAACAGTGTGGGAGGACAGTGACCTGCCCATGATCCCCAACAACCTGATGCTTATCACGAGGGAAACTGACCTTTCCTGAAATAATACTGACATTTAAGCGGATAACTGGTTTGACCAAATAATTAGTGAGTGGGGCAGATTAAAGGGACCTCCATGCAAACGATGCTGCTGACATTATAATCCAAGACATATCGGCTCTACATCGGTATTAGCTGATATTCAACTAGGGATGCACGGTATTGGACTTTTTGCCGATACATCGGAAGTACCTGGGTTGAGGGCCGATAACCCTCTAGCTGTAGAGGGCGACAGAAATCTTTACAATAACAGCTAAAACTCTGGTCATAACATACAGTCAATATACACACTCTGTTCACTGCACCTTATATTTTATTCTGCACTACTATCAATACTGCTTTTTTGTACATTTTTAATATTGCTCTATACCACTTATTTATACATTTTTATATTGTATTTTATTTTGCTATCTTAATATGTCTTGGTTGTTCTTTTTATCTCATTGTGTTGTTATTGTCTTTTATTGTGTGTAATGCTGCTGCTACACTGTAATTTCCCATCTTGGGATTAATAAAGTATATCTATCTATCTATAAACATAAAAAACAAAAATGATAGTTGTAGAGGGCGCCAGCATAAAAGGAGGAACCAGCCCATTTAGCCTAATGTTGTTGTCATTAGTCATATCGGCAGATTTTGTTGTTTTCACCAATATCCAATAATACATTATAAAGCCAACATCTGCCGACAATATAGTGCATCCCTATATTCACCATTTTTGACTGATGTCAGCGATGCCATTGAGCAATAACAACCCTGAAGGTGACTCACGATTACACTGCAGCCTGGTACTTAAAAAAAAAAAAAAAAAAAGTAAAGTGTGTAAAATTTACCAACATTAACTGGTGAAATGACATGCTGCAGCTGAAAATCCCTCATCTCACTCATCCTCTTGCCTTACAAGTGTGTTTGAGAACCTCTGTAGCCTTTAGTCAGAACCAAAAATCACAAGATGTTAAGTTTGTCCATCATGGGCTACTATAAATCCTTGAAGTAGACCGATTAATCAGCTGGACCGAATAATCAGGCTGATTTTTAACATTTTAATAATCAGCACTGGAAGGTTATCGGCCAATTATAAGAATTAATTAATTAATTATGAGAATTAACTTGTGCTTTATTTAGAATGTTTTTCTCTGTTTTTCTCCCATTTTATGCTTTGTCATGTTTAAAATAAATAATTTAAATTATCTACTTTTTTAATTAACCTTTATTTGACTAGGATGTCACCTAATTAAACGGGTGAGTTGTGTTATTTATAATAAACATCTCTTTGCACACAGAAAAGGAACAAAATAAAAACTTGAGCCAGAATCGTACAGTCAAAGCAACATTACATGTCATTCTCCTCTTTAAAACAGCACAATGGAAGCATGACTTGAGTCTCTACGGGATGACGGCAAAAAATAAATAAATAAATAAAAATAAATTTTTGAAAAAGAAACATCACGCAGTCTCCTAACACCTTCACTCAGCAGCAGACGACGTGATTCGGATAAATGTGACAAGAGGAACAAACAGAAACGTCCTCGACAACGTGAGCCAAACATCCGTCAGGACACAAGGCACCAGTGTTTACAACGGCCACATGGTCCCAGGCTGCCAGCACGTGGCTGGGCTTTTATTAGAGCAGCAGCGCTGATGTAAACAGCACGGAGCTCCTACAGGGGAACACACACACACACACACACACAGAGAGAGAGAGAGAGAGACACAGGCGACGACGAAGAAGACGACGACACTGAAAACACACGCGGCACCTGAACGCAACACGAGGATCCACCACACACACTGAAACGCAGAAAAAGTGGAGGATGAGACTAAGAAAATACAAGCAGAGAAACAGAAGAGTCTCTTACCAGCTGCACCGAGTCTACGCACGAGCTGTGTCCCCGTGTCCCTGTGTCCAAACGTCCCCTGTTTGTCTCACTGTATGTCTCTGTGTTTGTCTCTCCGTGTCCGTCCACAGACTGTCAAGCTCCTGGAATGTACGGAAGCCACTTGATGTAAGAGCTTGTACGTATCCTCCCGCGCCTCCTGCCTCCTCCCTCCCTCCTTCCTTCCTCCCTCCCTCCCTCCTCTTCCTCTTTGCACGCCCAGCCCTCCTCTGTTACGTAACAGGACGCCTTCGCAGATGTCTGAATATCCGGTTAACCCCATATGCCTTGATCCCTTCACATGCTGCTATTGTTATAACGACTGTGTTGTGAATTTGCTCAGAAACGACATAAAATAAACCACATTAAAAGGGATAGTTCAGGGATTTTTTGTTTGTTTTTTTTTAAAGTATGGTTGAAGACTTCACACCCTAATGCTGCATTCCATTCACATTGGAAGTCTGAGGTCACCGCATTCCAGAGAGAACAGGAATGTTCCAGCATGATATTCAAGATGATATTCCACAGAATTTCAAAGTAAAAGCACTTGTTTTAGCAATGAAAACATATTAATGAGGCAAAATAAATCTAGCAATGTCAAAAAACACATGTAAATCTAAGTTAAGGTCAATAATAGCATGGACAACTGTAGTTTAAAATTAAATAGTACTATGTGTATGACTGATTTACTGTGAAACAAATACAATAGACATGCTATTACCGGTAAAAGAAGCAGTGTTTGAATGATGGCAGCATTCTTGGATTCATAACTTGGGGTTCCGAGTTTCCGAGTTGGAAATCTAAGTTCACTCTTAAAGAATGGCCCCTGACCTTGGAAATCCCGAGTTCTGACTACAAATGGAATGCACCATAAGCCCATAAGATAAAACAAATATTAACCACAATCAATGTGTTTAGTGGGTCTCCATCAGCATGTTCATATGCACAAAAGAAACATAAAAGCATGAAAAATTAAATGGGAAAAGATTTGGAAAAACAAAATCCTGAAATATCTAAAACATGATAAAAGGTAAACGCAAATAAGGGCAACAGAAACAGATGCTGCAAGTAAACAATGATTATTAATCACATGACTCCAGCTCCTGAATTTCACTACACTAGAGAAGGCATTTGTAAAGGGAAACCACAACATTCTTAAACAAATATTACGACAATAATATATAAAGCAGGAAAGAAGCATGACCAGCTTTTGTCACTCTTTGTATAAGTCATCAATTTGCACCTTTTTATCCTTCTTGAGTGGTTTCCCAGGCTTTGGCGACACCTACAGCTAATCTTTGAGAACTCTCTCCCAGAATTCATTACAGCAGTAGATGGAACTATGTACACCCTATATATTTCTATTATTGGAAGAATGTGTGAAAATTTCCAAAAAAAAAAAATTAATAGAAACCTAACAACTGTGGGAGTTGGGAGTAAATCAGAATTTGCAATAATATTTGTTGTCCCATGCCTAATCCATACTGAACCACATGAGGATTTATCATTTCTAGGGGTGGGGGAAAAAATCGATACAGTGAAATATTGCAATATTTTGCATGGCGATATTATATCCTTTTTGAGACACTGAGTATCAATTTTTTTTTTAAGCATATCATTTTTTTAACGGATGTTTCAAACAACATAAAACGTTTTGACAATGTGTTGTGACCTAAATGTCGTGATAATACCATATTGTGAAAATATTAGGGGGGCGGGAATCGCCAGAGACACCGCGATACAATATTATCATGATTTTTAAGTCATGACACGATATTATCCTGCAAAGTATTTGCAAAAATACTATGTTAAGATGGACTCACACAACGGCTCTAATGAGAGTGAGCGCTTGGCACCATCTAATGGACTGAAATGTCAATTTAAATTTCTTTTTAGGCAAATCCACAAAAAAGTTGATTGTTTATTTGCAAAAGCCATAAAAATATATTATATATACTATAACAAACTATATTTAGTGTCATACAAGCAATATATCACCACTCTGAATATTGCGATATATATTGATTTTCCCACCAACCCGGATCATCACGATATTTAAGTCACGATACGGTATTATCACTCAAAATGCTAAGCATATCGTGTCGTGATGCCTCTCTAAAATGATTTTAAAACAAATCATAATTTGACACAGCACAGCTTCATGTACTACGTTAGTGTAGGAGGCTGCTGAAGATGGCTGTCACTGTCATATCACCTACTTACTGCACAGCAGTCGGCACACTCACAGCGTCAGCACAGAAAGAAAAGGCGAATTTCTAACGGTAAAAATCGCCCCGTGGTGATAAACCCCGGTGCGACTCTGCGTCAAAAAACGAAGCAATTCGACGAAAAAGCAGCGAGCAGGCAGTTGAAGCAGCTGAATTACGGCTACGCATTCTTCGCAGTCTGTCGACCTCCTTCCTGTGGCAGGATTCAGAGAGAGGGAAAAAAATCCATCCACCCTCTCTCTACCGCTGCTCTACACATAATTTCACCACAACATACAAACAGTGTAATCTGAACAGACAATCTCGGGCTCTTACTTGTTTGGTAATCTCCATAAAAATCATGTCTGTCGGCTCAAAGATCCACCCGGAGCCCCGGCACGAATAATCTCGTCCGTCATTGCTAGCCTGCGCCTGGCTAGCTACTGGTCCGCCCACCGCAGCTACGTTAGTTACGTTAGTTCCTACGTAACTTCAACGACACTCTCAGTCTTAAGTCGCAGCTGATGCTGGACGCTATTTAAGTAAAATAAATGTCTTTTTTTCAAGCAGAGTGTGGTATTTACGAATTATTATTTGCGCCTTGACTTGACTTTAAAAACTAGCTTCTAGGCTAGTAGCCTCAAACGTTAGCTTTAGTGCTAACTAGCTGAAAGTGAGCTAGTTAGCGTTGCTGTTGGATCATCCCTAATAAACCCCTGCGTTTATTAAACTTTAAAGTCGAGTTAACTGGTAAAGTGGTTAATAACACACGATATTATCTCCCAGTACAGCAGCTGTCGGCACTGTGGTTAACCAAACAAAGGACGTAAAGGGGTGTCTCCATGGTAACCTTTGTTACCCCCCAAAATCCAGCGCGTGTCAAGATGAGTACCCCTTTGAGCATAGCGCCCCCCACCGGGCACCTGTGTTACCACAGCCAAGGGGGTCGTTTTTGTGTTTGTATGTATGAGAATAACTTGAAAATTAAACGGATTCAGGTGAGGTTTTTTTTTGACAGAATACATAATTTTTACTGATTACTTTACTGTTGGTGTCCTAATATAAGTCAAAATGTTTCCAACAACTTTTAAAGCCACAGAAATCTGCATTTTTGTTCAAAGTCTGCTATAACTTTGGGCACAAAGCCATATTGCAATGGTTTCCAAAGACTGGGTCGGGACCCACACATGGGTCACAGTAGATTTTTTTGGGGATCCCTAAAAAATGTTGTGGAATTTTCTCTACCTTTTCTTCTTTATTCAACTTTATTTGTGAAGCATTTGTGGACCAAAAATAAATAAATAAAAGATATAACATAAAATACAAATAATGTAATACAATAAAAAAAATTAAAAAAAAAACAAAACAAATGCAGCTGTGACAGCGTAGGCACTGTTCTCTCTGAGTTTACACTTAGTTTTTGGTTAAAAACATTTGTAGTAAAAATTTATGTGTATCCATTTAAAAATAACATCCATAAAATTAAGTTTTGATTAATTCACCAAACATATCTATAGTTCAGTATGAATTTACTGATATTATTGTAAATTATTCGCTACATTATGCAAAGGTTTGCTGTTGTCACAATTTATTATTGCAATTTGGTTCACGATAATTTGCCATCTTAAAAAAGTGGGTCCCCGTATAGAAAGTTAGCCAGTGTGTTGTCACTCATTAGGTGTGGGTCTTTGCCCTTCCTCATGCAATATGATAATGGATACGCCAAGGCAAGTATTGATATTTAATTAAGAAATTAAGACGCTCTAAAGTAAAGAGTCTTTGCCGGGCATCGCTACTTCATATCTCCGGAAAAAGCTACGTTAATGGATGCCCTATTCATGCTCACTACATAGACTTTATGCACTTTGTTCTCTGTGTTGGGAATAAATATTGAAATCCTGCACTTTTAACAGCTTTTCTTCAGTTTGACAGATATCGCCATCTATCACTGTGCAATTGTCTTTCAAAATATTATCACAGAATTGCTGTATCGCGATATTATTGATATCGTGGACCATGTATCGTGTATGTGTTTCCCAGCCCATAATCACGACTGTCTTTAGACATGCGGAACTGCCAATTTTGAAGCCTGTCATGAGATCTGTTTCACAGATATGTGAACAAAAAAAATGTGACCCTCTTGATCTGGTTGGTTTGTCTGTCTGGGCTGCCGTACAAAGAAAGGCTCTTGCTTTAAGTATAAAAAGCTCATTCTGAGGCTACGAAAAGCAAACAATTTTTGTTTTAAGGTGGTTATTATACACCCATACAGCCATGCAAACATACTTACAGTAGTTGTTTCTGTTTCCTCCTTGTTCTTCACACTGATCGCACTGTTTTATGGCAGGGGAAAATGATAATGTAATGTTTCACTGCCGCCTTTATTTAAAAGTCATCAAAGGACACTTGTCTTTGATGACATGAGATTAAAAGGGGCCACATGTTGCACACGTCACTATAATCTGATCATGAAACTGTTGTTATTTAAACAGTTTCAGACGGTTGATGAGAAACATTCTGGTTTTCATCCTTAATTAAAACTCACCTCTTCCTCTAGACTGGTTAAGAGCTGAGGGGAATGTTTGAGCGGATGTATCAGGTCAAAGTTTATTTGTCATTTAAAACCCGGGAAAACACATCACAGATCAACAGTTAGACCACATTATACCACATTTGTTCCTGAAACCCATAAAAACTATTACTCCATGAATCAATTATTAATTGATAACTACATTTATAGTCAACTATTTTATCATCTATCAATTAATTGGATTGAGTGCTTTCAGATTTTTCATCATCGTAAACGTGAATATTTTCCGATTCCTTTGCTCCATATAATGAAGAAGTCATTAAAATGTAATAACTTTGGTTTGTGGACAAAAGGAGACATTTGAGAACGTCCAGGTTTGAGAAACACCAATTTGCATTCTTCAACCTGTTACGGACCAAACGATTAACAGTGACAGCCTATTTGAATATGAAAATAATCTTTAGCTGCAGCCCTCAAATCAAATTATATTTCAACATGAGGCTACACTGGCAACAAAAATGGAACTCAGCCATCATTCATTTGCACTTTTCCTACTGCGACTTGTCTTGATTTGACCACAGAATAATGAGTCTGTCCACTGACACTCAGTCTAAATATACTGTAATATAAAGCTCCTTGAATCAGTTTGGCAGCTGATGAAAGTGTCGCATCAGACTGACATCAGTGCCCATGAGCAAGAGGCATTTTGATGTGAGGAAACTTTCCTATTGAGTTTAGTCACTTCACAAACAGTCCACACCTGTGTTTACTGTGTTAAAGGTTGGGAACCATTTTAAAACCAAACCAGTCGCCGCCTTGGATCAGAATTCAGGTTTATTGATTACTTCACCAAATGCTTGAAAGATTACATCACAATATTATGTATAGAACCGTATAGCACTTTCATTTCTATGTATTTTACATTGAAAACTTTACAGTCTTTTTTAAATCATTTACGTGTTTATATATATATATGTATATATATATATAATATTTATATGTTCCCTGGGAATAGGGAAGAAAAGTCGACATCCATAGTTGCACAGGAAGGAATGTGTCTCAAAAAAGTTTAAATGCACTTAAAATAATTACACATTTCCTTTTTTTTTTTTTTTTCCAAAATAAAAAGGCATGGAATAAACAACCAAGGATCCAGGTTGCAGATGTTCGAGTGTCTCAGTGGATGAGCTTTGGTTTCGCTTAGGGATGAATCAATAACAATATTTTCATGTGCAATACCAATTTTACGATGCTCACTTTTAAACAGAGCTACAAGCTGTGCCACATTTGTGCTGACGTGTGCAGGCCTCACTCATGTTCTGGTCACATGGTGCACTTCAGACTGTGATATTTAAAGGTCCACTGTGTAAAATTCAGAAGTGTTTATGGGCAGAAATTGAACTACCCACAAGTACGTTTGTATAAGTGTATAACTGCTCTAAAATAAAATAAAATAAAATATGAAAGATGCATTCTATACCGGATTCTAAGGCAAGGGCCTTGCTTTGAGAAGGCCACCATGTTGTGCCACCATCTTAAGTAAGAGCCTAAGTGTGCATTTTGAAGCAGAAGCATCATACACAAACATAAAAGAAAGATACGTTTTCTAATGCGCTTTGGAACGGGATGAGTGGAGGTTTGTCACAATCTGCAGTCTCACCACTAGATGTCACTGCAGACTCGTTTCCACCAAGTGGTACAGCTCAGTTCACCATGGTAAGGTTTAAAAAGGTGCTCTCCGAGCTGACGTGCATTTCCACCGGAGGGCGTATCGGCCAGACACACACATTACGTAGCTATTTACGTAAGGAATACGAGGAACGCGTCACTGTAAACAAAGAGCAACAATGGAGGACAATCCATCATTCTGCGCAAAAATGACGCAGACTTTTCCTCCTGTTGCACATTAGTGACGATTCTCTGTCCACCAATCAACATACTGCAATGTGGCCGGCCCCGCCCACTAGGAGGTGGACCTCTGTGTTTGGTATTAGGTAGTTTTCAGTTATCAGTTATTTTGGAAACCTTCACTTTAGCGCTTGGTGGAAACAGGACTTAAACACTGGATCTTTAAGGTTTACACATACTGCTGATTTTTTTGTTATTTGACCAAAATCCACTGAGTATCATATCAGCTCATCCCTGGTCCTGCTCTGTTCCTACATCCTTCTGCAGCTCAACTCTCCTGTTTAAGTTGACACAACACTGAGGAGTATATTCAGACCAAAAGCCAGAACAAAACCATCATCATAGAGCCAATTAATGTCCTATTCATTCATTCATTAGTGGGAGGGTTTAAGAGCACAAGCTGTGATTCTCCATGTTAAGTGAAACCCTTCAGCGTTGAGGCTTTGTTGGGTCAACACACGAGTGAATGTATGACAACCTGTCACTGTAAACCAGCAATTACCCTGGGGGGGGGAAATTGTCATCATAAAACAAATGAAAGCAAAAAGAGCAAAATAAATAAATAAAATCTCATCGACAGGCAAGAATGATAGAGACGACAGGACGGCGGAGCAAAGGCGTCCAACACGAAGCTGCGTCAGATCTCCGATAGTGTTGTACGAGATGCAGCCGTCTTCTGTAACCATGGTAGTCAGCCCGCAACCAATTAACACACTAATAATTACAAACAAAACGCCGGTACATGAGAGGGGCGAACAGATACTTATGATTAAACACATAATGTGTCATAATTTTCTAACCAGGCACACGTGGCCAAGAAAAGATTCATCAGATTCAGCGGTGCAGTTCATTTGCCTTCAGCTTGTACATGTACTTTTAGTATTAAAAATAATAATAACAACAATCATGGACCGGGTTTGTGACAATATCAATAAATTATGTGTATCGAGTTCTTTCCTACTCGTTACGGTGAGAGATGAGTTGGGGGGGGATGACGAAAGAGAGAGAGAGTCGGTCACAGTGCTGTTCATCCCCGAGAGAAAGAAAAGAGAGGAAGTGCAGAGTCAAGAACTTTCCTATCGCAGCAGAAAAGTCCAGCACTTTAACGCTGAGTCGTGATGAGTAAAAAGAAAAGCAAAAGTCTGTTTTCCTCCTGACACTTGTAGCTTCTCTGTAAAGAGGAGGAGAGTCTCTCATGTGTCCTCCATCATCATCATCACCTCTCCTCCTCTTCGTCCTTCCTCTACACTCACTCACTCCGTCATGGACGCGGGTGAGCGAGCAGACGTTCCTTCGGGTGCGGCGATGTGGAAGACGGAGCCGATGCGCAGGAAGAAGCGCCTGAGGACGGCCCGCAGTTCAGGGATCAGGTCAAACTGCATCATTTCACACAGGTGAGGGTAGTAGCAGGAAGCGTGGGGCTTGAACTGGAAACAAAGAAAAGAGATGAAACGTAAACGAGCAGCAAAGGATACATTCAGACCAGCGGCCAGCGTCTTGCACCCGATTATCCACTCACAGGAAACATCATGTATCTGAGACCAGTCAGGATTGAAGAATTGAAAGGGGGAAGAATAAGACTGACGGATCACCTATAGAGAGCCGTACGTCATGCTGGCAGGAAAATCTCCAAGCTGTTAAAGTTCACTGCTCACATTAAATCCACAGATATTTCAGCAAAATGTCACAGAACCTGACAGACTGAAGAGATCTGACCCTTACACTGGAAACAGCCAGAACGAACATTATTCCAGACCTGCAGCATTACGACATCTTTCACTTTCTGATAAACTTTCCCTTATTCTTCCCCCAGAGAAACTCTAAAGTGTTTCCCTTAAGTTTCGCCTTATCTGCCAACCGGGAGGCTGTGAATGTGGACGTCAACTTCAGTCTCCCAAAACCTATTAACCTAAATCTCTTGTTTATTTTAAGTGCTTTATTATGATGTGTAAACAAACTGAGGTATCGTTTAACAGAAGGTTGAAGATGATGTAATGCTGCAGGTCTGGAATAATGTTCTCCCCCTTAACTGCCGACCGTGAAGCTACAAGCCTGTTTTCTCCCCGCCTGCTTTGTCGCAAAACACCCATCCACCATATTCATTTTTTATGTAAACAACCAGCAAAGAGACTAGTTCCCTGACTTATTGTTGTGTAATGTCAACTACCGGAGCTCTAAAGGGGAAAGTCAGAAACTACTGCAGTGAAATCAGTGAGATAAATGCAAATCTAACGTGGACATTTCAAGGTATCAAAATTTGGATACACCTTGGCTGCACGCAGGAGAGAAAGATAGTGACCTGGTGCTGTATTTTTTTTAATTTACTGACCAAAATCCACCGCAGGCTTTTGCCAAAAAAAGAACAGTGGAGTAATGTTTTGGTTTTTAAGTGATACTGTGGTTGTTTGTGTTCTGGTGTTGGTTACTCTGCCAACACATGCATGCTGGGTTAATTTGTGACTGGAAACAGCGACAGTTTTGGCCCAAAGTGCCCTGGAAAGAAAAGAAATCCTGAGTCATGGGCTGTAGTGACTCATCCATGAAATCATGCTCTCACTCTCACACAGAGTGTGATTCATAGGTGTCAAGTGACTGAAGTGTTTACAACCACAAATATATGAAATAAATACACTGTATATGTAGGATCAACCTATTCTGTCAGAATGTTCTGCCTCGTTCAGACACATATGCCGATCAACCATGACATTAAAGGGACAGTTTGGGTTGTTTTGACGCATGTTTGTTGCTGTGTCTTTGTGTGTACCTGGTATTACTTATGTTATGGGGACCTATAGTGTAAATCTATTTACATAGCAAAAATCAAGTCCCCATAAGGTAAAGCCCTACAGTTTAAGGTGAAGACATGTTTTAAAGTTAGGCTGAGGTTAAGGTTAGGGTCAGGGCACAAGTAAGTATGGTTAAGTCTGCAGGAAATGAATGTAATTCAATGTAATGTCCGCTGAAGTCATGGAAACCAGTGTGTGTGTTCTTGTACTTGTTGCAGAGTGAGGACATTTTGACAAAGTGAGGATATTTTGGCTGGTCCTCACTTTTTTTCCACCCCATAAAATGTCTTTTTCAGGGTTAAGACTTGGTTTTAGGGTTAGAATTGGGTTTAGGTTAGGCATCTTGTGATGGTTAAGGATAGGGTAAGGGGCTAGGGAATGCATTATGTCTATGAGGGTGCTCACTCTGATAGAAGTGCAAACATGTGTGTGTGTGTGTGTCCCTGCCTTGTCATCCGGCAGTCGTAGCGTCCTGGTGAGCAGCAGCATGAGCAGACTGTTCCAGGCTTCTCTGTGGCTCTCTGAGGTCAGACTGATGAAGTAGGCCAGAGCTTCACTACACACCCTGTCACAAACAACACACAACACACAACACATGGGCATTAAGACCGACACAACACACGGATGAATCTGGAAACACACACAGAGGAGTTCAACCTCTGTCACCACTGCTGGTGACAGAGGTTGAATGATTGTTTGTCTCTATGTGGCCCTGTGATGGACGGGCGATCTGTCCAGGGTGCGACCCCGCCTCTCGCCCTATGTCAGCTGGAGTTAGGCACCAGCGCACCCCCCGCAACCCTCAGTGGATAAAGCGGTAGAAAATGAGTGAGTGTTACGATTGGTGTTTACGGGCAGACCAAGGGCTTAAAAGGTCCAGTGTGTAAGATTTAGTGTTATCAACAGGTATTGCTAACAATGGCGAGCCCGAGATGCGTTTGCATCCCTGTTCTTCCCGGCTTTTCAAGGATCATGATCAACTCAGAGGTGATGTCAAGAAAATATCGCAATATTTTATACCTCTTGTTATAGCTAAGTGGTAAGTGAATCAGAACAAATGATTATCTGGCCAAATTATCCTGTAGCATGAGGGATTAATGGCGCAATTTTAACGTCAGTCTATCCGATTCCAAAACGTAAGTATTTAACATGTTTGATATTTACGACTGAACAGCGATTGGGGCGTGAGCAGAACCACGCGATAACCAATGAGAGCGAGTTGACCAGGAAACGGATGTTGCGCACTTTTGTTTAGAAGCCAAGTTGATTCCATCTTCTCAGCCATGACTTCATCCACAGTGGTTTGCGTTTCTCAGCACAAAAACATCACGCGCACACACAACAGCTATTAACTGACGACATCAACAGTCCACGTCCATGTCTGATTATATTCTGAAGTCAAGTTAAATCATGCGAATTTCTGTGAAACCGTTAGATTAAACACCAAGTGTGTGGTCCTGCATCTTGACTGCATCGTCTAGTCCACATGTGTCAAATTTAAGGGGGGGGGGGGCATCTGGCCTGCCCAACAATTTTATTTGGCCCTTGATATATTATGTTATGTCTTTACTGCCCCTCCATTGTGGACTTTTAAAAATTAACACTAACCCTAACCCAAAAGAGCTGGATCCCTTGGGTAGCAGTGAGTTGCATCCATCTGATTCCAGACTACATGGCAGACGGTCCAATCACCACTGCGGGCGATGTGGGAGATTTTATACAGCGAGTACACTAACTGATGGGCATGTAACTTTGAAACAGTCTTCCAGTGTTGACATTTAGCCCTTCTGATGCTCAACTTTCATTTCAAATTTGATTTCTGAATTTCTTTAATCTCTAGGCTTGGTTTGTTCTCAATCTCCCATTTGATGTAATCTGGCCCTTGGCTTGGACACTGTCCAGATTTTTACCAAACCTATTTTTTTAAGCTTAGTAAAATCCCCTCTGGAAGGGTTATCAGTACAAGTACGGCGGATACATCTCAAGTCCTTTTCCCACGTTTATTACACATACACGGTTAGTTGGACTTACAGTCAGGTTGTAAACCTGTGATACAAACACAAAAGACGAAGCCTAGGTTTAACTAATGATATTTTTCATGTGATATTGAATTTCCAACGGTACTAGCTTTCGATCACTCATCCAACGGGGCGTACCGGTCCTGATGATTAATCTAGAAAATGTGTCTTTAGGATCAGTCACAGGTGCTTTTTGGAGAACTGTGCGTTCCCCTTCTACATATACTGGGGTTTAATTTGCTTAATGAACTTCAAAGTTAGATGAAAGATATGAAAGGTATGAAAGCCGACTCGGTAACTGCCGGAAAGTTCTACAGACACAGTTACTAACTCTGCAATTGAGTTTGACACCCCTAGTCTAGTATGTGCTTTCTCAGGATCAAAATATTGACAATTGGTTACAAAGCTGGTTGTGTCTGTGGTCTCCCATGTTTTTAATAAAATCAGGTCAGATTTGAAAATCCTCTCATGTGGGGCAGGCTTAAAGCTAAAAGAGGTGTAAAAGAGGTAAAAGACTAAACTGGACAAATGTTGGTGGACACTCAGTGTTGTGATATTACAATCTTATTGGACAGACCAAGTGGTCCAATTTCTACCAATAAACCCTTGTAAATGTTACACACCGGACCATTAATGATTAACGCCACACAAATGTATCCTTGATGCAAAACATGAGTTGTGGATCCAGTGTAGCAGCTCAGCGACAAACAACACGGTGATTTGTAGCACGTTTGCATGCCAGTAAATTCCACAAAGTGCACACACGGAGTGTACTGTTCATAAATATATAATGAGGTATGAGCCGAGTGTCTGTGCTCAGAACGCTCGGCGCAGAACAAACAGCCCGAGACGAATGTTTTGCAACGGATACAGTTGGTGTTGATTCATCACAGGTTTAATTTTTAAGCAAGCAATAAAGAAGCTGGCAACATTTTGAGGAAGTGGAGACGGTGATAACTCAATCAGCTTTCTGGTTTTATTGTTTGTTTTTACTACAATGTAATAAACAAAGACAAGTTTATTATATTTGTAAAGAAAAAAAGGAACAAAATAGCACAGGAATCATTCTATACTTTTTAAACTATCACCTATAGATTATATGATACATTTGAGATGTAATACTGTAAAAACTGTGAGGCCAAAATCTTAATGCACTATGTTAATGCCATAAACACTCCATGTGACAAATGTGCATTAAAGGTATAGTTCAACTGTTTTTTGTTTTTTTTAAGGGTGGAGACACTGACTTATACTTAAACACCCACAGGAACCAGCTTGTACTCACCAATATACAACTGGAAACTCAACTGTATGTTGGTGACTCTTCCAGCACCAAACTCCATTGATAAAATCTGCAATTGTACATCACGGCACACAGGAGTTGTTGATCCACTGCTGCCTCCATTAGCGAGTTAAAATGTGTTACTGAAGTGTCACTTCAGCATTCAATATTCTAAGTTTAGATTCAGCTAAATGGCACAAACTCACCACAAGACACAGCAGTAGTCCAACAGCTCCTGCATCGCTGCAAGCTAAAAACACTGATTTTTCTCAATGAAGTTTGGTCTGTGCGAGTGAGCGGGTTACCAAGCAAAGAAACTGTTTCCAGTTTCCAGTAAGAAAAGGCTGTCTAATGGTGACATACTGTAGACTTAAGTGGGCATAGAGTTTATTATTTTATTAAAAATGGCTAAAATCTGGTTTGACCAGCTGTCCTAGGGAATCTGTTGCTATTCTCAATTTCATATATTAATTTGTAAACCTTCAATGGGACTTGTGATGAAACGCTGACCAGAGAGAGTTGATGATGGCGTTGTATGTGTTGTACTCACAGCAGCAGGCGTGTCTGGATGTCAGGCCACGAGTTCTGCAGCTGAGGGTCAGAGTACATCCTGAACAGGATCCTCAGGCTGCAGGCAAGACTGCTGGTTTCCTGCTTCAACAAGTTGGGCTTGGATTTCCCTTTAAAGCCTTAAGACACAGAGGGAGGATTATTGTTGGAAGTAAGACAGACATCATAAACCACTGTCAACCATTATTTCCAGTCCATGACAAAAACCATAAAAAGCTCAAACATTTTGTTGAAAGCACAAAAACTTTGTTATCGGTTATTCTCCCTTACTAGTTATTTCCTGTTATTACTCAACATGACACATAGAGAACAGGTTAACAGGGATATGATTTTACGGAGAGGTCTTTCCTTTATTTTTTTCTTAATTACCTGCTCTCCAGAGTGCCGTCCTTTGTTCGTTGTTGGAGTTGAAGTCCTTGGCGAAGGTGTGCGACTCCAGCAGACAGTCCAACAGCTTAAAGAGGTGTGCAGAGGTCATGTGTCTGTACATACCCTGATCTGGAACCTTCTCGCTTGCATCAGCCTGCGACTCCTCCAGAGCATCTCGCTAATGGACGGAAGGTGTTGGATATATTTGATGATTAAACATTAACGTTTAGCTTAAGCGTGGTTGTATGAGGCAGTGGCACGTGGAAAACCACATTTTAGCCTTTTAACAGAAAGCTCACCTATTACTGCTTTAGTCTACAATATCTTATACATGTGTTTATTGCTTTGTCTCACTGTTAAGAAAGCTTTTTCTGATATCAAGTTTGTATGCCACTTAGTCCACTGCACCAAAAGTCAATAGAGAAAATTAGCATTTTTAGCCCATGGGGACACGGGAGCTGCTGGTCTACGGTCTACCTCACTTGGTAAGTTACGTCACTGAGGTAAATCTAAATCAAGAATTTCAAACATTGAACTCACATACAACATACAACACTTGAAATTACTGATGGAAGCAGCAGTGGATCAACATCTGTGTGCTGTGATGTAAAATAACAGATTGTGTCTATGGACTTTGGTGCAGGGAGTGAGTGGTTCACAAAGCAACACAAATGTTAGTTTAAGGCTATAAACGATGAGCTAGTGATGATGCCAAAGATGATGTGCCATTACTTCAAACAACCTGATCTATCCCGTATCCTTAGACATGATACGATACGTCATCACAGAACCAACATCTCAGTCAGAGCAGCAGTTCACAGTAAGCCGTATGACACACCTGTGCAGCAGCCATGTTCTCTGCATCCTCCTTCTTGCTTGTCGTTGGGTAGAAGACAATATTGTCTATGGTCTGGATCAGTTCCAGCTGTACCACACATTTAATCAGCAGCCCAGCAAACAGCCTTTGGTCCGAAACTCCTGTGGCACAAAAAAAAACAAAAAACACCAACATACGAGTTTAATGCCCCGATGCTGAGATTTAACTTTTGTTAGAAGCTCATCATGACCTGATGGGTCCCAGTGCATTCAGAGCAGTTTCAATAAATTATATTCAGGTCACTTTGTATCACATTGGCTTGACTGCTGCCTATAATAAACATTATCAATTGATCTTCCTTTGTTGTTACATTCTGTTCAGTGCTTTGTTACATACATGACAAGGTCTGATGCACTTGCTACATTCTAGGCAGCACAAAGTCAGATACCATGTTTTATAATCTACTGACTTTTTAATTACAACTATAACTGGCTGTTTTGTCAAGATACAACAGTTATTTCTCAATATTTTGACATTAAAGGACTTTTCTTTGTCTTTGTTTAGGTTTGTCATGCAAAAAAACCCCCCACAAAAACTCAGAAAGCCCATCATGTTTGAGTTGGGTTTGGATAGTTTTCTCTCATACTCAATCAGGTTTGGACGGAAGAGTCACAGACTCTGACAGCGAGTTGTGAACTCACGAGCATTGGATCTGCCCTTCCACGTGTCGTCGCTGGACATCTGGCTGTGTCCTCTCTCCGACAGAGCTCTGTCGTAGCTGCTCTGGGACTGAGTGTCGAAATCAGTGTCCTGAAGATGAGCAGAAATGAAAATTCACAGCCTCAAACATCAGAACATCATGGAAACACATCATGGAAACATAGAAACAAAAACATTCACTCAGTAAAAACCTGTTAATAAAAGCACAAAAAGTAAAATGGCCTATAGAGAGCTGATGTTGAACATGGTTGCTGTATGTTCTGTGAGAACATTTATTTGTTTTCTTACAAAATGCTTCCCGTCGGCCATTTCCTCATCCTGTCCAGCCGGTCGCCAAGTCAACAACCTGAAGTGAAAAACAAACAGAACGACAGATTTAGTCAGAAGTGACACCCTGTTACAGCATCACAGAAAGAGAGTTCCGTAAAAGGTGGCAGCTACAGAAACTAAATTCTCATTAAATCTGCCTGTGATTACATAAAATCCCTGTTAAATGCACCTACAATTAATTAAATGACCAGAAACTTAAATTATAATAATAATATACAGTCCATTCACAGTAAAATAAACAAAAGAATATTTACAATGAAATAAACTGGATAAGACAAGGGCTGGGCAATATAAACTAGTCGTTATTGGTAGTATAAATATGAATGATTTTCTATCAAATCATAGCAGCCAATAATGTGATTGTTCTCAATTTTTTTTCTATGAAGCATAAATAGAAAACAATATCACATAAATATGTGCATCCAGCACTATGTCTACAGATCTGTGCTAAATGCTTCTATAAAAAGGCAAACTAAATGTTTTTCTATTTGTATAAATAAAAGAATGAAAGTAATTAAATGCGACTATTTCCTTACGGCAAATTCATATGCTGTGTTTTCAAATTATTTTTTAACTGTTTTATAATCCAACTGTAAGAATCGGAATTATGATCAAATCAGATTTTTAGATACTTAAATTTCCACCTCTATCAACCATTACAGCACTTTTAATTCAGATTGAAATGTTCTGAATTCTACTGTAGCAGCAGCAGCAGCAGGAGGAGAAGGAGGACTTACGCGTGAGGGCTGGTGTTCTGGAAGATCTCCAGCATACAGGAGCAGGTGATGTTCCACACCTCGGGGCTGAACTTCTCCCCGTTCAGAATCACCAGGTTCTCCAGGCAGTTGGTTCCTGACCGAGCCAGCTGTTCGTTGTCTGTGCAAGAGAAAGTTAATGACTGAACATCTGCTAAAAAACAAACACGGGACACAGTCACAGATGTTGAATGTTTATTTGTCATTAACAATTTATGCCGTTTTTTTTTTTTTTTTTTTTTTTTAATTAAAAATGCATTAGTAAACTAACCACAAGTGTCAATTTCAGAGTTCTACATAATCACTGTCCAAGTGACAGTTAGAGAAAATGTTTGTGATACTCAGATGAGTATTAGTTTTCTGCTTCACTCAGTGACATGTCTTTGAACACCAACCTTGCCTGACGCACCACTGCAGCTGTGTGAAAATGTCAACCAGCAGGATTTCACTGAGCGGCTCATAAAACTGGGTGAACACGTCACAGATGGCGTACAGCGCGTGGTTACACGTCGTCGTCATCCACTCCGTTTTCTGGAAGCAAACAAGAAACAAGGTTGAGATTTTTTTTTTTTTTTTTGCTTTAAAAACCATCCCATTTTTTTTATATATACTGTTTGTAACACCACTACTAATAACTCTTTAAATCACACAGGAGAGAGAGTGAACTCTGACCTCTGTCTGCTGCTCTGGGAGCTTCATGTTGTCAAAGATTCGGAAGACGATTCTGAAGAGGTCGTGCCACCAGTGCTTTTCGAAGGTGTGGCCATAACTCTTCATAATTTCAAACATGACTGTGAGACCTCTGTCCAAAAACAAACACAAACAAACGAGTTCACGAGTGTCAGACTTGACCAGTCACAGATTAGTTACCAACGAATGACATATCGAGCAGTAAAATATAGGGGTGGGACAAAATATCCATTTGGTGATATTGATAATTATATTAATAAATGTAAACAGCCTCTGCCCACTTCACTTCTTCCATCACAACTTTGTTTCCTTGCATGCCACTCAAATGAATGAGGAAAACCTGGGTGGTAGACGTTGGTGTGGCAAAATAAGGAGTGTGAAAGTCTAAATAGTGTAGAGTATTCAGACCCTCTAGCGACTCATTTTTAAAAAAACAATTCACGACAAATCTAGCATCATTTTCTGGTGTTAATGAAAATGTATGACAAAAGTGCGACTAATTCAAATGCAAATTATGACACAGCCTCATTCAGCGCGATGCGAAGAAAAAATAAATTATTGGGAGGGGTCCAGTGGGCGACTCCACCGGTCACTGGTTTTCCTACCTGGTCCGAACGTCCAGTTTGCATCGGTTGATGATACAAGACAGCTCAAACAGAATAGGAAACCAGCCACGAACCCACACACGGTCACCAGGGGCAACATTCATGTCATCACTGGTGTATTCCCTCAGAGCCTTGACAACAACGACGACAACAAAACAACTTCATTTAAAGATCACAAACTGCAATGTGGGAAAAGATAATAGACAATTTGGACTTTACTGAAGGAGTAGTCAGTGTCAAAGTAGTTGGTTGTTCCTACCTGTGGCCTTTCTGAGACATATCTAGCACAGTGCCGTATGAGTCTGATGGCCTCCATGCTGGTGTCAGGAAAAGCTGCGTTACACACAAACTCTGACAAACACTTTACGGCATCTTGGAAGGAATCTATAGCAGCTGCAAAGTGCTCCCGGAACGTGTTTGCTGAGTGGAGACGGAGAGAGAGAGAGAAGGAAAAAAAGTTAGAAAACAAGAATAAATAAGCTGAAACATCTCCTGACATTGATTCCCAATCTCTTTTGGAAGCAACGGCAGAACTGAGCATCTGTGTCTTTTCGCGTTCAAAGCCAAAATGGCTGCAGGAATACTCACTGACAATGAGTCCAGTGGTCTGGAAGGCCAGCTCTACTATGGTCTCATCATGGTCAGCGGCTGCTTGGTGAAACACCGAGAAGATGTTCTTCCAACCTGAGCGGATGTTGGCCGCCTGGGAGTTGACCATCTGAGCCACACACCTGATCACCATGTCTCTGATGGTGGGGGACCTGTTCACATGTGCGATATTACATTAACTGTCCCAGTTCATGTACAACACTTTTAAAGAAAAAAAAACGGAAAATATACACATTTAAGAAGCTGAAAAATCACAGGGCTCATTGTAATTATTAAAATAAACACTCAAAATAGTCAAAGAGTTGACGATTAATTTAGTAATCGCTTACTTATCGATTAATTAATTAATTCTTAAATTCTTACCTAATTTGTGATTTTCTGTGTGTAAATTTGAAATTTGTAAAGCACTCATTCTTCTGCACCAAAGTCCATGGTGAAAATCAGCAATTTTAAATAAGAGAGAGAGAGAGAGCACTCAGCAACTGTTGATCCACTGCTGCCTCCATCAGTAAGTTCAAATTAATTATCTTGTGACTTATCTTGAGAATTCAATGTTGGAAATACTTCCTTTGAATTTATCAAAAGCGACTAAAACTTGCCTAATAAGGCAGCAGTAGACCAGAAACTCTTGTGTCCATGGCAGCTAAAAATGCTGTTTTTCCTCTATGGAGTTTGGTGGAGGGAGTGCGCAGAAACTTTAGTTTCCAGTCAGAAAAGGCTGTCAAGAGTTGAGAAAAAGGAGCAAATTTTTAAGATTTTATTAGGTTAAATCAGTTTCTCTTTGTGTCCCCATTGGCAGCTATTATTTCAGTGAGAAGAAGCGTCCTTGTCTCAAGATGACTCACACAGGGGCGGGTCAGGGGCATACACAGCACAGGTAGTGCTGACTATGTGTCACTATGTGTCACTACCTCATACGCCAACACTAACCCCTTATTACTTCACTGACCAATCTTTTTTTTCCATAAAATTCTATGTGGTGACCCACTTTTTAAAGATGACAAACCATCGTGACCCAAATCACAATATAAATCATGTCAAAATGCAAAATGCAGTGGCTAATTTCCAGCCACATCTGTAACACCTAATATTATAATTCATTCAAAACACATACATTTTAACTAAAATGTGGGGAAAAATTTGATTGGTCACCCAAAATTTTTTTTCCTACAATCCATTTGGGGGCCACAACCCAGTCTTAGAGAATAACTGGTATAATGTAAAAGAAGTAAAGTGAACCACCTACCTATTCTTCTTCATGATGTGCTCAAACGGCCTGAGGAAATCTTTCTGGAAGCGGAAGTTTGCCAACTCTCCTTTCTCCAAGAACTTCATGGAGAGCTGCCTCAGAGAGTCCACGGCAAAAATGGCTACATCCTCATTAGGGTTACAGCCCACCTGTAACAAATCAGGTCATGGACTGTGGGTTTATGCGTTTTATTATTTTACAGAGAACAGCAGAGCGGCTTCCACTGCTTAAAAACAACACTGATAAATGCACAGCCCAAGACATAAATACACACTGTGAGGACCGGCACACATCCTCCATAAGGGCATTAAAATAAATGTGTTCCGCCTGATCAACCCCAGAAGACAACATTTTACTTCAAGCACCTGTAATATAGTGTCAGGCCTCATGTGGGCACTGCAGGACAACAGTAAGTGCACAGAGCAGCAGGGAGCAGCAGCAAAGCCATGGCTGACAAATCACTAAAATGAGAAGGTGTCCAAACTTTGACTGGTAATGTAAGATTCATTTCAGTGTCAATACTGGTGCTAAATTAGCACTTTCAAAATGGTGCCAAAGCTTTAACTGTGCCTACAGTACTTTTTTGGTATTTGTTTTATAAGGTGTGAATTTGTGTGAACTTCTAATTAGTTTTACGTAACTATAAAGGGAAACAATGTACACAGCTAACCAACAAAATAAATAAAAGCCAACCTGGAATGTACCTTTACTTCTTCTGTGCAATAACCATAGTATCCGTTATGCCCACGTGGAGCTATATTTTATTGTTACTGTGTGTGTGTGTATATATATTTATTTATTTTAGTGTTTTTATTACTTATGTCCACACAGCTGCAACGTAATAATTGGCCATCAGCTGCCCTGACTTTCAATAATTGGCCTCGGCCACAGAAAAACACATACGTCGACCTCTGATTCTAAACAAAGTAAAAATTCTGTAACACATTTGTGGAGGACCAAGCAGTCCTTCTGAATATGGCAAAGGTGAGGATGAAATTATTAGCCCCCTACGAAAATATCATTGTTTTAAAAGTACCTCCACCATGCTGTTAAACAGAGCAAAGAATTGTTTCAAACATCCTAGTTTCATTTTGGATGCTTCCATTATATGACCTTGCACACAGAAGTTAAATTATTCCACAAAAACCAGAAACTACCAGGGTCAAAACTATTAGCCCCCTGATGCTAACAGTCACTTGTGTCTCCTTGTTGCTGGACAACAGCCTGCAGTGGTTTGTTGTAGTTTTCAACAAGTCTCTGACTCGTCTCCTGAGGAATCCCAGCCCATTCTTCTTTGGCAAATCTCTCAAGCTCCTCCAGATTTGATGGCCTTCTGGCATGGACCTTGGTCTTCACTTCAATGGGATTTAAGTCAGGACTTTGTGCAGGCCAGTCACTAACGTTCACTCTGGTCTTCTGGAGGTCGTTCTTCACCAGGAGCCACGTATGTTTTGGGTCGTCGTCGTGTTGGAAGACAAAGCGACGACCCAGACCCAGTTTTGCTGCTGACTGCTTCAGGTTCTCTTTCCAAATCTTCACATCTCCTTCTTTCTTCATGATTCCAGACTCACTGAAGCATCCCCACAGCATAATACTCACACCACCGTGTTATACGCCTCTCCCTTCTTTCTCCAAACATAAACAATGTCTCTACGGACAAAGAGCTCTAGTTTGGTCTCATCTGACCAAAGGACAGGTTTCCAGTATGAATAATCTGTGTTAAAAATTCTTTACTCTGTTTAACAGCACTTGGGAAATACCTTTAAAAGAATAAAATTTTCATATAGGGCTAATAATTTTGTCCTCAACTGCATATTCTGATCAAATATAGATGAATATAGATATGGTTAGCTGCCACAGGAAACTCTCAGCTGATCGCAGTGCTAGAAAGAGGTGATGCAGCCCATGGAAACAGCTCATGTACCAAATAATGTGTCTTAATTTGATCCAATAAGTACTGAATATGCAGGAACCTCTGTGCCTGACATCCCTAACAAATAATTCTAAGGTGACAGATGTTCAAATATCAAACATTTATTGCACTGACCTTGTTGAAATGGTCTCCTATGACCTGCCAGATCCGAGACCACTGCAGCCTGATGCGGTTCATGTTGTAATAGGAAATCTCCACGATCTTTTGCAAGCTGAACATCCTGGGCTGGTGCGCCGAGGCCAGCTCATCCATGGACACGGCGCACAACCACCGCACAAAGTCCACTGCAAACAACGAAGCAGCAACACAGTAAAGGACTTCATGTACTTTGTATAAAAAAGGTGCAGAAAGGGAGAGAGAGCAAAGAGACGGACACACACTCACCAATTGCATTTCCATCTAATCTGGTGGAACCAGTGAAGATCCTGCAAATATGAAATGTCATAGCATTTGTATGTAAAAGAAAAGTTTGTACATAACAAAAACCATAGAGTGGATACAGTCTGGTGCTAATATTATATATAATAATATTGTCAGTATGATCGTTTGTGTCATTTGTCTCACCTGTCCACAGCTACAACCACACTCTGAGAACTTGTCTCTCCTACTGACTCCTGGATATGAGCCATCTGTCTCTTGTCCTGACTTCCGACCAGGTTACCTGCAACATCAGACACATTATACACAGGCATCGCACAGTCACACGGGCACAGACTTAGGGTTGTCGGGACTCTGCATTGACTCCCATTCAATTGGAAATCCTAAACAAAGCCTTATCCCTCCTCAGAAAGGAGGTACTGCCTCGTTAGGACCAGGTTTTGGTCTCTGTGAGGACTCTGTGAGGTCCTGATAAGGAAAGTGGCTGTTGAGATTTTTTTTGGAGGGAGCCTCAGTATGAAAAGGTCAGTAGTTTTCAGATGCTGTGACCACGTATCAACAGTAGGATGTGCCAAAGCAGCCTCACAGTGCAACATCACACAATGTTTGTCTGATGTTGCTTTTCCACCAAAAACAATATATATAATAATATTAAACAAAATATAATTTCTAAATTAAAATTTACTAAACTTACTAAAACAAACTTAAAAATCAGTTGGAGCCAACAAGTCAAAAACCTACTCATTCTTCAATGATTATGAATGCAATAGTTAACTAATTACTTTTATAAATCAACTAAGTCCACAAAATACAAAATTAGTGTTTCTCAAACCTCTAAATGATGATCTCAAATGTCTCATTTTGTCCAAAACAAACCAAAATTATTCAGTTTTAATGATTTCTTTGTTACATGGAGCAAAGAAACCAGAAAGTATTCACAGAAGCTAAACAATCACCAATTAACTGAATTCAAAATGGCAATTCATTTAGTGATCAACTAATCATTGCAGCCTTTTCCAGTGCCAGTGTGAGTCACGGGTGACACAGGATTAACATGTGTTTCATGCCATTTTCCTGAATGAACACTTCCTGACAGAGTATGGGGCAGGAAGACAGCTATTTGTTCTTTTTATTCACCCACATGATGTAGATGTATGTCACTTTTGCTGCATCAGATATATATATTGTGTGTGTGTGTACAAACCCAATAAATGTAAATTAAAGCAAATGTAGAGAGTGTGTCCTACCTAGTCCCAGGGGCATGAACTCCTCTGTGCCTGAAGGTAAACCCTTTATCCCAGCCTCTTTTTCCCGAACCACTCCTGAGATGTAACGCGTCTTCACCCCCGTACCAATCAGCTGAGCAAGCTCCAGCTGACTGATGCACCTCAGGATCTGTGCAATAGAGAACAAATAATCAAAGACCACATCATATTCCTGAAGAAATGAGGGAAAAACCTAAATAATTAGGTTAAGAATCCTGCAAATAACAATGCACGGCTGCTTACATGAGTAAAAAACTAACCTGACCACACAACATAATTTAAAAAAATGAACATAGATGGTACCAATTTTATATAGTACATGAAAAATAAATTAAGAGATTATGAACATGAAATTAATTTTAGAAGCTATAATAAAAAGCACTGGAAAGCCACCTGTCCTCTGTGTTTTACAAATACTCACAGTTAAAGACTGATTTGTGTTGTTATGTTATTTTAAAATGAATATGTAATGTATTAGTGAGCGCACAGTGAGTGAAGTGTTAGCAAATTCCTACTTTCTTCTCACCATCTCCCATTTTAAGACACTCATTTACAAAATGAAGTCACCACAGGGGGTTAATTAAAATGCTATATTGACCTCATGCCAGGAGTTGCCTAGGTAGTTTCCATCTGTGTGAGCCACAGTGATCAGGGTCTTGATGGTGTCGATGTTCTTCTGCTTCATCTCAGTGATGCTGGAACTGGCCGTCAGCAGGGTGAATCTGGCCAGGGCCTGGACGTATGCGTCTCGCTCCAGCTACAGACAGACAGACAGACAGACAGACAGACAGACGGGAGCCCAGTTAGCACATAATCACTTCAAAATGATATGAACGACCAAGTCAATTAAAAATTAGTTGACTTATCATGCAACTAGTGGATTCAACTGCCAACAAAATCATGAAACTGTCTCTTTTGTGTTTTGATACTAGTTTACATGAATATTCCACACAAACACTAACAAACAGTGATGTTCACCTGCTTTGGTCCCCACTAAAGTGTATACATGTATGTATGTGTGTGTGTGTTTGTCTCCCTCAGTGGACACACCACCAGCATCTCAGAGCAGAGAATGTAGCAAAATAATTAGCAAAATTTTAAACCTCTTCTGACAAAGCCAGAAGAGCTATTCGTCATTGCTTCATACGCACTTTAAGGACAATCTGATTTCTAAATAATATGAACTTTATTTATACAGCACTCTTCTAAATGTTACTAAGTAAGAAAAAATTAAAGTGCTTCACAAGAAGTAATAAAAGAAAAGTGATTAAAAAAATCAGTTTTGTCACCATCTGTTGTGTCACCAGCAGATGTCACTAATTCCTACACACAAGACCTTCAATGTGTCTCAGTCATTTAAAACATTTAATTTTACTCTTCTTTAAAATCTCTAAGTGGAAAATGTGATGTTAAAAAAAACCCTGAAATAAAACCATGACCTCAAAAAGAATTGTGCCGCTCTAACATCCATGAAGGAAAAAACATGACCAGACCTGCATGTTGAAGATGCAGGCGATCCTGATGGCACAGCGAATGCCCTCCAGACACAGTGAGGCCACTTCTGGATCATCACAGTCCTGCAGTCCAACGCTGAACGCTGCCAGTAAGGGGGTCCACGCCAACTGCAACACAGAACCTTTGACCTTAATCCTGGTTCAGGTCCACATCTTATCTGAGTCGACTTACTGACAAACAGTTTCTCGAACCGACAGACCTTGAACATGGGCCTGACGTGGTCCAGATGTGTAGCGCTGAAGAACGGGGCCTGAGCGTGACTCACTGCCTCCATTAACGCTTTAGCCGTCTTTGCCATCTGCTCCATCTCCACGTTGTACAGCAGGCGGCGCTGTTTCTCGCTGGCCACGCCTAGAGGGCGAAGAAAAGCTTTTGTTGATAGTGTTTGGGTGAGTAGAACAACAGTGACAGAGTGTGAGTCGAGGGTTCTATTCCTTGTTCCACTAGTCTATGTGCCTACGTGTCCCTGGGCAAGACACTCGACTCATGTTGCTATTGACAGCTGTGCCACCAGCATGTGAAAAGTATGAGACGTGTGAATGAATGAGTGTGAGAAAGTTTAATGTAAAGCAGGTTTGGTTGGTCATCAAGACCAGAAAAATGCAAATTTTGACCATTTCACAAAAACATCAGAGTGATGCATCAATCTGTTGAAAGGGCTGCAATAGACTGTGCAAATGTGTAAACCTATCGATAACTCACCAATATAACCAAGTAACACCTCTCTTTCCTTTAGTTATAATCGTGGAGTGAAAATGGTTAAAACACACATACATATAAAATAAAAAGCAAAGAAAAATGTGACCAAAACTGGTCATAATTACAAAGTACTTCAGTACTTTGTAATTTATTAATTTGTTAAGTACTTTATTTGACATCTATTATGATGGGAAAAAAAGACTAACGATTTCACTTTCTCAAATTTCAATATAACAAACAAAAATCATTAAAATAAATAGGTTACAGTTTGTGGAAAAGAAAAAAAAAAGACCCTTCGTGGTTTGGACAACATTGATCAACATTTTCAGACATTTTCTGGATCAAACAAGTCCTCAGTTAATCAAGAAAATAAACAAAAGATTAATAAGATGACGAAAAGCATCGTTGGCTGCAGCCCTACTTATGTTCTTTAAGACTTGTATCCTCTTCAAGTGAGGAAAATAGGCTTAAAAAGCTTACAAAGATGAACAGAATTAAACCATAAAGTTGAAAATCTACACTGTAGAGAAACTTATAACATCGGGAAGCTGCTGTGCTGTGAGTGAACTAACCGGTCTTCATGTGACTGATAAAAACAAACCTCCCTGTCTAAACAAAGGATTACAGTCTACAGTTGTCACTAGAAAGCAGGAAGAGAGTTACTAAAGAGAAGTTGTTTACTTTTCGGTGGTGATGCAACAGTGGGTTTGACTCTGTGGTGAAAAGACAAGATGATGTAACCGTGACATCACAATAAAAACAATATCCCTATTTGTTGGTGCCATCATTTTTAACCAGCCAAACACACTTCATAAAAAGAGGTTTTAATTGAGACAGTAATGCTGTTCATGACATGACAGAGGTACTCACTCTGCTTGGTGGACTTTGGGGTGATGGAAAACTCTTTGCTCTCCTTCATTGCTATCTTTTTGCCTGCGATCTCGTCATATATGGAGGACAGATACTCCTCTGGCAGGTCCTTACTGTCGTTAATGCCACGGTTCATCTTGATGTACTGCTCCTTTGTCATCTTGTTCTTCACCTGCATGGGAAACCGTGGTTCTTTGGTTTGTTTTCTTTGAACATACCTTAAGGACAGCAACTTTTGTTCCCTTTCTCTCCAAATCTGAGTAAATGCATGGAATTTTAGACTATTCTAAAAAGGTCTACGCTATATACACACACTCCCAGTCAAAAATTTGGACACATCTTATTTAATGTGGTCTAAAGGTGTGTCCAAACTTTTAACCGGTAGTGTAGTTGTATTTTTCTTTCAGAAAATTTGAATTTAAAATTGTCAGGTTGAATTGTTGGGTTTATTTGTTTACCATAAAATCCTGCTGTAGACAAAAACTTGCTCCGATGGCATAAATATTCCAGGCTCATACAGTACAAGTACGCCTTTGTAAACGTGTTTTCCAAAAGTCTGTTGGATCAGCGTGAGGGCTTGACACACACAAAGGCTACACAGGCACAGGAGCTCAGAATGAACGTAGAATTATTTTAAAACTTAAATTTACACACACCATCCAACTGAAGTTTCATTATGTCCCACAGCTAACATGAAACTTTATTATACGTTTTAACCGGTTTGGGAACGGCAATTTTAGGGTGGAACCTAAAACCAGAAATGTTAAAATACCGTTTCTGTTCGGAACGAACCGACTGGCTAAAAATTCTGGTACGAAGCCCTGCTCAAAAGTTGAAAAGAGTAACAGGACATGACATGACAGAATCCACAGTTCTCACCTGAGGGCTGTGCAGGTCTGTGGTGAGCATAATGATGGAGTACGCCAGCACGTAGGCGGTGTCTGCACTGGCGAATAGAGTCTGTCTGAAGAAGAAGAAGAAGTTGCATATCAGTGCGACAGAAAGCAGCCGCTCCAGTCTGAGGGTTTAATGTCATATGGAAAACACATTTTCCACAGCAGTTAAAAGTTGAAGCCTTACCCCTGGTTACACTCCAGGTATCGAGCAGCAAACTTCTCCATCAGCCTGTCGATTTTCTGGGCCTCGCCGGGCAACCTGAAGCCTTCCAGGAACACTCTGAGGGCTGAGACAAAGTCCCGTCCACAGAAGTCCAGCTGGTCCACGTAGCAGTACATCACTTCTTTGTTGAACTTGATGTTCTCGCCCAGGAACTCTCCCACCTGGGTCTGTGGATGTAGACAAAAAAGGGGTTGGATAAACCCAGGATACCTGACCTGGGGGCTGTTTAACAAAACCTAGATCATATATAATAAACCAGGTTTTTCAAGGTATCCTGGCTTAATAAGTTGATTTATTCTCTTCTACAGAGCACTCGAAATACCAGGCTTCAGTAATCCTGGTTCCTTTATCTTTTTCAGCCAGCATAATTCTGATTCAAAACTTTATTTTTCATGTTATTACTGTATATATTTTGGGCCTACTCTTATTTTAATATGCTACATTAACATGCCATTGGGTTAAAAAAAAAAAAAAAAAAAAAAAAAAAAAGGAAAACACTGTACTATTCACAGTGGAAAAAAGAAACACTAGACTTCTAGTTATTATCTTAAGTTATTATCTTAAAATCAAGATCATATGATAATGGAATAATTGGGGCTCTTGAACAGTCTTAAAGCTGTAACTTTTAAATATAAACAAATGTTACCATAAAACATTGTTAAATTAGTCACCGTAAGAGTTTAAAAGTATTTTATTTATGGCAGTTTTCAAAGATGTAAAACAGCAGCAGACACATTCCCTGTGTGAACCACATTCAGCCCCTAATTATCAGCATGAAGGCATCATTGTTAACAGCCCTAATGTTTTACTGCAGTTTTTGTAACCCAATATAATCCCTTTACCGTGTCCAGCCTGTCCTCCTGGTGTAGGAACTGGGCGATGTCCTCGGCTGTGGATCCCAGCATGCCCTGCTCCTGCAGGTACTGAACGCCCCGCTTTGGTTTCTTGTTGAAGCTGGAGAAAAAAAAACAAAACAGCGGAACCACTCGACTGTTTTCATTTTCACTAAACAATAACTGTAACTGCACCCTGATTTCAAATAGAACCAGGTGAAGAAAGGCGGGCTCACAGATCAATGCCGTGCTCGATGATGTCCTTCTGCTGTTTGATGACCTCGTACTGCTCCGGATGATCCGCCTGGGAAACAGAGACGGTGGAGGAGACGGTGGAGTCCAGCGAGCTGATGCTATCGCGACGTCGAACCTGTTGCTCGGGGAGCTTCATATCGGCTCCATCGCTATCAGACGGATGTTCCTGACCTGTAATCATGTTTGTTATTAAACCTTTGTTTAACCAGAGATGAACAATCTCTTTTGAGTCCTGGCCAAAACAGGCAGCAGCACATTAACAACAATATTAAAACAGCACCATAATCATTACACTTGTAAGAAATAAATAGACAATAAATAGAAAAATGTGCAAGTGATCAACAAATGTAGTTAAAATTAGTTAAGAACGTATACAGCCAGAGGTTTGTGCCTCCAAGTCAGTCAGTATTCCTTTAAAAGTGTTCAGTCAGACCAGCTCTTTCAGTTTTAGCTCATTCTGCAGAGCTTTCCAGTCACAGGGAGCAGCAAACTTAAAAGCAACATGACATGATGACTACATGTTGACGACCTTTTCAATATGACCTGCGTGTTGTCACATATTTACCGTCCAGAACACACTTACCCAGGTTAGCTTGTAGGTTCGGATTGACGTACATGTCTTTGCTCCACTCGACCATACACTTGAGGATGGAAACCAAACATTCCAAACCCTTTTTACGTAGACTCAGCTCCTGTGTGTTTTATAGACAAAGTCACACAGGATTAGGGACCACTTCACCTCAGGTACTAAGCTACTAGCTTGCAGTCAGAGGTTAAGGGGAAATTTAAAATAAAATGTAAAGTCTTAGTGTATTTTGAGACTCACTATGACTTGAATAAAACCATTATATTACTTGAAACAATTACGTGTAGTAAGTGAAGTTTCCCTCAAGTTGCACCTTTACTTCTGACTGGGAAGCTGTAAATTTGAATGCCAACTTTTTCCAGAAGCTGTTCCTGCCAACATGGAAGTGTTGTGTTTGGCCAAAAACTTAAAAACACACTTCTTGAGCCAAACACACTTAAATTATTCAACGTTTTTCTTGTTTATCAGATTTTTATCTTTTTGTTTTAATCTAGGTGGTAAGAGACGTCCTTGGTCAAAGTAGCAGAGAAGCAAAAAATGTTTTAAGGGGACATTAAGATGTCTTGCTATTTTTCGTTAGAACTACACTGCTGTGATAGAAAAAAATATTTTTAAATTATTACAGAGTCTGCAGAGGCTACTACCAGCAAAACCAAAGCAATAAGACTTTACCATTTTTGCTTATGACTTAAATATGCATTTGCTGAAGAGCCTCAGAAGAAGAAAGGTAAATATAGTGGGAGTTAATTACTGAGTATGTACCTGGAGAGGAGTCATCCCGAGCTCCTGACCACTTCTGCCCTGAGCAATCTTCGACAGGTCATTGACAAGACGCTCAAAGATGTTTGCCGCGTTCAAGTCACAGTCGTAGTTCACATAGATGTCAACCACACACTGGGCATCTGGATGAAAGGCATGTGTTACAAAAGTGGACATCCTTCAAGTGTTTTAGTGTGATTGGTTATGTTTATTTTTGTTGTTATTAAGTTGTTTTTAAGGAGCACTTGTATCAGTGGATTCATACCTGCACAGATGCGAGTTAGAGTCTGGATGACCATCCACTTGTGCTCAAAGGAGCTGGTTGACGTCTCCAGGATGGTCAGAAAAATTTCCCGGAAAAAAACCTGAGGGAAAAGTGGACAAAAGGAGATAAATATTCAGAAGCTGCACATTTTCTAGACCAACAACACAGATTAAACTGTACTGTCTGCATTCCGTACCTCAATCTGCATCTTTAAGTGGACCTTGAAGTGGGAGAGCAGGGTGAGGAAGATGGCCAAGGACAGCTCGAACACTTCTGGCACAGATGAAACACCATTCTTGGAGAGTGCGACACACAAATACTGTTTGATGGCGTTGACGAACATCTCATGAGTGCGAAACACTGGCCCGGCACCCTGCAGCACAGACAGCAGCAGCTGCAGGGAGACTATCTTAGAGCGCAACTCATGGGACCTATAAAAGAGGGGAATACTGGCAATCAGTTATACTGCATAAAATGCAAATATACAGCAAAATGCAAGGCACTTTTAATAAAGAGTGGGTTGGGAAACACAGATGGATCGCAGGAGTATGTTTTAGGTCCCAAACAAATTTGTTCAATTTCCCCAACCATTTAATTAAGATTCATGCGTGTATGATTTCAATAACATGCATAAAATGAAGCTGTAACTCACGCTCTTGGAAAAGAGTCATTTAACAATTCAAGGTTTAACAGATATGACTGTAAATTGGTCATTACATTATGCACAAATAGTTTGCCATCTTTAAAAAGCGGCTCTGCAAACCAAAGGTTTGGGAAACACTGCTTTAACACATGTTAAGCTTGTTTGATAGAAATCTATAGACACGAGGAAAAACAAATTTTAGCCACTAAACAAAAGGCTCAACACTTAGGTTTCAGAATATGTCCACTCAAGCCAACTCTCCTACACCAAAGACCATTAACAAACTACTGCAGCCTCATTTGATATGTTTGTTACACTTGGGTGAAAAATAACAACATTGCAAAATAACCCATTTGAATTTACTGTTAGAGGCAGCAGTGGATCAACAACTCCTGAATACCATGATGTAAAATCACCAATTTTTCCGATGGACTTTGGCGTGGGGGAAGTGGGTGACATGCAAAGTATCGTAAACTTTAGTTTCCATTCAAAACAGGCTGAGACAAACATATTCTTATGATATAATAGATTTAGGCAGGCTTACATTTTTCAGGGCGAGTCTTTTGTTAAGTGGCCAAAATCAGTTTTCCTTTGTGTCCCTGCTGTCAAGCATAATTTTGAGCATGTAGGGCTCACAGTTGCTCCCTCACACAGTGAGCAAGTCAGTGTGCACATGGAACACTCAGTGCTGACCAAGTACCTCATACAAGCAACACTCAAAAAAGAGAAACTGAACAATCCCTACAATGACTTATCCACAATTAGTGTTTCAGAGTTTACTGTGAGTTGGTCTCTCATGTAGGCCAGACTGATTTCACTGTGAGCTTCTTCCTTAGCTCACTTTACTCTTGACTATTCAGACTGGTTGGCCCAGGGGTTTAAGTTACAGTAATTAGAGATGACAAGGACACACCAGAATGGAAAAGGGCAAGTTAACCTGCAGAGACTGAGCCGCAGCAGTGCGCAAACAAAGAGCAGCTATATTCATTCTGATAAACTGTAGCATGACATGAATAGTTTTCTGTAATAGACCAAGGGTTTCTCCAAGCAGGAGGGTTGATTTAGGGCTCATATTCAACATTACCACAGAGGTCATAGATAATTAAGCTTGGTATAATTTAAATATTTCCATGGTATGATGTAGAAAGAAGTGAACATTCACTTTGGGTCTGGAGGTCCATCAGCAAGTGGTTTCATGGAGAGTTTGCAGAGAGAGCGGAACACCAGAAAAGCATCTTTCTGCAGGATGTGGGAGAACCGGGCAGCGTTGTGGGGTCCCTGAAGAGCCTCCGCATCCTGAGGGAGATGAAGAAAGTCAGTCCCATTTTATACAACACATGTGCAACTCTGAACTCTCAGCCCTAACCAGTGTCTCTGTCAGAACACTTTTATGTCAATTAACATTTGAGGCAGAGCTCCACATGTATCCATAACACCATAAGACACAAGGAAAAACTGATTTTAGCCACTTAACAAAAAACTCACCTAATAAATTCTATTTCTCATTAAGTCTACACTATCTGAAGAATATTGCTGCTAGGTTATCTTGTCATTTCACAGCCTTTTCTGCTTGGAAACTAAAGTTAGTGTCACTTTGTAAAATGCTTGCTTGCTGCACCAAAGCCCAGAGAAAAAAATCTACAATATTACATCACATCACACAGAGTTATTGATCCACTGCTGCCTCCATGACTAAGTTCCAATGTGTTATGTTGCGACTTTGGTGTTTGAAATCTTTGGAGTGGACTAACCAAACTAACCAAATAAGAGAACAGTTGACCAGCAGCTCCAGTGTCCCCATTAGCTAAAAACACTAACTTTCTCTATGGACTTTGGTGAAAAAGAAGAACAGTTTACAAACTTCAGTTTCCTGTTGGAAAAGTATGTCTAACAGTGAAATAAAGCAGTAAACATATTCTTAAGATATCATACACTGAAGCTGACAGATTTTCTTAGATGAAATTTAGTTTAGTGGCTTAGCTCATACATCAGTTGTATATTTTTTATAAATATGCATGACAGTGATAAATAGCCAACACTGTTCACCAGCATGTCTGTGGAGGAAACAGAGGAGCGGTCCTCGATGATGCCATTCATCTGCTGGTTCCCTGCTCTGACTCTGGGGGGCGCCGTCTCTGTCTGCTCAGGCACAGGTTGGGGTGGGTGCTCAACTCCTGGAGGAGTGGACATTTTCAGGTCACAACCATGGAAGACAAGACAAGTGTAAGTGGCAAAACCCATCAGAACAAGTAGAGGGAAAACTAAATCTCATTAAGTTCAGACCTGTTCCACCGTGGATCTGTGCTGACTGCTGCTCTGCCTCCTCTTCTGCAGTCGTCTCTGCTTCTGCTGGACCTGGACTGTCTCCCTCCACAGCTGGCTGTGATACTGTAGTAGGAGTGTCTGCGCCTTCATCTTCAAAAACTGAAAAAAATAAAAATCAGTGAAGGTGGAAGAGGTTACATTGAAAAAAAGGCTATACTGCTCAAATGTACAACACTGCACTTAAAAAAGTAAGGAACTTAAAGAAGACAGTCAGAAATTTGAATACTGGAACTCAAACACACACCACTTGATGGTGTGACCGGTTCTTCCCCTCCATTCATTATACTGTCGCCACCCTCAGGTTCTCCATTGACTGATGGTGTGTCAGACGTTTGGTCCGGATCAGCGGCTGATGGTGTGGTGCTGTTGGCATTGGTGTTAGTGAGGTCTGGAGTACTGGCTGCTGGAGACGGAGAGCTCTGCGGCTCCGGGGTGGGAGTCCGGTCAGACCAGGGGGAGCCGGCCCTCCGATTACCTGGAACTGGAGACGGGTTTTGCTGTGGTGGTCGCAGCCTCTCCTTCTCCTGCTCCTGAGCCTCCAGAGCCTGTGGAGGAAGGACGGGGGGGATGAAGAAGAGGATAAGAAAAACCGGACAGGGTAGACACTGATGGAAAACGAACAGGCCACTAAAATAAAGTAAACTCATACCCTAAATTGTCACTGATTCAGATCACATCAAAGCAGTGAATAATGTGTGACACAGCAATGAATAAATGAGCCAAAAAAGAAAACACTAACAGCCTGGTTCTCCATGCGTGTGAAGATAACATTGAGCATCTGTGTGAGTGTGGCCTTAGCAGTGGTCTGGTTGATGAGGTTGCGACTGGCCAGGTAGATGTTGTAGCAGGTCCTGACGGTTAGGAGCACCGTGCCCTCATGGATCTCTATGTGCGGGGAGGTGACTGTCGTCAACAGGGCCTGGTCAGAGAGAAAACAGGAAGTCATGACGTGTCATACAGGATGTCTCACTAAGAAGAAGATGCAGCTGCCGCACTTGCCGAATCATTGCTGGACTTCCTCTGTTCACTACTCCCATATCTGGCGCAGAATTAACTTTACTGCCATTATACTATTAATAAAAAATAAATTTTAAATGAAAAAAATCATAATTATTACAACAATTACTGGAATTTCATATTATATTTCCAGTGGAAATTGGCTGCACTCACAAAGACGTG
Source organism: Brachirus orientalis (assembly GCA_016785285.1). Lineage (NCBI taxonomy): Eukaryota > Metazoa > Chordata > Actinopteri > Pleuronectiformes > Soleidae > Brachirus > Brachirus orientalis. The sequence continues at coordinate 1,889,453 of JAFBJR010000373.1, read as the reverse complement.
TCCTCCAGTGGTCAATTAAAGACAAATTCATGGAGATAATCTGATTTATAACTCTTGTGCCAACATTGATAATACCGTGTCCTTCTTACAGGCCAGCCTTTGACCTTTCCAATCAACCAGGATGTGAATTTCATTGACAAAGAGGAAATTGCAAGTTGCAAATCAAACCCACAACATACAAAAAGCTATGGGTTTAAAATGTGCTCTTGTTAAAACTGAAAAAGGAAGTATGAAATGGTCCTGAGTCATTTTTAACGCGAACCAGTTTGCGTAAAAATATAAAGCCTAGAAGCACAACAGACCTTCCTTCTGAGGTTGTTGGCATATGGCCCAGCAGAGGGCACTGTGAGCACAGCTTGGCCTTACGACAGTATTAGACTATATATGATGGCGATGGTCACATGTTGGACTATCAAATCACAGTGGCACGGATTGTTGCCGTGTCTTGTTCCGGGGACTGGCAACACGACAAGTAGTGACCCCGACCAATCATCGTTCACAACACTGTGTGAGTTCAGAGGTCATTGGGGAGGAGGGGCAAGGAGTTGTCAATCATGGCAAACAAAATGTTGTGGGTGACGCAAGAAAGAAAAAAACGATTGTGGACCCATTCCTGGGTGTGATGCAAAGGACAGTATGGACCGTCTGTCCTTCAGATTAAACTGGAGGTAAGTTATGTGTACAGTCAATGTTTATGTCTATATGTTATACTGCTATCCCATTGGTCAATGTAAAGGAGCACGTCACAGGAGAACATGATCCCGACATTAGCTAATCCTAAAACTAAGTGATATTATGTTGTTTTAATGACGACACCAAAGCAATCCAAAACAAGTTTTAAGTATTTCTGGTTCTACACCATAAGTGTCAAAGTAACAAACAAATTCTGCAGATTCAACTGTTAGCTAAGCTGTTAGCTCCACCCAAGTGAGGCAGAGGAGGAGGAGGAAGCACAGACGAGCAGCGCAACAAGTGATCAACCATGCATGACTAACAGAGTAATACTAAATAATCTTCAAAGGAATAGCAGGTCATGGAATTAGGATAAAAAAAAAAAAAAAAAAAAAAAACTTTCGATAGGATTGGAAACTTAATTTCAACAATTTTGGAAATATTCCAAATTGGACACGTGCATGAGAATTGTGAGAATTAATGGGACTTTGCAAATGCACATGCACGATTATTTATTGACCGTGTGATTGTAGGAATCAAACATTAATTCGACCTAGAATGGCTGACAATGAGATTGAAATGCAAACGGTCTTCACTGTGGCCTCTTTGGTCAAAGCATGTGGAGGCGCTGGACGTACCTTGATGATCTGTAGCTGGACTCCCTCGTCGGTCTGCGGGCCCTGGAAGCAGTTGCAGATGGTTTCCACCAGCCGGTCGATCAGCCTTTTCCCTGGCGTCCGGCTGTCCGGGGCGTTGCCTGTGATGTGGCCGTATGCAATTAGCTTCTACAGAAGAGCAACAGAACATGAGTTAGAGCAGCAGAAGAGTTTCATTCCACTTGTTATTTATTTATTTAAAAATTGTATTTATGTGAAAAAATAGTGTCATATTATCAAACACTGTTTTGTTGAAACAAATAAATCTGTATGAATTGAGCAAACGAAAAATGAACCACAAAATCAAAATACACAAATTTTAGACAAAATATTGATTTCATCATTCAAAGTTATTGTGTTTGAAAATACGTTTGTTTGCAAAGATCGGAAATTCGCTTGCTCCTTTTCTTTTGCGTTTGCGCTCAAAATCTCTTGTTTGCGATTCTAGCCATGGGCGGGGCCTTAGGAAGCTGCCTGCTGATTGGCTAATCAGTTTTCAATGGATGGGAAGCCATCACAGGCACTGTGCAACTGGACATCTCCATCTCAAAGATAACATGACAAATGTTAGAAACTTACAATTATTTTACAAAGTACTTTGTCGGATGTCGGCAGGGGAAAACTTAAGTTCTAGACGGACAGTGACTTCAAGTGTTTTTCTAGTTTGTTGGAGCCATTTTAAGAATATTAACAATTGACAGTACTTATCACGTCATTGAAATTAATTACAATTATCCTGGTCGAGACAATCGTGTCATTAATTTTCATATCATCCCATCAGATATCAATCATTAAAGTTATTGTTGCTGGAAATTCATTTAATTTTCTTACCTCAACAGCACACAAAGTGCTTAAAATTAACTTAACCATACATATAGTCATAGTTGTGTGTTTAAATATGTGTGTGCACATGTACATATGTACATGAGGAAATGTGGAGACACTGTTCCCGGTGCTTGTCTGACGTGTAAAGCAAGTGGATCCAGATTCCCCTTCCCCCCCAATTCAAACTGCCCCAAACCACCACACACCCAGGCGAGTCGCAGGTCAAACAGTGGTGAGGAAACCGAGAGTGTAACTGAATCTGCATGTGTATTATAAACTTGTATGTGCGTGTGTGTCTATCACGTAAGTTGTGAATGACAAATTTTAAGCTAAAAGAAAACATTATTGCGAGGACATGTGGACACTGCGGGGACTTTTCAGCAGGTCCTCAAACTTTAAAGTGCGTCTTTGACGCTTCAAGTCCTGGCTTTAGGGTTAGATTAAAGTAAAGTCACTTACAAAATTATTATAAGCATATGTTTTTAATTAAGAAAAATGCAAATTTAAAAAAAAGGTTAATTATATTTTATCTTAATATTAAATAGTCTGAAAAAGGAATTATTAGTGCTTATCAAACTGTGACAGGCCTCTTCCTTTGACACTTTAAGTTGATGATACAATTTATTTTTAATTGTAAGGCTGTTATTTTTTACCCATGTTTTATGTCTTTTAGTTAATTTTATTTAACATGTATTTTATTGCCTTTTTATGTCTTTTATTTATTCTTATGTACAGCACTTGTAGGTCCACTGTGGCTGCTTTATTTAAAATTACTTTACAATTAAAGCAGGACAGGATTTGGCTTGTATAAATGGTACATATAAAGTCACAATTCAATTCAATTAACGGAATAAAAGAGTGCTATATTAAGATAAGTGCTAAAATAATTACATAACAAAACTAGGGCTGTAGAAGGTCATTGTCACACTTTTAAAAACAGACGATGAACCTGGATAAAAATGCGGGATCAATCACTTAATTGAGAAAAGATAATAAATAAATAAATGAATGAAGCTTTGTCTGTTGAGAGACAGTGAGAAATAATTCTGCTGTTTTTCCTGACTGTTTACATATGTTAACACTGTAGGTTCATTCATGAGTCAAAAACTAACACACAGCAAATGCTGCTCCATTAATACTTCTAAAATTGACATAGTGTTTCCTGGGGATGATTTCACTTCTTTTGATTTAAAACAATGAAATAAATGTAAAAGTCAAGTTCACAGAGTGACTTTGTATGCATTCGTTCCATTCGCAGTAAGTCATCGACCGATGTGGGTTCAGTGATCCAGTGATTCTGACCAGTGTCAGACCGTATCGCTGTTAAATTACTGTATTGAACTGATATTAGTGTCAGGAGAGACTTATGGTTGTGATATCCGTGTTGGTATTGGGCATGAAAAGTGATAAGGAGCCATTCCTATTCAATACTAACCTGCAGACAGTCTAAAGAGGTGCTAACTATCCTGGGAGACTTTGACTGACAGGCCAACTCAAAGGGCAGCACATATTTATCGGCCTCGATGTAGTTGGCTCTGGGTGGGACCACCGTTCCATCCCTGCAGGAACGAGAAAAGAGCAATAACGAGAGCAGCAGCTTCTTCAATTAACACAGTTTGTTCACGTCATAAAGATATACTCGTGGTTCCACTAAAAATGAATAAATAAACGGTACCTCCACTGGAGGATGATGATAATTCAACCACTTTATGCGGGCTTTTAAAGAGCACTGACATTTTACTCGTTTTAAAGCTCAGAAAATGTCATTAAATGTCATTAAAATTACAGCTCGCCTCCTGTAGCGTCACCTGGAGGCTGACTGTACTGCTGCTGCTGCTGCTGCTGATAGACTTGAAAGGAGCAGTTAAAAAAATGCAGCAAATCACCTAAGTCACAAATCACCGCGATCAGCTGGGTTTTTAGTGCAGACTACAGCTTCAGGGCAAAGCTTACCTCAGCCTCTCGCACAAGAAAGGGAACAAAATGCAGAGGGATACTTACTTTTGTTTTTCAAGCTCTGCCTTGATTTCGTCTGTGAAGGAAGTAAAAGGAGAGAAAATTATATTTATGTCTTTAAGTTTGACCCATGTTGCTCACAACTGAGACTGTCTAATAAACCTCTGCACGTTTTTTGGACATGTGGGAGGAAACCGGAGAACATGGAGAAAAGCCGCGCGCGCACAGGGAGAACATGCAAACAGCGTGTGCCACTTGTAGCTCAATTCACTTAAACTCAAAGTACTTTTATTAATGGGTTAGGAAATTATTTTGCATCAAAGGCAAGGCATCAGTGCTCATCATACACATGAGGTCCATCACAAATCTAAAACATGTATTTGCCTGCATATTTGTTTACTTCTGCAACTAATCTTAGGGCTAGTACAAACAGGAATGAGATTGAGGTCAATCTGCACACACCTTGTATTGTATCAGCTTTTTTATTCACACAGAATTAGCGTTATGATATTTTCAGAAAAAAGGGTTCCAAAGAGGGGAAAAAAACTAAATATAGAAGTGATGGAACATTCATTTTGTTCAACAACTGGTTAACGAGGCCATTTTTTTGTATCATTTCTTAGTAAAAAGTAAGATTGTATTAGATTGAGGGAAAAAAAAGAAAATGAGCAAAATATATGGGCCACACAAATAAATTACTGGCCATTGACTTCCCTAATGTTTAAAAATCATCACCATCAGCCATGGAAAGAACCATACTGTTAGGCTTCTACTCTAGATCAGAGGTAAACAATTAATTACAAAATAATCAAAATTATAGCATGACCAAAGGGAATTATTTCAATTACGCTGCAATTCAGATAAAAAATGTTTTATTTGATGACAGAATGCAGATTTTTTTTTAAATCATAAAAATGACAGTGATGACATCCTACCAAACATAAATCATATTACAATTCCAAGATAATTAATAGCAGCTATTTTGCACGCGAGTATTTCACCGTCTGTGACTTTAACCTTAGACCGTTGCACTTTTTCTGCTGAACACATGTGAGAGGCCTCCTTCTGATCAAGCGTCTCTCTCTCTCTCTTCTCTCTCCTGCATCTGATACTCTCTGTGAACTATTTTACTGAATCTACAGAATTTCCCATTCATCATCATCCTATTTCATCTCCCACTGATCTGATGCGTCTACAGCCAGATGTGACAGATGTGCAGAAATCAGTCGGATTCAAGCACAATGAGATGCCGAACATTGATAAACTCATAAACTCGCAACATCACATGGCGAGAATAAGCTTCAGCAAATAATATCCACAGTCACTGTTGTAATGATAATGAACTGACTTTTTAACATAATGAAAGAAAAAAAAACCCAGTTCTTATTTTATCTGTGGTGTATAAATCAGCATTGGACCACATTAAAGAAAGGTATTGTTATTATTAGTCCTCTTTTTGCATCGCCAGTTGGCAAAAGCTCCAGTGCTTCAAAAAAAAAAAAAAGCCATTAAAACTCAATTTGTTGAATGCCTGATCAGTCAAAAAGACAAAAGACAAAAACAAATACCTGCAATCCACAACTTGGATGGAAGACTGCCTTGGATATTCAAACTTATTATTATTCTGTTTATAGGATGACTCTATACTAAATCCGTCCAAAAGTCTTTGGCGACCATAAGCTTTGTTGGATTAGCAACGCTATAATGATAATTATTTCTCAATCACTTCATTGTAACGCAAACAGAAAATACAGGCAACGTGTGCAGTTTTAAAATAACAATTTTTGCAGGTTAAAGTAGAGCTGGGCAATATACCGATGTATCTTTATTGTGAAAGATTTTGTCTAATCGTGATATTTATTATATTGATATACAAGATATATTAGATTATAGCTTAAAATAAATATTTCCTATATCCCCCAGACCTAGGTTAAAGTGTGATCCATAAAATGCAGACTCTCTTAAACCAGGACATGTCGACAAATATGTGGTTTAATGTGCCAGGATAATTTAAAACACGCTTGAACTTTTACACATTTTATACGAGTTAAACTCATTGACAGCTTTCAGTCATATCACTCCACATGACAATGATCAGAGAATTTAAAAAAAAGCACAGTTAGTGGAGCCAAAGGCTCTATTACTGGGAAAAGTAGCCTATCTGCTAATAATGGTTTATATATAAAGCACGGGTTATTAATGTCCACGGTGCCTGTTAAACAATCCAATCTATTTCTACAGCACACTGTTAACCAAAGTGTTGTACACTAGTACATTTTAAAAATAAGAAAAAAGGCATACCAATAAATTTAATAAAAAATAAAATTTTCCTACAGTTTACCAAGATGCCAGGCAGACAGTCAGTGTAACTGAGGTTGGTTGCAGCAGTGTTGTGCGGTCATAAATAATGAGTGTGTGTCACTGATAGACAGGGAAGTCAGATAGAGCCGATAAGAGCAGCTCCAACAGACACATCAACCTGTTGGCCCAACCCTCTGTAGCCTTTCATTACAGGCAGTCATGTGGTCCAACAGCCAAACTGCACCTTTAGAAGGAAGCACATCCTGCTGTTTGCCAACAGCTCAGTCGCCCGGTACAGTGCAGAGCCAACTCTCTGAAACACCTGCTAACTGCACCAGAAAAGGCAGAAGAGCAAGTGTTTCCTCTAATAGGAGTAGTTCTCGAAAAATGGTGTGAGGGGTTGAGGGGTAGGTAGGCATGAGGCGACTTTAAAATCTGACCTCTCGATTATCCTGACCACAATAATGTTATTTGCGATATGTTTTACGATGACTAAATATATGACTGATACAGAAAGACAGACAGACAGACAGACAGATAAATAGATGTTAGATATTAGATTCTGTCTGCACTTACAGTGGTCAGAGACACTGCAGACAGGAAACATATATTTTTAGGGATGGGAATCGTACAGCATCGGTATCGGTCTGAAAATCCTATATATCACATGCATTCACTATGCACAGACTGTAAAAATGTAAATAAAAATCAGCAAAAGACTCAGCACAAATGTGTTCATAGCTTCATAGTTCATAAATGGTCTAAAAATGACAACATCGGACTAATTACAATTTGTGATATTGTATAGGACACAAAAACATGGTACTGTCCCATCCCTAATATTGTTTTGAGGAAAAATTATTTAATAGGATCATAGATGATGAATAAATAAACACTAAGTAATGAGGAAAGATGCAGCTCCTCATAAATAGATCACAAGCACTGTATACTGGCGAGTGAGACAGGATATTCAAGTCACTCACGCGAAAATATTGATGTTTTTGTGAATTCACACTTAAGATGATAATCAAAATCCATCACGATTAACCTCCCGACAATCTCGATAAGCGATAATTGAAAAGCATATTGTTCCGTGACCAGTGAGGGGACTCCTGTGGTTCGACCCATAACTTGGAGGACCGAGGCATAATTAAGCAAGAGATTATGAAATGATCAGATTCAGGCAGAACAGTGTGTAAGGGCATATTTATGCTCAGACTGAGCTGGGAAAAATGTGACATCAGCCCATTTGTGTGGATGGTGTGGGGGGGGGGGGGGGGGGGGGGGGGGGGGTTGGGGGGGGGGGGGAGGATCAAGGCAAGTCATCTGGATCTCCAGTTAATATTGACGTCCAGAAAGTCAGCAACAAAGGAAGCTGGTTTATATCACAATTAGAGATGAGCTAATATGACACTCAGTATCAGTATCGTCTGATACTGGTCAAAAACATTGGATCGGATATCATAAAAACATAAAATACATTAGAATCTAAAATCTAAGCACAGAATCCAAAAATTAAATTAATCAAAACAGTAAAAAAAATTTTTTAGTGAACTTTGAAAGCAGAATAATTTTTACACTGTTACCATTATGTTTTTAAAATGGCTGGTTGGTAACCTTAAACAGCTTAGTCGTTTTTTTAAAACATGTAAAAAGACTATATAAGATTGATACTGGTATCGGAATAGAGCTGCAACTAATGATTATTTCCTTGATCAATCGATTAGTAGTTTGGTCCAAAAAAGGTCCGGAAATGTTATCTAAACCTCAAAATGATGACGATGATTCTCAAATGCCTTGTTTTGTTCACAAACAAAAAGTTTATTCAGTTTTAATGATTTCTTTGTTATATGGAGCAAAGAAACCAGAAAATATTCACATTTAGGAAGCTCAAAAATCAGAAAACTTGACTCATTATTAAAAAGAAATACCTAAACCAATAACTCAATTATCAAATGAGTTGGTGATTCATTTAGTCATTGATCATCAATCTATGAATCACTGCAGCCCTAAATCCCAAGACCATTTATTATACAACACACATGAGATTCAAAACACAGTGATACTAACACAGGCCCCATTCAGACCCGGTATTAATAGCAACGCAATGTAGGACTTCAACCTTTAAATAATGTGTCCAGGATTATTTTGTTATCAATTCATAACAGGGTTAATATAACCTCTGTCAAAGCCTGAGCCGGTCTGCATCACCTGCATTGGCACTATGAAATTCCTGCTTTCGGGTGCGGGCCACAAGAAGAACTGCAAGGCAAGCAGTCTTGTAGCTTTAGCAAAACATATTGTTCTCCAGTCAATAACCATGTCTAGAAATAGGGGTGGGAATCACAGCGTACCTCACGGTACGATATGCGATACATGGTCCATGATACAATAACAATATCATGATACAACAATTCTGTGATAATTGATAAATTGCAAGAATTGCATCCGTCTAACTGAGGAAAACAAAACGTCTGTGAAAATCTGTATTATACACGACATAGAAAACAATGCATAAAGTCGGTGTATTGAACGTGGACGGAGCATGTCTTAACGTAGCTTTCTCCGCCATTCTCACTTCATCGCCCGGGTAACTTCCGCACAAGTTCCCCCCATTTATTTGGGCAACGTATCTGCGAGAAAACAGAAAATCTGGCAGGGACTGTTTACTTTAGAACGCCTTAATTTGTTCATTAAAATACTGATATTTTCCTTGGTGTATCGATTATCGTATTGCAGGAGGCAGGAAGATGTGTCACCAAAACAATATGTCAGCACAATCCCAGAAATTCAAAGGTGGGAGTGACATCACCCCTGCTCTCCAGTCGAGAACTCGGAAACGCAAATGTATCTCGGGCGTCTCTGATGTGAGGGCGATACGACACATGCCCCACCGTATCGTATCGCCCTCACAGAAGAGACGCCGCATTCTCGCGCACACTACAGGACAGCATGTGTTGAAATATGCGCAGCTCCATCGTGACACCACGGTGACTGTGACTGTGGGATGAGACGTCGGTTTATCCTGGACTCAGTCAGCCTGTTTGTCTGGATGAATGACAGCCAGCGATACGTACACGGCGGGGATTGGTCTGTTTAGCTAGCTAAGCAGCGAGCTAACGGGTTGGCCGCCTGTTAGCTCGACGTTGACAGCGGTGACGGAAGTGAACCGACTGTAGTAATTGTGTATCAACAGCGAGTACAACGCTAGAGTGACAGTGGCGCTGCGAGCACATTTAAATAACGCAGCGTGTGAACACCGACTGTTGGCCGAGCAGGTGTTGGAGGCCATTCACATGCTAATAAGGCTAAAGCTAACGGTAGCGCCCCCCCCGTCTCGCGTTCTCTTTCTTTCTGTCATGACGTACCAGACAGACATGTTCCCAATAAACACATTCTAAACTCACCGAGCGCCACCTGACAGGCTTTCCGCAGCTGACTGTGCTGGCTCCGCTTCACCTCCTTGTCAGAGAGGATTTTCTCCAGCGCCCTGGACAGAAACATGCTCTTGGTTTTACTGTTTTCTGTCTTTGACTCAGAGTAGTAGTGTCGCTGTTGCTGCCGTTGCTGCTGCATGTCTCGGTTTTGTTTCTGTCCTCTCTCAGGCCGTCATGTCCGGCCTGACCCTGCCGCCGAGCAGGTGACGAGGAAACGTTAGTAGGGAGAAGAAAGAAACGAGCCAGACTATCGGTGAGAGTCCGTCCAGTCGAGCTGCTGCTGCCTCAGCTCAGCGCCGCCATGTTGCTTACGCGTCATGTCACATGACTCTCAGCTGTGCGCGTTGACACGTATGGGACGATTTCAAAAAAAGAGCCTTTCATTATCGGACCGGATCGAAATAATCGCGATTCGATACGATATTGATTTAAGGATAAAATTACAGGAAAACACCCAGATGGACACAATTAAACATTTTTTTTTATTTTTATGTGAGAACGACAACAGTTTTCAGGCTCTCACATTTCTCCTAAAATTTTTTATTTTATTTTCCAAAAGTGGATGATCCGCATATTTGATTTTGCAGGGAGTACCCTGGATGTTGAACCGGTGATGGGGTCAGTTTACTGCAGGGGTCTCAACCTCAAATGACCTGGGCCACAGTGGTGTGTCCAGATGTGGGATACTGAGGTGCCGTCCACACGGGAACGGATTTAGGTCGACCCGATAAAGTTTTTTTTATCGTTTCGGCCTCTCGTACACATGGGAACGGCTTTCTGGGTGCCCTGAAATGATACTTTTTGAGAACGGGTTCCAGAGTGGAAAAATCTGGTAGCGCCGCCTTCGCGTTGTCGTGTAAACAAAGAAACCGATACTTTTTGAAAATGATGACGTCACTTTACCTTCACCGCCATGTGACCAGAACAAGACGTAACCTTACGCAACATTGTTTTGGTGTGTCCGGTGGCTCTGTCTGAGTCTGTTTACAGCGCCGCATGTAGGTGTGGCATATGTACTACATCGATGTTCCGTTCCCATCTTTACGCGACGCCTTTCTGATCCATTATCGTGTGTATGCAATTTTTTTTCAGCCTTCAAAAAAAAAAAATATCTTGTTGCATTGCCATGTGTACGAAGTCTGAGTAATGCAGGGGTGGCAAGCAGGATTTAGTGATATTATCAATCACCCGACCATAGTAGCCTAAAGAATTCTTGTGTGTGCATCAGCACAGGATCGATTTACTTCTTCTTCTTTGAACTTAATTTAATTACTAACATTACAGTGTTTAAATTTTATTTTTGTGGTGATGACATAACCTATGTCCATAAAAATGTAATATAAAGCCTCAAGCTTTTATTTGTGCAACCAAAAATGTACAACAAAAAAAGCACAATACAAAATAACATATTGCACATATATTAACAATATAAAGTGTCAAAATAAACAAACAAATAAATAAGATAAAATAAATAACAAAAATTGTCACAGTGTCTAGTTTGGTTAGTAAGGGGCCAGTCAAGTGACAAAAAAGTCAAACTTTTTGAGGAAAAAGACAGAAATAATAATATTTAGGATGATAATACACATAATTTCAAAATAAAAGTGTTTGTTTTGACATGGTTGGATAAGCTTTTTAATTTACTTGTTTAATTCAGGTTCAGTTTCAGTATCACCACACTTTGAATTTGAAAGATCAAATTAATACCAATTGTATCAAGGACACTTTTGTGATTTTAGAGTTAAAAAAATAAAAGAAACAGGGGGCCCCCAGATAAATTCAGCTTTGGGCCGCTTAAAGGCTTGCCTTGACCTGACAGGGATTCAAGCCGGCAACCCTCTGGTTACAAGCCCAACTCCCTTCTGCTCAACCATGGGCTGCTGCACATTTTTCCCTAAAAAAATCAGTTTTTAATAATAATCAGTTCCATTTAAAGCAGTTTAAGCATTTCCTCATACAAATGGTCTGAGCACAGACGTCCATTAACCAAGATTTTGTCACCTGCATTTTACAAACCTGAAATCCTTATATTTTGATCCACTGGTTCCAGAAGCTGTATATAGTTTAATCCACTTTTAGCTTTTATTATATTAGATAAATATGACAAAATTCATCCTAATCTGTTAAGAGGTTGCCGGGATATACACACATAACATATAAATTTGACCTCATGTTTCCAAATGGTATTTTTTTGGGAAATTCAAATGTGGTTTGGTCTGTATCAGACATTTTTTTAACTGACCAGTTGTTGTGATTACGAATGTTTATAGATCTATACATTTTAATTTTTAAACTTATTTTTAGTGTGGATTTACATTATTTGTTGTCAGTTTGTCCTGTTTGTTTTCTTATTATTTGTTCTTAAATTTCACAAAAGCTCACAGTAATAAACAAATACAAGCACTCATCTTCTACCACTTTATCCTCCACATGAGGATGTGGTCTAATCCCAACTGACATAGGGCAAAGGGTGGGGTACACCCTGGACAGGTCGCCAGCCCATCACAGACAAATACAACTAAAGCTGTAGTATCTCAAAAGTCCTGCAGGTGGTACTATAAAGCCATAATGAAGTTCAGTGGCTCATGTTTGAGCTCATGGTTGTTTTTAGTCTTTGGTGATTTGGACAGTCTATACATGTACAATGTCAAAATATTGTGAATAATAATATAAAAAATAATACAGAGTTTGACTGTATCTTGCCTTTTTTTTAAAAAAGACAGACATATGGTGTCACGTTGACACATGTGCAGTAATACAGCCGTGCATCCACCATCTTGCTAAGGGCAAGTCCAATAAATAAGTGGTGTCCATGTCTACTTGTGGTGGTTCACACCACAAGTAGACACTTTTCATCTAATATTGAATACTGCTATTTAATTGATTTTGAATAATTGTTTCTGTATTCAGTGATATATATTTGTTTCAAACGCCATGGCAGAACAAGTAAAGCGACATTTGCCCAAGGATCTTGTTTGTAAAGTAGAGCAAGTGTAAATAAATAGCAAGTGTATTTGTATATCCTTCCTCCTCTCCATGCCACTCCCAAGATGGCGGCAAAAGTGATCTACGTATTTATGGTGCGTTCAGGCTGTAGTTGGAAGTTGGAATTTCTGAGCTGAGTTTTTTTTCCCCCAACTTAAGTCAGACTTCTAACTGAAAAATTTGGAGCAACCTCACAAACCCAGATATGGGATTAAAAGGTGGCTGCCACTCATGTCAATAGTAAAGATCCTCTACACTTACTTTTAATTGTACTTCTGTAATATTTGCTTCACATTTATTGATTGATATTTCTAACAATGGGTAGCCCACAAAACATTTGCAACCATGTTGTTTTCCCCCGACTGGAACATTGTAAACTAGGACGTGACTTCAGTCCCACTTCTGACTTTTTTGACGTAAATGGAACATGCACAAACGTGTCTATGGGCAAAACATGCATGTGCAAAGGACTGTGGGTACGTCTGCTGCACTGAAGATACACAACATGCATCCTAATTTTTCCATCCTTCATAGAATTCGAAGGATCCAGCCACACAGGAACAATCCTTTGTTGGTGTCCCATGACATGATAGCCTTCATTTTGGGATCCTTTATTTACATTAAGTGGAGGCTTACAAGTCTGATGATGGTGCTGGACCCTAACCCTGACCCATTAATATACTTCCTGTGCCGCCTAAGGACAGAAAAAGTAACATCACACACTGACAGACAACAAACACTGAGGCTTGCTACACATTAGTTTATTTTATCCAACTCCTTAGATCAAAAATTACAAGTATACATTATCTATTTATTCATACTTCTCCAGTTGAATCTTAAAACATTTTCATTAAATGTGATAAAAATGTACATCATCATACAGCATCGATATGAAAATACTGACAATCTTTATTACAAATCTATACCTTAGAATTTATCTGGCGAGCGAAAAAAAAAAAAAATCATTGTTGAATCACTTAAAAAAGTCTGACTTTTTGAGGTGGTGCTAAAACAAACAAACAAACAAACAAACAACAACAAAAAAAATTCTCCCACAAAATAATAAAGAAAATTCACAGTATGGAAAATAAAAATGAAACTATAATGTCAGGTCTTGAAGTCATCTACTGAAATCAAGATGGGCAATAAAATCTGCTGTACCATGAACTGTATGAATGACCAAAAATCTGTTATATAAAAAAAATAATGTGTACAGACAAAGACAATATGATTAGAGAATAAATAATAAACGCCTCTGTGGTTACAATCCCAGTGCCAAGTGGTAAAGTTAGAGATTCGTCTGAAGTCTTTCTTTCAAAAGTACCGTTTGAGAAACAAATAAAGAAGTTCCCCACCTGTGATATACAAAGCCATAAAGACAATTTATGGCAAACACACATCACATGACCTATGTGTGGATTCCAGTCAAAAGTATGATAGGCTCATCGGATATTTGAATAATAACCAGATCTACAATGATAAACATTTTGTGAGATACTGATCTATATGGAATACAAGTGCATATTGGCTCAGGTGAAACCAGGCATAAGTGAAGAAGACGGCACGTTCACACCGACAGTGTTTTCAGTGGGCGATAGTGCTAATGATATCACCTGTAAAGGGAAAGCAAATGCTAAAAATCAAGTGGATTATCTGCTTTAAACAGTGAGTGAGGTGGAGAACAGCAGCAGCTGGAGGACAGGCTTCTGAAAATGCCATAAGCAAATTAAGAAATTAAAAAAAAAAATTTAAGCAGTAGTGCATAACTTTTAAATACAAGCAAGTGTCCGTGATATTCAAGCCATTGCCAAATTATGATTTTGGCTCTATTTTTCCAGAGTAAATCAAGTGCCTCGTCCCAAAACAACGCTTGATGTGCCGATGACAGCTACTGCTGTTCCCGCATCTCGTAGCTCCAAGTTTCACAAATAATAACAAATAATTGACAAAAAAGATATATAAATATCTGGCTAAGAGCCGTCTCTGCATCTGTGTGTATAAGAGAGAATGTACGAGTGTAAGGAGGAACGAGGGTGGGCGAAAGAAGCTGTAAAGTTTTGGTAGCAGGACACTGGACCTTTAAAGCCGATATGTAAAGGTTTGTTGCTAAATTCAGGAAATAACACTTTTACGCCAGAAGAGATTTAAAAAACAGCATTTAAAAATGTTTCCTGACCACTCAGAATAAAAAAAAATTCTATCAATATAGTAGCACTTCTGTCATAGTGAAATAATATGTTGGTACCATCTTATTTGTAGGGATGCACGATATTGGACTTTTTATACATCGGGAGTGATTGGGCTGATAATGATTCAGCAAATGTAGATAAATCAGTATGAAGGATAATAGCTGTGGTGGGCACCAGCACAGAAGTTGGAAGACAGTAGCAGCCTATTCAGTCTTAAATCATGTTGTGTTTGCTAATACCCAATAATACATTGTAAAGCAAATATCATGCTTATAATATCGTGCTTCCCTACTTATTTTATATGGTAGTCACCAAGTTTGGTATAAACAATGCAAAACGTGTGTGTGTTTTTACCTTTAAAATAAAATGGCATTACTCTACTATTACCTCCTTATTTACCATTATATTCAACAAGCTGGGAATAGGATGAAAAATAAAACATTACCATAATATTATATCCTTCTTATATTACTGTTACCATGATGTAAAGAGTTTGCCGCCCAATAAAGGTAATCAAGACTGTCTGTGTTTGCTTAGAGGAAGTTAATTATGGCCTTGCTCCAAATGAATCAGCAACTGCTTCTGAAGGTTTGGACATGAAGTGCATCAGAGCTGCCTCACCTTTAACAAACCTACAGTGACTCAGTTTGTGTCCACTCTTAGTCTCAGTATGACTCTATAGTTTCTCTATTGTCACCATGTGTAGCTCTCATTCAAACTCTCATTCAAACATTCAAACTCATTTCTGAGCCTAAGTCTGCTATAATAGTGTGACGACTTAACTAGTGATGTGCCATTTAGGCCCAAAGTCAATATGAAAGGCTTAGTTCAGTGTGGTTGTATGACAGTGCTGTGTTTGCATTGAAAACATGGACGCCAGCAGCTAAAAACAAGGAAAAACAGATTTCCGCCACTTAATAAAAGGCTCACCTTGTAAAATGTACACCCACTGAAGTCTATGGTGTGTCAAGAATATATTTGCTGCTTCATCTCACAGCTAGACAGCCTTTTCCAGCTGATAAACTGAGTAGCTTTGTAAACCGCCCACTCCCCACACCAAAGTCCATAGAGAAAATCAGCTATTTTACATCACAGCACACTGGAGTTGTTGATCCACTGCTGCCTCCGTCAGTGAGTTATCTGTCACTTAGTGACTTCAGTGTTTAAAAATGTTTGTTCAAATTTACAATTAGTGACATAAATTTAACAAATGAGACAGCAGTAGTAGACGAGCAGCTTCTGTGTCCACACGGACCAAAAATGCCAATTTTCTCTATGGACTTTGGTGCAGGGAATGAGTGGCAACACACACTTAGGTTTCCAGTTGGAAATAAACATATTCTTAAGATAATATTGATTTAAAATAGCAAACATTTTATTAGGTGAGCCTTTTTGTTAACTGGCTAAAATCTGGTTTTCCTAGTTGTGCCACGGAAACCTAAACAATCTCTTTAATCATTTGCTTATTAGAGTTATTAACTGAGTTCAATACGGTGCAGGGAAAATTAGCAAGAACACTTTTGATATGTTACTGTCTCAGCAGGTTACAGCCAAGTGAACTCAGGGCCTGGAAAGAGAAAGAGATGAATCTACTGAAATGACATACAGTATAATGTGTTATGTTCCAGGAAGAACAGAGGGAAAGAGAGCACACAAAAATAAAAACAAATATGTCAAATTCACATTTTCTCATTTGTACACAAGCAGCAGGGGAAATAGCCCTTGTCATTGAAAGTAGAGGGAGTGCAATATATATATGTATATAAAAAAAGATTCTAATGTGTCCCATTATCAGGTTAGAGAAGTTTTACATTAGTGAGGCACAACTCCCATGTTGGTCACCTGTTAGATACAAGCATTGTATGTTAAAGATATTAAACTAAAACAAAACATTCAAATAATATATAAAATACAGGCCTAATGATGCTCACCAAGAATGATTCATAAAAAAAATCATCAACCTTTCAGTCAGTCAGTCTGTCCTTTGACACAGAAGAGAAAAACAGAATCTGAGCCACATTTTGTACGGCCTGTCTTCTAATTAAAATATATATATATACATATAAATGTATTTTTTATTGCTGATCTCAGGAACTCGCACAAACAATCCAGCACCAGATTGTCAACACATGCTTCACTGAGTTTGTTAAAGGGAGTGGGAGTGACTTCAAACCTCATGTACTGCGTTTAAGGGTCTAGTAAGAAGAAACTGTGGGAGAGAATGAAGGCATCTCAACTCTACCCTCTAGTGGGAGTTGAGTATTATAACTGTATTTGGTTTAAAAACAAGTGGGTCTAGTGGTTTAAAAGAGTGGTTTTCAAACGTGGCAAACTGCCAGTGGGTCTGTTAAAAGGTTCCAGCGTCTTCCATTGAAACTATCAAGAGATATCTGTATATACAGGCCCATATATTTTTAGTTAAAGGTCTGTGGAATATATTTTTTCTTGTCAGGAGTCCATGGCCCGAAGAAATCAAACAAAATCTGGTTTAAAAATGTAGTTGTGGTTAAAAGGGAGCGCAAACTACACTGTGGCTACATCCACACTACCAGGTTTTCATTTGAAAATGGTGTCCAGTCCAGTTTCAGCTCTGTATCAGAGACACTTCACATCCACATGAAAACATACTGTATGTCACATGAACCCTCTGGAAAACAGGATACCTAAGTGCCGGAATCTGATTTTCTCCTCTTTTAGCTGTTTGATTACGGTCAAGTTGTTAAAAGAAGCATTAACATAGCTTTTTAATTAAAAGCTGAGATTCGTGTCGGTGTTTTCAACAGTCTACGTTTCTGCCCGTCCAGACTGAAAACACAGCCCCGCAGTTTTAAAATGAAAACATAGTCAGTAGTATTTTCAAACTTCTCAGTTTTCAGGCATCAAAATCATGAGGGAAGTTAAGGCTATTAAAGAATAACCGTTTCTACAATGCATCGCGATGCAGACGCGGATGATTCTTTGTCGATGCAGCGACAGCACATCATCGACTACAGCTTTGTAACATCTATCTGTAAATGGAAGGAAAATCTGTCTCGCTGTTAATAACTGTCCAGTGGTTCACTTCACAGGCTTAAAAGCTGGCAGAAGACTTGCCAAGGACACCAGTGTGTGCAGCGTGTGATTTGGTGTCACTAGTTACTGTTACTCGACTGCAGAAGCATTTGTTTTATTGAGGATGCAGGGCATCATCATCATCATGCGTCTTAAAGCGTGGACGTTTGTTAAATGAAAACTAAAAGATTAGTATGGATGTAGCTTCTTTCTTTATCAGCGATTTGTGTGAAGAACTCAGGAGGAGGTCAGAGGTCACCACTATGGCACACATGTATGTTAATATGTTAAGATGTGCAAGGTATGTGGTGCAGTGTTTGATGTCAGGTTGAATATGCCCACACGTTACTGTGCTCCTCAGGTGCCTCCACAGTACGATGGAACACTTGAGTTCCTGCGTTTGAACCGTCGCTCCGTCACTCACCTGAGAGTGTGTGTGGAAGAAATTCACTGTTTGCTTGTCTCTTGTGTGGTTGTTTCCAGTGTTCAGTGTGTGAATGAGTCGTCTAGAGCGTTATGACAGTGCCGTCCTCCTCCAGGCTCCGCCTCTCCATCGCTCTGTCTGGCAGTGGCGTGGTGGAAATGTTGTTGGCGTAGCTCAGTGAGCCGCTGCTGCCGCTGTCCGGTAGCGTCCCGTTGGCGTTGATGGAATGAGCGGAGGCGGACACGGCGCCGGCGGCGGTGCGGAGGTTGAGGTGCGGCTCGTACCGCGGCATCGGGGGAAAGCTGTAGTTGGAGGACGAGCGTCTGATCGACTCTGCCTCTCCTCCCGCTTCGATCACCAAGTCCTCGTCGTCCTCGTCGCTCTCCAGCTCCCCGACAGGGAAGTTCTGGATGATGTGCGTTGGCATTAAGGCCGCGGCGCTAGCACCGCTATGTGATGAGTAGCCATAGTAGCTAGCACCGCTGTCTGACGAACGTCCTGAGCTGCCAGATGCCGCTCCTCCTCCTCCTCCTCCTCCTCCACTGCGGACGACGTTGTTCCGCTGGTTCGCAGGCTTCACGGTGATGATGAGGTTGTGGCTGTTGGCGATCATCATGTCCGTCACCTGGTCCAGAGACTTCCCAGCCACCTCGATGCCGTTCACCTCCAGCACCTCATCGTTGACCGCTAGCAGGCCGGTGCTCTCCGCCAGACCGCCGGGCACCATGCGAGAGATGAATATCCCCGGAACCTTCTCCAGACCCTGGGGAGTGACGCGTACGCTGGAGCCGTCACGGATGTAGAAGCCCAGTGGTTTCTCCTGGCCGTGCTTGTAGAGGCGAACACGTCGGTGCGTTTCAGGCAGGATGTCCACATCGATGATGGAGGACACGGGGCGAAAGTCCTTCGGCAGGCTGATGATGACGGGCGGCTTTTTCCTGTTGGCATCAGGCCGCAGCAGAACAGCAGAAAGCACTGTGTTTTTCTTCCTGGTCAGTGAGTCGGTACCAAAAGTTGAATAATCAGCTTCCTCTGCAGAAAACAAGAAAGAAAATAGAGGAAGGAGGAAAAGAGAAGTAAAAGACAAAAGCAGGAAGAAGAAGAAGAGGAGTAAACAAAAGATGCTTAATTTTCCACTGATGTGAAACATGGTTCGTTACACACTGAGCTGTTATTCAGGCTGACATTCTGTTGCATCATGATGTTTGAGGAGATTGAATAATGCTCTGTAATAGAGCAGCTCTCTCAGCCTCAGGCGTCAGTGCAGGGTGTCTGCGTTTAACACTCACTCCAGACACTGATCCCCACGGTTTCCCTCAGGTACTGACGCACAACTCAAAGTCCTTCATCAGCACTCTGACACACAAATTAGCCTCCATATGCTGCGTACGGTCTCGCAGGTGCAGATGCTGATTTACAGATTTGATGAGCGTATGGTTGGTGACACAGTTTCTACAGTTTTGGATCCTTGAATCACTGCAGAGATTTTTTTTAAATAATTTAGGCTCCATTGACTAACGATTAGTTTAAAAATAGAATGATAGGTTGATTATTTTCTAGATTAATCCATTAGTGCTTTGTAGGGCTGCAACATTCTATTAATTGATCAACTATCAAATCAACTATCTTGATACTCAATTAATCTTTTTTTTTTGAAACTAGCTTTCTAATTTTTTAGGTTAAATGTGAATATTTTCTGGTTTCTTTGCTTCATGTAGCAAAGAAATCAATAAAACACAACAGTTTGGTTTGTGGACAAAACAAGACATTTGACAACATCATAATTCAAGGTTTGGTAAACACAATCAATATTTTCGGACATTTTTTGGACCAAACGAGTACTGATCAATCAAGAAAATAACTGACAGATTCATCGACTATGAAAGTTATTGTTAGGTGCAGCCCTAGTCCTTTGGTCAGAAAATGTTGATCTGTATTTCCAAAACATCAAAATGATGATATTCTCAAATGTCTTTGTCGACAATCCAAAATTATTCAGTTTTAATGTTTGTTATATGAACAAAAAAAACATTTTAGAAGCTGAAAAAGTAGAAAAGAAGTTTTCATTTTAAAAAAAACACTCAAACAAATTATAAAAATAATTATTGATTAATCGATTTCTAAACCTAAATAATAAAAGACAAAGACAAAGCAGTAAAATGACCAGTTTTATAAATATTTGTCCACTGAAAGTGAAAAATTCTCAGGCTGAAGCAAACATTTTAGTTAGGTTTACATCATAAACCAAAGATATGACCTTGAACATTTTATCCCACCTGTCCAAGGTCGGGTCTATGAAGTCAATATTGGCTCATTGTTATCATCAACGACCTTTCAAGGATTTTTAAGTTGCTTCCTTTTATCTGTTGATATCAATATACAGTACAAACAGACTAAATGGACTATACCGACCTTTGGTTTAAAGGTCCAATCCTTGGGAAGTGAATGCTTATGGATACAGAAAAACAAATGGCTTAATGTTAAAGTAACAAAAAAACTTACTAACTTAACTTGTGTAAAAATGATTATTATAATCTGGTCCTTGAATGACTGTATGCTGGTGAGCTAGATAGCATTTTTAAATTAAATATTTTCTACATTTGCAATTATTCTGTTAATGAAAATCCACCAAAATTAACTTATTGACAGGACTTGTTATCTACTATTTTATATCATCCATTTCTAGTCAGGCTACTGTGGATTTAATCCCAACGTGATTTACACTGACACTAATCCGAGGGCTGGACAGTAAAGTGAGGGGAAAAACTGGACCTTGACTCTGTAATAGTTAACCAACATAATATCAGCAGCTAAACATTAACATAGCTTTCTATTTCTTTTGTTGTTTTTCTTACTGGCAGCCTGACCAACTCAAATCTCTGATGTTATTTTCAACCAACGTCTTTTAAATATAAATCTATTGAACTTTTTTATTTTTGCATCACTTTGATTTTTTTTTATGATGAAGCTGTTCTATAAATAGAACTTTGGCAGTTCTACCCTGAATATCTCACTCTTTCCTGCTTCAATGTGTGTGTGGATGTGTGTAAACAAGGAAAATATCCACTCAGGTGGCTGATAAAGACTCCTGCCTCTCAGGTTCTGACAGGTTCACCCCACCACTTCTCCTCCTCCTCCTCCTCCTCCTCCATCCCTGAACCCAAAACAAAGCATCAATTGTCCCGAGAAAGAGCGACAGTGTCACATTTCAGTTCCCATGAGGCACGAGTCGAGTGTATACACACATTTTGTTATATGTTTGCCCGTCCTGACTTCGGCGTGGGCCAAACACACCAGAGGAAAGTACAGTTAGTTCTGTAGCTTCATAAGGTTCTATGAGGTCAGAAATATCAAAAATATTATTTTGATTACACAGGCATTGTTCCCTGTTCAAACTACGTGCACATAAATATGGCCTTATAAAGGTGCAGAGAGGGCACAGAGGTTCACAGCACAAGCATGTGCACACACACACACACACACATATGTTTGCGCTTCTATCACAGTGAGGACCCTCATAGACATAATACAGTCCTTAGCCCCTTACCCTAACCTTAACCATCATAACTAGATGCCTAACCCTAACTTAAATCCAATTCTAACCCTAATCCTAAAACCAGGTCTTAACCCTGAAAAAGCCTTTTTAAGAGGTGGGAAAAAAAGTGAGGACCAGCCATAATGTCTTCACTTTGTCAAAATGTCCTCACTTTGTAGGTATTTATACAATTTTTGGTCCTCACTCTGCAGCAAGCACAAGGACACACACACACACTCACCTGTATAGCATCCTTAGTGCAGACACTCGTAGATTAATCAATTCTCTAACCCCTAACCATAACCATAATCATTAAAACTAAAAGCCTAACCCTGAACCTAAACCTAATTCTAACCCCAACCCTAAAACCAGGACCTTAACCTATAAACAGCCATTTTAATGTTTAACAGATCATGAGGACAAGACAAAGTGCACTTTTTTGGTCCTGATAAAGTAAGTACACGCTCTCGCTCTCACACACACACACACACACACACACACACACACACAGCTCTTGCGGTGCATCAGCCCTCTACATGTCATTTCACTCTTCCGTGATTTCTTTTCATCTAAACCATCCCTCGATATCGAGGATATGAAAAGGCCGGACATTACAACAGAGTTACAGTTGAGGGGAAAAAAGAAAGTGATGGTCCCTTAGGGCCAAACACACACACACACACACACATGATAAAAAGAAGGGCTGGCTATTTCCTACAACCTCATGATACGTTACACAACAACACTGCACCAACAGATGAAAAGCCAACAAATACACAGAGGAACTCACTGATACTGTAACATGCCTCGCTTATAAGATTTAAGGTTAGATCGAAAGATTAGATTTCTCTTAAGAGGGATTATCATATCCACCTCCAAATCAATAAAAATCATGATTTTAAAGGAAAATGTTGTGCAAAGTTACATGTTTGTGACAATTATGAAAATACTATACTCACAAAAACTTCAATCACACCACAATTTTTATTCTGATATGGATCACAAGACTGTGTGAGGGAAAAATGGCTCTACGGCGCCCCCTGGAAATATTAAAATACATTCCCCACAACTGGTTTCACACATGAAATTTGGCACACGACGAACTGGAGAAGATCCACAAAGTTGTTTTAAGCCACTTTATTAGGTACACCTTCTCAACAACCAGTGTGCTAATACAAACATCTAATCAGTTAATCTCAGGCAAGATGAGCGCCAGAAGTTAAAAACCAAGCTTTAAACAAAGGAAGAATTTTGATTTGGGAGATATCTAAAGTGCTATGGGACCTCCACTCATTCCAAACACTCCAAAACAACATTTTAATTTACAATTTATATTACAATCTAAAAACAAGTGTGTGGAAAATTAACTGTAAATACAATCATGAACAAAACACACAGAGGTGCAATCAACAACCCTATGACGTCTGTTTTATTCACGATTAGTCATACTTTCATTTTGATGAGTATCAATTTCTATTGGACTTTTCTATAACAGCCATTCCCAAACTCAGGAATGCTGAGGTCCAGTTTAACCGAAACCTTAAATGACAACTCTAATATATTTCTTTTTTCCACCTGACAGCCACAGGTCTGTGCTGGTCAACCCAACACATGCTGAAGTAATGAGGAAATATGATATTTCAGTGTGATTGTGTGAAGGCAACAAATCTATAATTCTAAGTTCAGACTGTATAGGAAAATGTCTGGATTAAAGAAGAATAACACGCAGTTTGAATCATGTGGCTCCATCCGTAGACATGTGACGCATAATTACAAAACTGGAAATTAGGAAAGTATAATATTTTTTTGTTAATGACGTTGCACCTGCAGTATCATCACATTCCACCAGGGGGCTGCAGCCCACACTGATCTATAACATTGATCTGAGTAGTTTAAACCTTTTAGACTATTAAGAATTCCTCACACTTTCAATTCCAACACATTTTGCCAGATTCACGCAGCGATGAGGGTTAGTTATGAATGTCAGGATCGAGATAACACTTTTCACCAGATATATCCGACTTCAGCACAGCAACAGGAGAGATACAAGTTTGAATTGTTCATCCATTTCTTTATGGTATTCATAGTCTGCTGAGGAATGCAGCAGTGTAAAGACTGTACAGGTATGTGGCTGTTTTAGCTAATGATTAATTAAAATACAACCTGAGTTCAAAGGCGACAAAAGAGGATATAAAAGCTGTAAAACTCCCAGGACTCCACATTTATGGACCAATTTGTGATAAATCCATGACAGGAAGAACAGTAACGAAGCTGACCTCACCTTCATTAGTTACTGTTGCCATCACATACATAGATTATTATTATTAAAATGATAAAGTTACCACCGACTCCAGTCACTTTTCATCAGCTGCAATAGTGTTTCCACCACTTTACCATACAGGGCATTTTGTCCTACGTTTATATTTATTCTACTGTATTTTACTGTTATTTTTCTTTATGAATGATCTCTTGAACATTTTATTTTGTTCTTATTTGCTTTATTTGTATAAATCCATTTACAATATTTGTACTTCCTTCCTTGCTGCTTCTGAAAAGTCGAGTAAACACCAAGCACAAAGAATTTCATTATTGGTGATTATCTTGCGTTTCTTATTACAAAACTATAAAGAATTTTGAATCGTGAATTATTTTGACAGAAAAAGCTGTGTTCTCTTAAGCAGGTGTAGGTTTTGTTAAGTGTCTAAAACCTGCTCCCTTGTGTCCAGTCGCCACTGCTCACTTACTAGAGCTTATGTAGAATGACTTGGGTAGTATCATTGGATTAAATTAGGATCAAATTAAATTAGGAGTGGTGGTAAAGGTAATTAAAGACAAATTTGCTAACATTTGTCACTTACTGTACATGCTAGCATACGTTTAGTTCAACATGTCCTCCGGCCTAAATAAATAGTCATTTTTCTTGAGTGATCATTTTGTGCTAAAAAAAAAAACACACTCACCAAGCCATTTACATAGTGTTCTAATGAACAAACTGTTACAACATCCCCACATACACATGTATGTGACCACAGCTGAAGAGACCTAAACATTATTTAAGCGTCATTATTAACTTGTTCGAGCTTTATTTATTTATTTATTTTTTAAATATTTGCCAGCCATATATGAAACACATCCATCCTTTAAAAAAATTAAAATTGAATTAAATTCTCAGGGAAACCAAAATGCTTTTACAGATTAAAGTGTTTATGTGTGACCTAACCTTACAGTTGCACAGCTGCACGACCCTTGGCTCACGTTCTTATTTCTTATTTGGAGCATTAGTGTTGTGAAAAATCAAGAAATTAAAACATCTCTAAATGAATTGATATCAAACCCAATCAGTACCGTGAGAACTGGAATCAACTCGATTCTCAGCTCTACAAAATGCAACCGCTGAACTTTGGACAAACCAAACAGAGGCCCCAATAACTGCTCGAGACATCACTCCTCTACTATATTTACAAAGGTAATATTTGTTCCCCAGCATCGCGTGAGGTGAATATTGGTCCTTTAAAGCAGTGGTTCCCAACCGTTTTTTTTTCCCTGTAAGCCTTCGTTGTGTCCAAGCCAAACCAGCCCACCCTGAACCCAAACCCCTGTCCACACATACACACACAGTTGAAGGTTTTTGTTCCTATTCTCACAGCGTGTATGGATAAAAATTGTCCTGTGCTTCCATAAAATCAAAACCAAGGTAACTTTTGAGATATTGCCTTGTTTTCTATTGTGATATCAGCAAATCTTTGATATTGTTATGTTTCTCAGACATGATATTTTGCTTTACAGATGCTGTGTTGGTAATAAATAGCTTAATACATATAAAGGTGGAACAAAAAATGGGTTTTAATTTGCCTGGTAGAAAGTTTTTTTTTATTTTAATAGAATTTTAATAACATAACCTTAAAGCACAAAAAGCTCTGCGCCCCCACGTGGTCTTCCCCAGAGGGGGGGCTCGGACCCCAGGTTGGGAACCATGGCTTTAAGGAATTATTCACAAGGTAAACTTCAACCCTGCACTTGTCACAGCTCTGCACAGGTGAGATACCGTGTTTCAGCTTTGAAATGGCTGCTTTTCATTTCCTACACTTTGAATAGAATCAGTGAGGAGCAAAGGAAGTGAAGCAGCGGACGAGAAAATGACAACCCAACAACGCATCGTCACACATGAAGCACTGTCGAGTCGTTTGTCTCTCTACTGTGCAACTGAAAACACACACACACACACAGAGGGTGACCAACTACTGCATCTCCATCCTGACATGGAGGGGATTAGGATTATTTCTGCCTAAGGAGAGGAAGCCATTGTGTGAAGTCGCATGGGTTGGTTAAACACATCATCTCCCTCAGTGCTCTATTATTTACACACTCTGGATGCATCACATTCAAATGGTGGACTTTGGCCTGTGACGAGCCAGAGTTGATGGCTCACAGGAAGTGGAACGCGCAGGTATTTAGAGCACAAGGCGGCTGGTCACTCACATCATCATCTCTGTCTGGAAGAACCAATAAATATGATGGTCAAGATACTTATTTCTTTTGCTTTATTTACATAAGAAAATGTTTGTATATATGGTCGCCAATTTTGGGAGGGGCTATGTGCATTATATACAATTTATGAGCTAAAAGTATTCCCATTGTTTATAGAATGATGCATAATAGACTTGGAAAAAAATGTAATACAAGTATGTATAAATACAGCATAATATAAGTACAGTAAGTAAGTACAGTATGATAAAGTATATGATATGGTATAAATATATGCGATACAGTAAATATAGTATAAATACAACATAAAATAAATAGTAAAGTATATTTGAATATAAATGTAGTATAACTGTAAGTAAGTACAGTATGATAAAGTATATGATATGGTATAAATATATGCGATACAGTAAATATAGTATAAATACAACATAAAATAAATAGTAAAGTATATTTGAATATAAATGTAGTATAACTTAATTAAGCAGAGGTGTAATTACCTGTAATTACACCTCTGCTATTGCACAATTACACGTATGATGAAAAAATGACGAGGAGGCTCTCAGTTTTCTTGTCATGCAGTGACTCTGGTCGACAACAATGACACCAACAATCCATGACTTCCTGGTACCTGTAACAGGGACTGTCTTAGGGAAACCTGATTCTGTGACGTAACATGATCAGCATGTAACACTGACACAGTCACTGCACTATGAATACTACTATCACTATCACTATCACTATTGCTGCTGCTGCTGCTGCTGCTGCTGCTGCTGCTGCGAGGACGAACATAACAGTGTAACAATTCAGTACAATACAGACTACGTAGCCTGGATTATTACAGTTACAGAATTAAGTAAATGAAATAAACGAGACTGTCATTGGTTTCACTTCACCGGCCTCCGCCTCAGTCATTAAGTGTCATAAGCCACGCCCACAAGAAAGAGCGAGAGAGGAAAGGGGGGACAGAGAGAGAGAGAGAGAATGTTCTGGTAAAAGACAGCAGCAGTTTGAAATGACGTATGTATGGATGAATGGAGGTCAACACTGTATTATCAGCGCTACATGGCATTTTTTTTTTTATGGATAATAATATGATATGTCAAAGCCTTAGTCCCTTAAAATCAGTGGCTCCTAAACTGGGGGGCAGTGAGTGGTAAAAAGTATGTTTTGGCGATTGCTGCTGTGTTGTTATTCTGGTAACAGAAACAATACACATTATTCGGGTTCTGCGTCTTTAATTTAAAAGAAAACGAACAAAAAAAAGGGGAAGCCTGACAGAACCAAATTTTTTTCTAACTGTGATTCCCAGTTTGAACTCCAGCAGGTCATCATGTGATTGGCTGCTTACACATTAGCATAAACTAACTATTGTACTACAGGCCAATCAGCTGATTAACAACTGGCTGAACAAGCCTCACTATTTTATGGCAGTTTTTTTTTTATATTATACGTCCACAAAACCAATAATATCGCGATACAGCAATTTTGTAATAATTTAAAGATTCTGTGGTGATTCTCTTCTTCGGCGGGTAACTTTCATTTGAGCGGTGCCACCAAGAGGAGACAGGAAGTAGCAACACCCAGTGAGTGAAACCGGCAGGGTGTTTACTTTACAACACCTTTAATATAATAATTAAAATATCAAGATTTGCCTGGGTGTGTTACACGAGGAAGGACGACGATATATATCAGCAAATTGATATTTTGACCCACCCTTAACATCAGCCATAGAAAAACCCATACTACTTAAACATTAGTTTTTATTTTCTATTAACTGTTACCAATATGAATCTGTTCAATATTGGGTTTGGAAAAAGCAAGGAATTTGCAACCCAAATAGATCTTAAAGATGACTTGTTTTCATTTGTTTATAATGAATAACAAATGTTGTTAATAAGTCAACATTATCCAAGCAAAATGAACACAATGTCTCAGCAATGACACAGAGAGAAAGAAAACACAAAGAGACAAGTGGCTGAAAGTTGTGGAGTTCTTGAAACAGTCAGGTTTGTTGATGACAAGCCCGGATGTTCACCACACAGCCGGTGCCACGGCGTTCCTGACACGGAACGATACAAGAAGGGGGAGAGTGTGCGTGTTTCTGTCTACCTGTCACAGTGAGAAGTTGTGCAGGCAAGAAAAACCAGGGGTGGAGTAAAGGGGAAAAAAAGATGTGAAACAGGCAGGAACCAGAGAGAGAGAGACACGGCAAAAATACACCAAGGAGAAAGAGAGACAGAGAGGAGAAGAAAAGAAAAGGAAAAAGAGGAGGAGGTGATTAAGAAATACTTTCAAAGGACGACATTCCCAGAGGGTTACTATTCCTGGCGTGGTGAGCATACCTCCCTGGTACAGCCCAGATAAAAGTGCCTCGTTTCTGCTGATAAGAGGAGAACGAAGTGGAAGGAGTGAGGTCAAGGGGGGGAGAGATGAGAGCAACGCACCAAACCAGAGCAGCGAGAAACGACACACGCAGTCAATACAGTGTTAACAATGTGACTGACGTGTCAGAGAGAGGGTGGCAGCGATACAGACAAAGACTTGGTATGTGACTAAGATGACAGTTTGACGAATTACTAATTAAATCCATAATTAAAGAGACTCCAGTCATGAACATGAGTCTATTTCCAAGTCTCCTCATATAATCTCACTCATAAATTCTCTATGAACCTCATCATTCCTGCTTTATTACTCTGTCTTGGCACAAGTCATTTATCAAAAAAAATAATAATAATAAAAGAAACCACAATGGTTTCCAGGGAACCAGCATGAGACATGGCTGCATGCACTCAAAGGACAAAAGGAAAAGCCGATTTTAGCCACTTAACAAAAAAGCTCACCTGATAAAATACATGCCAGCTCAAGTCTGCGGTATCTCAAGAACATATTTACTTTTACGTTATCTCGTTGTTGAACAGCCTTTCCAAATGGAAACGTATGTTTGTGTTCCTTTTTAAAAACACTCCACTCACTAAGTTCACATGCCTAATTTTATGACTTTGATGTTTCTAATGTCAGAAAATTAGTAGAAAATGATGTTCTGAAATATCTTGTTTTGTCCACAAACCATTGATCAATTTTAATGATTTCTTTGTTATATGGAGCAGAGAAACGAGAGAATATTCACATTTAAGAAGCTAAAATCTCTTGAAATCTCTTATTTTAATACAAAAACAATCAAAATAGCTGCCAGCTAATTTAGCAATCACTAATAATCGATCGATTGATTGACAGCCCTAATCCTTTGTTCAAGTGACACTAACTTACCAAAAGAGATAGCAGTGGACCAGCAGTGTCTGTGTCTCCACGAGCTAAAAATTATGATTTTATCTATGGACTTTGGTGCAGAAGAGTTTACGAACTTCAGCTGGAGTTAGGCACCAGCGTCCCCCGCTTTCATGGTAGAAAATGAGTGAGTGAGTGAGTTTAAAACTGGTTAAAACGTCTATCAATGAGATATTTTTTACATATTCTCACAATAGATCTTTTTTTGTCCTGGTTTCAGAAACCAAACTTAAAAAGACGGAGCAATCCCTTTATCGCGCAGTGTAAACAGTCTTTCAGCTTAGTAGGCAGCTGAAAGAAAAATTAATTTATTTGCCAGTCTACACTGGTTTTCTTCACTTTTCCTGTGTACGTGTTTGCATCTTGTCACTGCGGCGTGACACAGACACATGTCTCTGTCTTCTGTCCTCTGTAATCCGTCCTCTCCTCCTTGGCCTCCATCTTTCTCTGCATCTCCACCTCTGTCTGTCCCTTCTTGGGTCTTACAGATTCCTCTCTCTCTCTGCCTCCATTGCTCTTCTCTTCCCTTGAACGTGTTCTCTCTGTTTTTCCTGCTAATGCTGCGATTCTTTAAAAGATCCAGCCGCAGCTAAATCACAAACAGGAGTCAGTGGATGTTTGAGGGGAAGTGCAGGGAGAAGAAATGTAGCATCTGTTATGGAAACAAGAGCTTGTCTGGAACACTAACTTTATGACCAGGACTGGAACTGGTAAGACAAGTGAAGATTGGACAGGGGCAGATTATCCATGTGGGGGAGGATGCTCTCTCTCTCTCTCGGATTAAATACTGATAAATTTGTAAAGCTATCTTTGAGTTAAAGGGTTACATTAGTCACATTTAATTTCAAACTCATTGCCTGTTTTTCTTAAACTCTCATTGAAGGAAGATTATTAGATGCAGAAACGTCTCAATTGAAATCAGAACTCGCCACTGTTAGATCTTAGTGGTGGAGCTGGGAGCTGATCATTCCGGAGACAGTTTGTGGCGTCCAAGTTCTAGTGAAGTATGTTAAGGTCATAGACAGACGACTATAATTATCAGCAGGGTGCGATTTGGGAAAAAATGGGGGGGGGGGTGTTTAGAAACTTTGGTTTACGCCAAAAGTACACAGTAAAAGTATTTGATATTCCTTGTGTATGGAGTATGGGAGGTACAATGAAAGTGAAATTATAAACGAATCAAAATTATGTATTTTCTACCACACGGGGAAATTTGCAGTGTTACAGCAGCCAAAAACATAACAATTTAGAGGTAGAAGAAAAATCAAAATAAGGTAAGGACATAAGTGTATTAATAAATATATACAACCAAATGTGCAAGACAGACAAAATAAAAATATAGCTCCACTAGATACACAGTACATTATACTAATGTTTTATTTGACATTTAATTATTTTACATTTAATCAAAATGATAATTTATAATTGTTTTCACATATAATTTAACGTCTTTCTTTTTAGTACATTGTGTTCGTTTTAGATAGGATTTTATTTTGAAAACCTTGAAATAGTGCTGCTAGGTTCGGACCGTTGATGACGGCTGGTTTGACCGCAGCACGACATGTGTCACCTCCGAGTGCAAGCACTGGCAGAGAAGTCCATTTTTGATTTTATTATTTACATTACGTATATTTTAGGCGTTTTACAGAGTCTATTAGGGGCGAGGGGGACAGATTATGTCCCCACCAGGGCCAAAAATAATTCAGCAGAGGCAGGAATAAATGGACCAGAGGGTGCTGTTACCTCTGTTCTCCTCAGTACCGAGCTGTCTTTAATACATTCTTCAAACCTAAGTCATCACTGACTCCAGACATTTCTTCACCACTTTCCACAAACTTGGTAACAGAAAACTCCTCAACATATGTAGGTTTCACTTCTGTGTTGCATGACGGAGGTGGAGTCTGGAGTGTGGTTGTTAGATCTGGGTCTGATAAACTAAATCTTCTAGGCAGCACTGCACCACAATGTATAACCTCCAGGAGAAGATGTTAATAACGATGTGGGAGAGGAAGGAGCAGCAAGGCGGGGAGGGTAAACACAAGTCTAGCATAACGAGCCTGTCACTCATGAGTCTGAGTCGGGATGTTATTTCCTGTCTTCAGTATTTGGCTCTGGAACAGCCTCCTGCAGTCACACAGAGTCCGTGAGGCAAAGTCATAGTTGCCTTTGTTCATTTCCACCTAAATGCAGCAGAATATGAGGCAAGTTAAAAAAAGTCGGTGCTGTGTTGTGGTACAACTACGAATACTCGTCAGATGATGCCCAGCAACTGCAGTGTGGCACTTTTACTCAAAATGCCCATCCCTAATTCACAGGTTCGCCATTTGTGCTTGAACCACTGCTTTAACTGACAAAAACTTGGTCAGTGACTACTAATTAGAATCTGTTACCAAACATCCATATGAATAAGAACTTATTTTAAAAATGTATTCATTTTTTAATTACAAATTCATGTTAAAAGTTTAAGTATTGATAAACATTATAGACATAAACACAAATTAAAGTTGGAGTTTGTAAAATTAAAAAACGCTGACAGAGATTTTTCTTTTAGCTGTAAATGCACATCATATATCGCGTATAATAATTGGGATTGATATTGGCCCTGAAAAACGAGTTACTGCGACTTCGTAATCTCTTCCCCTGGAAGAAAGATGTCACTACAGGACAGAAAACAACATTTTAAGCATTATATGAACATGTTTAAATGTAGAAAGTATCAGGGGATTTAACAGCTGCAGCGGTTAAGCAACAGGGTTTGGGAGCCTGCTAGCCTCCTGGTTTTTTTTGCTCGTCAAGATAAATAAGCTGGAATGTCGTGCTGAATAAAATTCACTGATAAGCATATCAGTTATCATGCTTTCTATCAGAACCCCAAGGCCCGAGAAAAAGAAACAGAATGTTGGCTTTTATTTAAGTGCCAGCGAGAAATACCGTTTTCAAGTCAAAACAGAAAGATGCAACACATTATTACTGTGTTAATGTGTCATTAAGGAAGGCTGTCGTCAGTGTGTCATCAATGATTTTCATTTTAATGACAACACACTCGCCTCTTTGTACAGATGTAGCACTAATACCATTCAAAATGCACCAACATGGCTAAAAACGAGGGTCGGTCTCAGGTCATATTTGCGTTTCAAGTTGGCAAAGGTCATTTCCTCAACTCCCTGATTCATTTACTTTCTCCAACTGAGAAATTCAGATAAACACTACTGCAGAGGCCCTGTTCAGACCTGGCATTACCACCCGTTATATGGACAACAGTCAGTATCGGTGTTCGTCTCATGTGATCACACGTGATGGTATCTCACTTCCCCTGCACTGTATGCAAATACGCACAGATATCATGTCTGTTCCCATGAACAAAATTATGTTTTTAGCCAGTTCAACTCCACAGACACGCGTCTGTTGTCCATGTGTTTTTGTGTGTATCCATCTGTTACCACTGAGGGTGAAAGGTAGAAAAAGATGTTGATCTAACATGAAATTAGAATTTAACTATGGGGGGAGGGAGAAATCAGCTAGTGACCAGTGTTAATATTGTGGTGGGGGTGATGATAAATTAACGTATGGGTGCCGAGAAATGGACGAACATGGACAGAAGTCTGAGACAAAGCATATTTTTAGAATCAGTGCAATAATATTGAGAGCCCCATCCCATGCTAATTCAGGACGTTTTATTGGGTTTGTTCATGAGCACAGTCCAGTTGTGATCAGAGCACCAGGTCTGAACGTGGTCACCACTATCTCTTCTTGGCTCTGTGTCCATCTAAACTGAGCTTCCTCTTGTTCCAGTCTTGCTCCATCAAGTTGTCGGCAAGTTTGTCCATCTGTTAGCAGTTTCCTGTCTATATTTTTGGATCAATCTCAATTTTTTTTTGGTGACGGTAGGCGATTACCCACGTATTCATTCATTCTTTGCCTACCATTTTATCCTCCATATGAGGGTTACGGGGCTGCTGGAGCCAATCCCAGCTGATATAGGGCGAAAGGTGTGGTACACCCTGGACAGGTCACGAGATAAACACCTTCACTCTCACACTTACATGTAGAGTCTCATAATAACCTCTGCACTGAGGTATTGTGTTGGACCGGGTCTCAATCGTGGGCAACTTTGTCTCCATATGGCCTCACCACCAAAGTATGTTCCCATCAAAATTTGGTAAAACTCTTACCATTGATGAAGTCACTAAACAATTATCCAGCTTTCAAGAAATCCCTTTGTCTTATAATGTGAGAAAAATAATATTATCAGACTAAGAATTGTCACTGAACAAGATCGGATGGGCATAATCTCGGCGATGCATCTTGTCATGCTTATGTAAGATGGTAAAACCAAGAGCAGGTAAAGTTCTACACAGATCCAGAAAGTTCTTCTGGATCCAGTGGATAAAAATGTAAAAAAATTTCAGGTGCCAGTTTGTAAAACGTAGGTGACGAAGTGTTTAATCTTGGTGGAGGTCTGTGCTCTCTGAGCGATCTTGCATTTACTATTCTGTCGCTCTCCGTTTCCTTTTATCCTTTTCTCATCCGTCCACCTTCTTTTTCCTCTGTCCATCTATGCCACTTGTTGACTGAGCCCAGCTCTCTAGTCCAGTCTGGCCTGTTGTCCTGTCTAATCTGGCCAGCAGACGTGATCAGAGGCTGGCCACATTCCACACAAAATGCTCCCTCCCTCTCTCCCCTCCATCTCTTTATCTCTCTCTCTCTCCCCAGTGTCGGCCTCATTCTGCATTCCTCCCTCACTAATACTATTCCCACTATCCTCCTCCTCGCTCTCTCTCTCTCTCTCTCTCTCTCTGTAGTTGCATTCCTATCACACTTGCACTACTCCCTCTCCCGTCCCCACATCTCTAATTACAAACCTCGTCATAACAATGCCTTATACTTTAGTCGCCACTTTAATAGCGTTCACTCTCGCACGTGACACTCTCACTGATGTCCCGACATACAGTATGTCTCCCCTTCATGAGTCACAACCAAACAATGGTGATGGTTGAGGTTTTTAAGTGCGGTGGTTACTGTCGGCGCTGACTGAAAACCAGCTTCGCGCTCGTACTCTCTGAAAACATGGCTGCCAGTGGGGACACAAGGAAAAAAAACAAACCTAATAAAATCCAAACTTACTTCAGTCTACATTGTTTCAAAAATATATTTGCTGTTTATTCTCACCATTAGAGATTTTTTTTGATTGGTTGCTGTTCACCTTTCCTGCACCAAAGTCCATAGGTTTTTAGCTTGTGGGGGGGGGGGGGGGGGGGGGGGGGGGAACAGGAGCTGCTGGTCTACTGCTGCCCCTTTTGGAAACTTTGTGTCACATACGAAAATTTGAACATAGAATTTCAAACCTCAATGTGACAAAATAACACATTTGAACTTACAGGAGGAGGCAGCAGTGGATCAATAACTCTGTGCTGGGATGTAACATTGTAGATTTATTTTTTTTTTTTTCCCCAAGTAATCAATTAGTTGTTCGGTTCAAGACTCAAAATTAAGATGTTTTCAAATGTCTGGTTCCATTCACAAACAAAAATTACTCCGTTTTCATGATTTCTTTGCCATATGGAGCAAAGAATTCTAATAATATTCACATTTAAGACAATGACAAAACAAAAAGTTTGTTTTATTTATTATAAAAAACACTCAAACTGATTAATCAATGATCAAATTAGTTGGCACTGAATGATTTTGAATAAATATCTAATTGGGAATATTTTGACTGAACTTGCGAAATGATTTGCGATACGAGGAATGGTAATGGTAATTTTATTTTTATCTGAATAACATTTGAAATGAGTACAGTGTGATATTTGTGCAGACCTGTGAGAGACAAAGATGTTTCCTTCAGTCTGTAGAATATGATGTGTAAATATTGATCCTCCTGCGATACTGTATTGCTATTTTGATAAACTTTTGATTAATTTCTCAACCCCAGTTGGTATTTAATTTGGTTCTTGGGTTATAATCTATTCATCGATGAATCGTGGCATAGCAAGATTCTTCAGGTGTCATAGACCTGCTGAAAGCAAACTATACCTTTATTGGACTTTGTTCAGTACAGTGCTGCCTTTATCCTGCACTGCTGCTTGCTTTGCAGGGTGGGTAGACTTTATCTGTGTACATTTCCTTTTTCTGTGGCACTGTGACTCATGCACTGGTGACTAATTACAAAGACAGTCCCTGCTGGGATATGCAAATATACAAGCATTCCTGCCCCTCACTGTACCTTTCCCCTCCACTGAAGGGTGAAAGCAGCAAAACAGTGTCAGCAACGAGTAATGTGGCCAAACAGACCTGTACCCCGAGAGTAAGGCCGCTCATAAAAGCTGCCACCAACACACTGACCTGGAAACTTTGAGTGAGTCATACGTGTGCAAACTCAAAAAGACTGATACAGGTAAACATGGAATCGCCTGGTCTGAGGAACATTTCCTCTGACAGCCATGTGTTCAGCCAAACGTACACGGGTGTGACCAACTGTTTCCCCACTGTCAGTTCTGCTTGTGTCAGAAACCTCTGAATTTCTTTCTTTCGTTTTAGTTGTTAGTCCCCTCATTTTCCACTTCTTAATTAGAGTTTGAACACTGCTGATTGGCATTCTCAGTTCTTGGATATCTTTTTTTTTTAATTCTTTTCCCTATTTTATAAGGTTTAAATACCTTCTCCTGCAGATCTTTTGATGACTCTTTAGCTTTCTCTATGGCTTCGTTAGTGCAGAACTGGATGAATGCTGCCAGGAGCCCAGAAACTCTTCGACTTTTTATACACACACACTGATTACAAGCAAACAGATCACAGGTGAGGATGGTTACCTTTAGTAGCCATTTAAACCCGTGTGCTAAATGTGCCATAATGACTTAAAAAGAGCAAACACAATTGTTGATAAAAGGCTTCATCCAACCACTAACCATTAACAATGGAAAAAGTTTTTGTAGTATCATTTACATTCTTGTTCATAGCCTGTACATTCACTACAGTTATAGTCTGTATATGCTTATAGTTATAGCATATTCATAACAATATTCACGTTTATATCTCCTTCATACAGTGTACATTTGTAATATATTTGCACTTCTGGATGGATGAATGCAAACTGCATTTCGTTGCTCTGTACTTGTGACATGTGCAATGACAATAAAGTTGAATTCTATTCTATTCTATTCTATTGTATTCTACATTCCCTGAAAAATGGCCAAAAAAAAAAAAAAAACACAAATTCTGCCAGAGTATGTAAACTTAAAAGCACAATTGTATGTCTACATGTATCGCATTTTATTATGTAATTTATTATCATTATATCTTATTTATTTACTCATCTTTACTTACTTATTTTAATTAACAAGAGACTATAATTAGGTATGCAGAAATGTATAGAAATAACATTATTAGAGCATTAAAATATGCCTCCACTTGTGTTGATATAAATATTCACATCTATACATTTAGACTCTGAATTAACCTCCCAATTTATTTCTTACTCATTTGATTTGTTTATTATTTAAATAGTTAAAATGTTGATTTTATATTACTTGCAAATACCTCTGTACATATTTAATCATTATTTGTTTCTAAAAGCAATTAATTGAAACAATTTTTTACAGTTTTTGTTCAATTTAACAGCACGTTCTACAGTGTAGAGTAAAATACCCAGGGCTGTGTGAAGCATGTTAACTGCACACTGGAATAGTAATGATATCAACCCTGAAATATCTGTGGCTGTTTTAACATGCAGCAATAAATCAGCACAATATCCACTGATATTAGACAACAGCAGTCGCTTTTAGGCCAAAACAGAGTTGCTGGATCAACTGTAGTGTGTAAATCACACCAGTGTTGACAAAAGGGATTCTACATGAGCCTGGCTGCCTGTTTAAATTCAGACTTTATTGGTCAAAAAAAGCCTCCAACACCTGATAACATCTGGCGTTTGTCTGCAGCATCCAGATGTGGGCTTTTATGAGTTTTGATTATGAGCAGAGCTAACACTAAGACTTATTTTCATTACCGATTAATCTGTTGATTATTTTCCTCTATTAATCAGTTAGTTGTTTGGTCCATAAAATGTCGCTGAAAAACATTGACCAGTGCTTCCTAAACCTTGAAATGATGATGTTCTCAAATGTCTTGTTTTGTTCACAAACCAACATATTTCAGTTATAATGATTTATCTTCTATATATTTAAATTAAAAAATATATATTAAAAAAAAAGCACGCAAACCAAGTAATCAATAACCAAAAATTGTTGGCAATTATTTTAGTAATCAATTCGTTGTTGCAGCCCCTAATTCAAGTCATGACTTCAATCTTGACACCTGAGAGAATGTGGTTCTTTGACCATTTCCAAATTTGTTTTGGAAGTGAAGTCATGGAATTGGGGCACCATTTGTCAGCTTGACATTTCAGTGCGCACAGGCAGCAGGTTAAAACTGTTCAGCAGCTGCTGTGTTTCAAAAAGGGATTAATGAGATTTACATGTATAAGAGGCATGACTAGAGTGACTAAAATGTCACTATCAGCTGATTTTCATTCAAATATCATCTTATTATAACCTATTTATGTACAGCAGGTTTGAGTGGTCACCGAGACTAGAAAAGCACCATATAATTACAGACCATTTAACATTTTTAAGTGCAATGAAAGTTTATTTTTTTATTTTTTGACAAAGTTTAATTTCATGTTAGTCGTAATAAGTTACTTTTGTTCAGAATACGCAGTACAAATGCACTGCAGTGGTATTGTTCAATAAATTATTAAACTGTTATATTTTACCAGGCGGAGGAAAAAATTAAATCTGACCAAATGTGATCATTCTCGATAAATTTTAATTATTAGGAAATTATTATTCTCAATAAATTCTAACATTATTGCTGCTCACTGAACAGTGTTGTCTTTGACAGCTTATACTAATGACGACCATGTTCTCCATTTACATGGAGCTCAGCAGGAACAGTGTGAACCAGGAAGTAGCTCTTAGAAGCTTTCAGTAAATCGTCACCTGCTGCCCAGACTTATGTAGATTATATTGTTTCTACTTCTGAGGGTCACGTGAGGAGCTGGAACCAAACCGAGCACATATCATCTCATTCAGGGTGTGACGAGGATGATGATTGTTATTAATGATATTGATTCTTGAATCATCCTGGTCTCTATCTTATCTTTTCTCTCTCTGTAATATTTGATGTTTTGTTCATAATCTGCTGAACTTGTCTCTGTACATGTGACACCTGCATGTCCGTCCTGGAGGAGGGATCCCTCCTCTGTGGCTCTTCCTGGTTTCTCCCATTTTTTTTTTACCCTGTACAAGGGTTTTTTTGGTGGACTTTTTCCCCTCACTCAATGTGAGGGTCTAAGGATAGAGGGTGTCACTTGCTGTACAGACTGTAAAGACCTTTGAGGCAAATTGTGCTTGTGATGTTGGGCTATATAAATAAAATTGACTTGAGAAATCAGAATTGGTTTGCTGCATGTGACAAACACATGGCTAATATTAGCTACAGTAGCATGAGGATATCAGACAGACACAGTGCAGAGTCAGACACACACACACACACACACACACACACACACAGTGCAGCTCTTGTGTTTTCAATGCCCCCAGCATGCACTGCAGCTCTCATCATCAGCCTTAAAGAGACTCCAGCACTGTTAATCCGCCTATGAACGAGACTCTTCAGTGCTGCCATGACAACCAGTAAACAGTGGACAGCTCGACAGCCGTCAGCAGCAAATCAGCCGAATTGTACTAGTGTGTGCGGAAGAAACTTTAGAAATGACCGTAACAGAGTCACACAGGCTCGGACTCTTAGGGTGTTTTTTTTTTTTTTTTTTCCAGCAGTGAACGACGAGACGTAAACGGCTCATCAGTGATGCAGCGCTGATGAACAAAACAACAACAATGTGGCCATTCTTCAAGACCCAGACCACAACAATACAACAACAGACACTCACAGCTGAACATCCGCCAGGCACACATATGAATGTTCACGCCCACAGAACAACTACCCTCGGACAAATAACCTCACAATACGCATGTATTGACTGTCATCGTGTCGCTGAAACCATCTGGGAGACACAGTCACTTGTATTTACTCACTACAAACTCCAAGTATACTACAGGTATCTGTAATGATTCCTGCACTCTTAACACCTGATAAATTAACGGTTTTACTGTCAAAACAAACTCCATTTTAATCTGTGATTTATCATCAAAATAAACCTTTACCATAAGGTAAAGGTACAGCCAATGTGTAAAGTTTAGCATTTATTGGTGAAGTTTACGCCGCAGCTGAATTTCTTCACCTCTTCCTTCACTGTTCTGCGTGCATGTTGGAGAATCTTTGTGGTAGTGCTGGCCGATAAATCTCTTTTTTCGACTAATTCCCATTTGTAGTTTAGGAGGATTTGTTTTTGAATGACAACAGTTTACTTCCACTGTGGATGCTTCCCTTGGAGCTCCCGCAGTTAAGATAAGATCCCTGGAAGTTGGGACATTGTTGTCTTTTCTTGACCTTGTCATGGATTCCATCTGAGTCATAGGAGAAGTGGTTAAGAAAGGCTGCGCAGGTGTAATTTAGAATGACCCTCCCACTCTGACCCTCCACCATCACCTCCCCCCTATGCTGCTCCTAACAAAAACTAGTTCTATTTGGTGTGGGGTCATTTGAGCACAAACTGCTACAACAACAAATACAGTGACCACAAAACAATTATGACAAAAACAATCATTAGTTATTCTGTGTGTCATGTCCTTGAGAGAGCACAGTTCACGTTTTCCAGATAAATAGCTCTTAGTGCGAAGAACGTTTTAAGCAGGTGCAGGCCTGGATGTTCTTCACTTGGCCCAAACATAAATAAGCCATTAACTCACAATAAAGCCATTACTAGAGATAATAACTGCAGCTGTATCATAAATGACCTATAAGATGCCAATCTGCTGAATCTGCTCTCTGTAAAGCCTTTTAAGCTGCGACCAAATGGTGCTTGAAAGGTGGTGGTGGTGGTGAGATGTGTTGTAGCTAAGGCCTTATCCACATGAAAACGAGATCTCCCTGTATGATCTTACTTAAAAAGTTTTTCCATAAACATGAGTAGGGCTGCAACAATTATACAATTATACAATTAATTAATTATAAATTAATCTATTTTGACAATCAACTCATCGGTTTGAGTGTTTTTTTTAAATAATTAAGACAAGCTTTCTGATATTTTCAGCTCAGAGTAATTCTGGATTGCGGACAAAAAAGGACATTTAAGAAAATCATCATTTCAAGGGTTGGGGAAAACAATGATCAACATTTTCTGACATTTTACGGACCAAACAAGTACCAATCGACCAATCGATTATGAAAATAATCATTAGTTGCAGCCCTAAACATGACATACACTAGTTTCAGGAAATGTCTTCTTCATCCACACCAAACGGCCCCCAAAATGCTACACTACTCTAAACGCTGTAGAACAATCACATAAAATATAGACCAAACAAACTCCAGACACAAGAAGAAGATGACAACAAAGATAGAGACACCTAAGAACTAAGGGACTAAGACATCATTGTTTTCACTGGTTGTCCAAATGAAAATGCAAAGGATAGGACCCTCACTCACTCATCTTCTACCACTTTATCCTCCCGTGTGTGTGTGTGTGTGTGAGATTTCTCCAGGTTCTACAGCTTAAACCCACCCACAAACACACACACACACACACACACACACACACACACGGGGAGAATATGCTATCAAAATGCCAGTTCCATGTGGATAAAAAGCCAAAACTTTATTGTACGGTCCCTAAATCAGAAGGAAAACCAGGGTCTAAGGGCAATAAGTCTGTAGGAGGTTGTAGCTGCACTAAAAAAAATAAAATGGTTGTCAAACTTTGAAATAATCACTTTAATATGCAACACCTGAATGAATTAATTCAAACTAAAGTAAGCAAGTTGTTTTCATATGACTTGGTACCTTTAGTTTGACTTAACTTATTTATTTAGGAACATTTTTGAACCATTTTTTTTTCCAGTGTACATAATCGTTTTTGTGTGCATTAGGGCTGCAGCTAT
This sequence comes from Brachirus orientalis, assembly GCA_016785285.1. Classification (NCBI taxonomy): domain Eukaryota; kingdom Metazoa; phylum Chordata; class Actinopteri; order Pleuronectiformes; family Soleidae; genus Brachirus; species Brachirus orientalis. Next base: position 1,847,596 of record JAFBJR010000373.1, on the reverse strand, counting down.
CGAATATTTTGGTAATCAAGTATTCTATCGAATATTCCAACGATTCATCGAGTAATCGGATAAAACATACTTTTATCCTATTCCTCCTATTACTTTTGCTTTGCTGCGTTTGCTCATTTTCGCTGTATTCACTGTTTTCGGTCCCGGCGTCTGCCATTCTAAACAGCTAAACTGTCGTTTACCCAAGGCCCGCTTCCGTCTTCTTCCGCTTTGTAGGGGACGCATAGCCTGTGACGTATGCACGTTGTATCACACTAAAAAGAATCTGTGCGAAACATGAGCTGTAAATTTAATTAAACGAGGCTTCGAGGCAGAGGAAATTCTTCGATTATTTTTTGTAATCGAGTTACTCGAGGAATCGTTGCAGCCCTAGTGTACATCCACTCTATTTTCTACAAGGTGGTGCCTGTGAAATGCCTGCATTACTATGTTTTGGTGTTCTTTCTCTCTGTGTGCTTGTTCGTTTGAGCAGCAGTGAACCCAGCATGGGGGCTAATGGCTGGAGCATGTAATTGAAACATGGTCCCATGCAGCGCTACACAGTGACCCCACTAATCTCCTCCTGACAAAGTGGCTTAGCTTCTATAGGGTCATATGGGACAGCAAGGCAGCTTAAAACACAACAGAGCGAGGCGTACGGCCCCTGAGCCGACCCGCGGGGGTCCTACCAGCACTCAACAGGTCCCACTGTGCAGCTCATTATTTAGGATGCACTTCAGAACCAAAACAAAAAAAAAATAAATAGAAGCAGCTTCAGTTTGGTGTGCGTCGTCTGACAAAAACCGGCTTATGCAACCACTTAGCATGTGCAAACACCAGCAAAGCTAATAACGCAACCAAAACAATGACTCCCAGACTCTGACAAGATAAAGCAACAGCCAAGGACACCGTGTACTATCACAGCAGGATGATCAGTATAGGAATGACTGGACATACTGTAGCACGTCAAAGTACAACAGGAGTATATTGTTTGCATTGAATGTGAAACCCTCGTTTTAGTCATCAGACACAGCAAATAAATAAATAACATATAATAAATAAATATGTTTGCGTTCCACCAACGCAAACACTTAAATAAATTGTGATCAAAGGGATTTTTTTTAATTTTGTCATAAAATTTTAATTCTAAGTAAACACCATTTCTCATCAACGTCTCTGACCTTTAAAATAATATATTAAAGTTTTTTTGTTTTTCTTTTACAGTTGTGCTTGTATGAAACATAGTCAACGCTCAGTGCACCGAATAGAAACGCAGACGTTCTCAAAACATGGCTGCTAGTAAACACAAGAAAAAAATAAACTGTAGCCACTTAACAAAAGGCTCATATAATAAAATCTAAACCAGCGTAAGTCAAAAATACTTTTAGAATACTTTTGTAGCTCATGGTTAGACTGTGTATTTTGTAATATTAAGTTTGTAATATGCTCTCTCCCTCACATACCAAACTCCATAGAGAAAATCACCTATTTTACATCACAGTATACAGGAGTTGTTGATCCACTGCTGCCTCCATCACTAAGTTCAAATGTGGTATTTTGGAAGTTAGGCGTGAAGGCGTGAAATCCTTCAAATCAGATTTACCTCGAGGACACAAACGTCCTAAATAAGGCAGAAAGAAAACAGCACCTCCAATGTCCCTGCGAGCTAAAAACACAGTTTCTCTATTGACTTTGGTGCAGCGAGTGAGCATTTTACAAACTTAAGATTTCAGTCCAAAAAAGGATGTGTAATGGTGAGAGGAAAATAGCAAAACGTATTTTTAATACATGGCAGACTTAAGCAGGTATAGATCTCATTAGCACACCATTTCATTAAGTGGCTAAAATCTGGTACTTTTTGTGTCCCCTGAGAATGAGCTGGTCCTCAGTGTAAGGGGTGTGCTCAGCACAATCAGTGTTGACCATGTGCCTCAGTAAAACACACTTAAATAAAACCCTAAATTATCACTTGAACTATATGCGACAGAAGCTTGTTCGTTAACAATTATAGCTCAAAGAAAACAAAAAACACAGGCAACTTGCAGCCCAACAGTTAACATGATCCTAAAGCATATCTAAGTAATACACAAAAATATAGTGTTGTTCAAAGACAGTATCCTGTCTTTCTAAGCTGTGTTCTTCAAAGCTAACATACAACTAAAACACAAATAAAGAGGGACTCTTTGTTCAAACACTTCCTTCTTTTCTTACCTTTCCTCTGCAGGAACAGCCTGAGCAGAGGGCTGGCAGTGGAGATGGCCTTGTGGTAGTTGTCGTCATTGTTGATGGGCAGCAGGTCGCCGTGCACGTCGGCATAGCCCACCAACAGCTCCACATTGGGGATGCGGTGCACGTGCTGCAGGAGGCCGTAGAACTCGTCGAATCGACCTGGCTTTGACCGATCCAGAGAGAAGCGACGAAACTCTGCACCAAACTATGATGGGACAGGAAAGAGTATTCCTGTGAGAGCAAGCAGGCAAACAGGCTAAACTCGACCTGCATTTTATATACCTGCACCTGATCTGTATAAAAACTTTTTCCTACTTAGCTTAGCTATTACCATCTTACATAAGCAACTTGATCTGTTACAGTGTCGCTGAGATATACAGCGACACTCTAAACTTTATCTTTAATGGGACTGAACCATGTTAAATATAAATATCCGCCCAACACATAATCTGGATCAGATCCAGATCTAAAAAAGCAGATGACACTTGATGGTAGAGTGCCAGATCCTACATAAACATAACCAAATTTCAGATCTGGTAAGTTATAAGGGAGATATGTTATTAACAAAATTTTCCCATTAAATTATATCATTTTCTGTGACATCATCAGTGGGTAGATTCTTACCAAAATTAAATGGGAACATATTTGGGTGATCACCTACATGTCACCAAAAAGTTCAGATTGATCCATCAAAAATTGTAGACAGGAAGTTGCCGAAAAGTCGCTCAAACTTACAAATAAATATCAAGGAACATCTAGTCATGAATGGGCCACCTGGTTTTGTGATGGCAAGCATTGTTCCCTCAGAGCTAGAAGATCACCAGTTTGGATCCTGCCTTTCCGGGAGAATGTGTTCTCGATGGGTCCTCTGGCTTCATCCCACAGTCCAAAGATATGCAGATTGGGGATTAAGATGGACTTTAAACTGTCATGTGGTGTGCCCCATCATCCGCACTATGTCACCTTATTGGCTCTATCATCCCCCCGCGACCCTCATGTTGAGAATAAAGCAGTTCAAATTGGATCTAGTCTTGAGATTTGAGGCTGTACCTCAAATCCAGTGGTGTAGTCTACGTGTTATGCAGGTATACACCATATACCCAGTACTAAAGTGCGAGGATTTCCGTATAACCTCTTAATACACAATGATATGTGCTAACACCATTCTTTGACTTGCACTCAAGCAATGTGTTTTTCGGCACTGGTAGCAAAGTAAGGCTGTCATCCACAAACACCAACGCACCACATGTGTTCAATCACTAATGTAGACTGCAGATTGTCTCTGTCTCTCGGTGTATTCAAGACTAAACATAACTTTGGAACCAAGCTTCTGTCCCAATATTCAGCCTGGAGATGTTGCAAGACAAATATTACCATGAAACATGTTCTTGGCTTCTTCTTAGTAAAACTAGAACCAGTGGTGATCTGGCTGCTAAGAATGCCTGATATCTGAAACAATGTCCCATTGGCTGTGTTGATGGTAAATGTGCCAAGTGTTGTGGTTACTGTTGCCCAGCACCAACAAAAGATCATCTGCCAACATGGACACTGGTCAGATTATGAACTAGATTGTTTAATTATAGGTCAGGGAGCAGAACTGCTCAGAGGACCGTGTCCAGAGGTCACAAGAAGACAAAATGAATAGGTGACCTTGGGTTGGAGCTGAACAAAATGATGTAATACAAAAATTAAGGTCACTCAATTGTGGACTGTGAACCCAGGTCAGGATATGGACCCAGATGTATATACAGCATTGATAATTTTTAAGTTTTGATGAAGTTTATTTAAAAAATTTTAACACCATATTCTGCACTCATCACAATAATATTGCGATTTTATTTTTTTTTTTGCCAATACAACCTGCTAAAGATAACACTCAGGATCTCTACGTAATATTTTCACAACTGTGGCAATACTTTTGTGAATCGCAACTGTTTTGGTCCATACTGAGTTGGTATTACTTAACTGTTCATAAATCACACTTAAATACTGTCAATATTATATTTTCACATGTATCACAATAATACTAAGAATTGTTTTTGGTTGAGTCACATCAAAATTATTTGTTGGGTGTTTTTCTTTTTACAACTTTCACAATAATAACGTGACTCACAAATATTTTGGGCAAAATTTAGATGTATTTATTTGTTTATCTCACTGTAATATTCATCAAAGTCACTATAAATACCATGTATTTCTACATACTTAAGGGTAATTCAAATTTAACTAATGCCATTAAACCACAGTTGTACTTTCCATAATATTTTTAGAATTATCACAATATTTCTGTGACTAGCAAATTATTTTTCATGAAAATTATTTGGTGAGGTGGCTTGTCCACTTAATTATACGTAGTGTACCCAATTTCTGTAACAGAGAGGATCTTTATAGATGCATTTATTGCAATTATTTTGGTCAAAATTGAGATGTATTTGTTTATCTCACTGTAATATATCTCACCAAAGTAAATATAAATAATCACATGACTTTCTTCATACTTATGGGTAGCTTATATTTAACTTGGGCAATTAGTACTTTCCACAATAATTTTCAAATTATCACAGTGCTTGTGAAAATCCCAATAATTATTAGTTTATCTACATGAATAATGGTAGTACACTCAACGTTTGCCCACTTTTTCCACATACTGAGACGTAACAACCGTCGCGATAATATCGCGAATCACATTTAATTCGATATTACTTGGTAACAGAGGCAGAAGAAACCGTGACAGGTGACACTGACTCACCTAAAGCGTCAGCTGACAACATGCTGCCCCTCCAAAACAATAACTATGAAACTAAACCAAAACTACAACCGTGTCAACGTCAAAGTTGATCACTAATACATACGGCGAGCTAGCAGTGAGCTAGCAGCGCAACAAACACCTGTGTGTTCGTACTGGTTAGTGTAACTAGGTAATTTGTGTGACATCACCACTTGCTATCAGGCTACTTAGCAGGCTAATTTAGCTTCAAAACAAACAGTTAACTGTCACGGCGCGGGGCGAAGAGAATGTAAAGTGACGAATAAGTATTTATATGCACCTTGCTCTTCACCTCCACGGCACTCAGTGAACGGTTGCTCGGCACTCGGTGGTTCTTGTTCATGGTTCGCTAACAGCGGTACCGCCGCCGAAGCTCTGCCGCCGGAGCACTCGCTGTCGCCTCCGCTGAGAACCCAGACACCGGGAAGGTAAGTCCACTTATTTCCTCCGTTAGTGTCCCGCGACTTCTCGACGTGTGGAGCTTCACTTCACCGCCCTCCCCGTGAAGACCGTGTCAGCGGCTGGAGCTCAGCCTGTGAACTTCTCTGCTCTCATTTTGACCGACGACAGTTCCGCTTCTGCTGCGACACGACCGTTCGGTAACAGTCCACGGTTCAACTCTGACAACCACTCTCACCCGGAGTGAGTGTGTGCGTGTGCGTGTGGAGGGGGGGGACACCACACTCCAGAATAAAAGACACAGCCTTTTCCCCTCCCACCTACCATTTCAAAATAAGAGCCGTCTACCTTCCAGTCCCCAGTCCCATTGGAAAAAGCTGTGACCTCCAGGTCGGGACAGGTGCGTTTTAAATTAGTTTGTGGGCAGCAGTCCCCCCCCCCCCCCCCCCCCCGTGGGCAGCAGTCCCCCCCCCCCCACCCGACACTTAGCATAACAAATTAATAAAAAAGAAACATATATTTTATTGAATTCAGCCACACCACACTGCTCCATTGAAACTGACAACTGTATCCTATTTTTGGTCCATAAAATATGTTGATAAATGTTAATCAGTGTTTTCAAAACCTTGAAATGATGATGTTGTCCACAAAACAAAATTAACCCATTTCTTTATGAAGCTGAATAATCTGAGAACTTATTTTTTAAATTATTATTGTCATCATCATTTTAATTATTAAGAAAAAAAGATTATCAAAATAGTGATTAATTTAGTAACTGGTTAATAATGAATCATGCATGACAGTAATCTGGGTCTATATTAACACACAACATAATATAGGTGCTACGGATGCACAATATTATTAAAATATTATTAATAAGCCAAAGAGGTTTTGGGATTATGTTCCATGGTGAGATGAAACAAAGCAGGAACTTTTCAGGGCAGCAGTATCTGGCAGTTGCAGCACACAAACACAAGAACATTAGTGAACTTGAGGCCTTTGCCCATGAGGAATGGGCTCATTCTTCGGGAACACTGCCAGATGTCGGTGTCTGTCTGTGCATCACATTTGCAGCAGGTCATAACAGCAAAGGGTGATCTACTAAGTACTAAAAATGCTTGTCATGAATGGGTTGAATAATGTTGAGACAGCAGTAGTAATTAAAAGTGGCATTTTGTGTTGAATTTGGAGAAACCACCTGTAATATTACTTGTATTTAACTATTTAAGCTGTTCTCGTTTGATTTGTTTATTGCTAACAGCTGCTAGTTTGTACATTTTGCCAATAAACCTAATTTTTGGTGGGGTTGATTTTTATTCAACGTATGCAAAGAAAACACTGATCCAATGTCTGCTAGAAAAGATTAACTTCTAGTTATAAAATATCTTTATGTAGTGCAATATTTGTTATTTGATTTGTGTGTGTGTGAGAGATGTTCCAGATGCATAAAAGTACTACAAATGACTATACCTTGTTTCCTCTTGTATAGTGACATCTTCTGTTCAAAGACAGGAAGGACTCCTGCTCTATGTATGGATGACCATAGACTACAACATGTTTCAATGGCAAAGTTATTAGTGCTCTATGTCCTTCCATGGTAAAAAATAATAATAGTAATAATAATAATAATAATAGACCTCATATGTTACATTTACATTAAAATTAATATTCCATAGAATAAATTCACTGATTTTATATTTCTATTTAAATGAAATATTGTATGTTTTAACAATGTTTAATCCACATTTTCATACTCTTTGGTATCAAAAACAAGTGAATAAATAAATTAGGTACACTATTAAAGGTACACTACCCTTAAGTAGGTTTGTTATAGTGTATAATTGCTTAAATATTGTTTGTTTTCCATAGCCTTAAATAAGACTTTTAAGTGAATTTTATCCAAGGGTCATCCTTTTTTCGAAGGCAGCCATGTTGCACCACCATATTTCTACAGCAGCTCAAATGGACAAACCAGCTAGCTTGATCATTTAAAAGCAGAAGTATGAAAGAATGACATTCTTTCTAGAATATAAAGGCTGTTGTAGTTCCCTAACAAACTGACAAAAGGGAGGGGGACTCTGACTCGCACCATTTTATCACAAAATCTTTACTACTTCCCATTTACATTGAATGGAGCAGCATCAAGCATTGCCTAACTGTATTGTGGGACCATTGCTTCGCACTGAATGCGGCAGAAGTTTGAGAAATGTTACATTTTTCAAGCAACAGCACGAGTGTCAGCAAATCAAATCCTGTTATGCAAATACACCAAGAGAGGTGCTATCCACCCATTTCACATTCAATGGTTTAGCTCAAAGCTTTCAAACAAGGTTGTTCTCTCCGTTGCTGATGCTTTTCATCAGACAAAAGGGCATCCAACAATGGAGGAAAGAGCAGAAATCAGCCACAGTACCTCCTGCAACAAGCATCACGCCCATAAGTGTAGCCAGCTTAAAAATAAGCAAAGGTAACAAGCGGGTATAAAAGTGCTTATTATAACATCTTGCATAACCTTGAGTTAGTTTTAGTGACCTTTATTGGGAGACCTAAGGTTGATGAAGTGATGGGCAAGTCACAAGCCATAACTGAGCTTCCAGTGAACAACTTCCTGATGAAGTAGAGTCCTTTTGAAGAGGTCAACAGCATCCATGACAACAATGCCATGTCCACTATGGACACCCCATAATTAGCCTTTGTTTTTATATCTTTGATGCTTCTCAGATTGTGTACATACGCTGTAATAATACTCTCATCAAAAATATCCTCTTCATGCAACATTTTTATATCCATCTGATAAGTCATCAAGATATTGGGTTTAGTGGTTTATAGCAGTTGGCATCTGCAATGTAGCATCACTATCTCCTTCTAGATTCTCAGTCTTCTCTTTGATGCTCCAGAAACTTGACCTGCAGAGACACCTCTGCTATTAGCCAACTGTTGGTGGTGGTTTCTATTTTGGTGGAAATGAACTGATCCAAGAAATCATCCAAGGAACATCCACAATGCTCATTGTGACTGGCAGATTCAGGTATGCCGAGGTGCTCCAGAAATATCTCAGCAGCAGTCATCACCTAAGCTAACTGAGGATGGTAGTTCTTCATTATCTGATGGGTCATCCAATCCGTTAGAGGATGTATCTTTCTTGAACAGCCATGATGAAAACCTGCCAAATGCTTTAGAATTTCTTGAACAGCTGGAATTATCTTAGTTACTTCAGGATTGCTAATTTTATTCCTAATATAAAATCGTCATCACTAGCAAAAGCAGTTGACATTTCAACATCAGTTTCTTCATCATCTGGTGAGTCATCTAAACTATTTGTAGATGCTCCAAATAGTCTCAACATCAGCATATCAGCATTTTGGCTGCTCTAGAACCACAGCCAGCAGAGTCAGGTATGCTGAGATGCTCCAGAACCATCCAAACAGCAGTCATCAGCTGAGATATCTGTGGGTGGTGGTTCTTCGTGATCTGATGAACGTCTTGAACAGATGTGATAGGAATCTGCAAATCCTTTTTAAAGACTTTATCTTAGTTTTTCATGGTTGCTCCAGAAATCTTAGAATAAATTTCTTCGTCTGATGAGTTGTCCAAGCTATTTGTGGATGATGCTTCAGAGATATGACCATCTTGAAGCTCACCTCACATCAGTTTCTTCATCATCTAGTGAGTTGTCCAAGCTTTTATTAGCTGCTTTAGAACCAGCAGAGACTAGCAGAGTCAGGTATTCTGAGGTGTTTCAGAAACATCCCAACAACAGTCATCATCTGCGGTATCTGTGAGTGGTGATTCTTCATCATCTGATGAACTTCTTGAACAGCTGTGATATCTGCAAATCTGCAAATTCAAGACTTCATCTTGGACTTCATCTGAGTTAGCTTTTATCTGCGACTTAAGAATCATGACTAGCAGAGTCATGTATTCTGAGGTGCTCCAGAAACATCTCAGCATCAGCCGAGCTAACTGTGGGTGGTGGTTCTTCACGATCTGATGAATCTTCCCATCAATTACAAGATCCACGTTTTTTGAAGAGCCGGGATGAAGATCTACCAAATCTTCTTGAACTTCTTGAACAGCTGTGACAGGAATCTGCGAATGCGTTTTAAAGACTTCATCTTGGTTACTTCATCATTGCTAATTTTATTACTAATATAAGAATAATCACTAGCAAAGGCAGGCGAAGTCTTAGCATCAATTTCTCCATAATTTGATGGGTCATCCGAGCTCTTTGTAGAGGCTCCAGAAATCTCAGCATTCGTCTCTTCATCATCTGACAAGTCATATAAGCTTTTCGTGGTCACTCCAGAAATCTCAGAATCAGTTTCTTCATCATCTGATGGGTCGTCTGTGCTATTTGCAGATCCTCCAGAGGCTTGACCATCTGAGTGAGATAAAAATTCAGTATCACTCTCCTCATCATCTGATGAGTCAACCAAGCTTTTATTGGCTGCTTTAGAACCATGACTAGCAGATTCAGGTGATGACTGAGCAACCGTGTTATTTAAGCTACCTGTGGGTGGTGGTTTCTCATTGGTGGAAACAACTGTTAAATTATGAGCAATGGAATCGCTAGGAAAATGTTTCAACATAATAAAAGGATGTCGTAGGGCTTTGCTTGGAGTGATTCTTTTCCCTGGATCTACTTGCAGCATCTTTCTGAGGAGGCTAACAAAGGCCTCTGTGTCCTCATGCTCCTTGGCACCTGGGCGAGCCATCACAATGTCATTGAAAGTGGTAAACCGTTTCGATGAGGAGTAACGGAATGGTGGGTGACTACCGTAGGCAAAGCTGTTGACTGACTGGAACGAACAGACGCAGTCTGTTTTCAATTCCAATTCGGTCCCTGATTCTGCAAAGTACTTCTTGGTATGAATTCCAAAAAACAGCATTCGATCATCTGGTTGACCGTGCAGCTGCACAATATCTTCCATTTTTGCTAATTCACATTCCCCTGAATATAAGTCAGCCTCAGTGTACATGCGGGCCATCAAGCAGCCAAGAGCCCACATGTCCACAGCCTCATTAAGATGGAGCCCCAGTAGGACTTCAGGGGCTCTGTACTCAAGGCGATACAAAGAATCACCACGGCTAATTTCGGAGACATTCCGAGCCAGACCAAATTCTACTAGCTTCACCTTAAACGGCTCTAAACTCAACATGATGTTTTCTAGCCTGATGTCTGCATGGACCATTCTGATGAGCTTGAGAGCATTCAGAGCCACCAGCATCTGCTGTGTGATCACTTGAATCTCAGACAGACACAACGGCCTGTTGAATTTCTTGATTAAATCATCAAGAGTCACATCCAGATTTTCAAATTCCAGAAAAATATTTCCATCAAGCTTAAAACGCCTCTTAATTTTGATCAAGTTGTTCTCCTCTTGGCCAAGTACCCTGAGTTGTTTGTGTATGTACACCTCTCTTTTTCCGAACTTGGAAAAACACTTTGGTATGGCCTTTATAGACACCAGATGTTTGCTGTTCGATCTCATGCACTGTAACATGATTCCGTAAGTGCTGTACCCCAGGAGCTTCTGTACTTCATACCCAGATGATTGTAAAAGTGGTTTAGTGGCCTCCAGCCACTCAGAAAAATTTGTAACTTCACTCATTTTGAACTTCTGATCCCTCTCCTCCTTCTTCTAAGGAGGTCCAGCACTGCCCCCCACAGACCACGTCTTCTTAAACTTGTGTCCCGCCGTTTCCTCATGAGTTTTATGATATGCTTTGATGACTTTTATCTTTTACTGTGGTGATGTCACCACAGCTTTTGTCTTTGGCAAACATCTGATCACGGGCTTCAGCTATGATAAAGAACTTTGTTAAACCTTGATCCTTGTTAGAGAAGAACTGACTCAACATCATGTAAATATGTATCCTTCCTCTATTTGCACAGCTGTCTTTAGGTGCTGGCAAGCGGCTCGTTGATATACCTGTCTCTATTCTACCACACTGCACCCTCTAGTGGCCTTTATAAGTCACCTGCAAAATTTGAAGCCTGTCAACTGTTTGGCAATTAACAGACAGAAGTACCTTGATGGGCGACATCTATGATGTCACATTTTACCCAAAAGGACTTTAAAAACTATGAACTTTGATGTTTTTGTATTTTAAAAACTAAGCCACTTCTGCTTATAAACTTTTCTGGCAGTCTGTAGAGTAAGTGGCATAATGAATCGCCTTTTAGTAATTTCCAGCAGGTTGCACAACAGTCCTTCAACGCTGTTCAAATTCCTTCAAAGCAGTTCTTAAAATCAAAATTGCTGCAAAACAAACGTGAAATCAAGGGACGTGCCCAGCGTCGCTCGCCGACGAGCATCTCAAGCTTCACCTTCAGCAGAGGTTGGCAAATAAATTTGATTTTGTGCCAATTTTTTTCAAAGCAATTGAACACCTGGCCATAACATTATACCTTTACGCCAAACCTTTTTTTTTTAATCCAAACTATTCTTGTACCAAAAACAGGCATATTTAAGAGACATGACCACAGACTTTCATTTATTTCTGGCATCATATAAAATCAATGCCAGCTTGCCAATGATATTTTTAAGAATGTGGTTGTCTCTTTATCTTGCTGTTAAACTGTCTTTCCCAACAGGAAACTGAAGTTTATGATCCACTCTCTCTCTTGCACCAAAGTCCATTGAGAAAATAACTGTTTTTAGCTACCTGAGGACTCAGGAGTTGCTGATCTATTGTTGCCTTGTTTGGTTAATTTATGCCACTGAGGTGAATCTAACAAATGATTTCAAAAACCAAAGTCACAAAATAAAACATTTGAACTTAATTATAGAGAAAGAAGTTGAACGACAACTTGTGTATGCCGTGGTGGAAAATCACTGATTGTCTCTATGGAATTTTGTACAGCCAGTGAGAAATAGAACTGTCAGAAATGCTGTTGGAAAAACTGATTTTTAAGACAATGTTGACTCGAGCAGGTGTAGATTTTATCAAGATAGACTTTTGTTAAGTGGATAAAACCTGTGTCTCCCGCTGGCAGATGTTCCTTGATTTCCAGCACTGTGATTACTAACTTCAAAATGTGATTGGGAACCTCGAAACGAGAAGGGCAGCATTGCACCTCTTAGTGCTCAGCCTGCCGGAACTACGAGGAAGAAGGAGAAGGCTGTTCACCGAGAGGTACAATGCTGCCCTCCACCACAAAAATAATCTAACAAAACCCCAAACCAGCTTCTTCCTCTCTCAGCTTCTCCTTTTAGGGGTCGCCACGGTGGATCATCTGCCTCCATCTTGTCCCCTCCCTTTCTGTCACACCATCCATCCATCTTCTGCTGCTCATCCAAGATGGGGTCGCGGGGGTAGCAGCTTAAGCAGAGAAGCTTCACAACATCCATGGACCTTCTCTGTGGTCTTCCTCTTGTCCTCCCGCCCGGCTTCAGTTCATTCAAAGCGTTACAGTCAGACTCAAAATACCCAGGTCCAACTGGAGAATGGAACTTAGTTAATCCATTATTAAAACCACTCAGTTGATTTCCAGTCAATTTCACGACTCCTCTCTTCCTCTTCCCCACTTTTCACTCTCATTTTTTTGTGCCTTCACCCATTTCCTCTCCCTACTATCTCTCTTTATCACATTTTTTTTCCCTCTGCCTGCTGAGTGATTTGCCACCACTATATTGTTTCCATGAATCATTTTTCCTGTGTGTGTGTGTGTGTTTGTGAGCTCCAGTGAGTGAACCACTCTGACTGCAGGAGGCGCTAGTAACGAGATAAGTCTGCAACCGTCTCCCTCTCTCTTCGGCCCTCCCCAGTCCTCTCCCTCTCTCGTTCTCTCCCCCCCCTCAACCATCCACTCATGTCACACAC